>CM074284.1:12959876-13559876 GCA_037194245.1 Opsariichthys bidens | reverse complement strand
TCTCTGATTTAATAATGCAGTTCAACACTTAAAGGATTCATTTCCCCCCAAAAAGAAATAAAATGCACTCAACCACATGTCATTTCAAAGTGTGGAACACAAAAACAGAAATTTTGAACATTGTGCCGGTCGCTCTTTATCATGCAATTATAATGAATGAAGATGCAAGATGATGCAAGATCATTATAAAAGCATCATAAAGGTTTCATGTGCTGTTTCCCCAAGTCATCTAATTCAAACTAAATTTCAGTCTGTTATGAAAGCTATTGTATGGCTTCAGATGACAGAACAAGAGTCATATTTAGTCATTTTAGAGGCTGACCAACCCAAACATTGTTTACTTTCAGTATAGTGAAACGAATGGCTAAAATATCATGCAAGAAAGAAAGTCATACAAGTTTGGATTGACAGGAGGGTGAGTAGGCTATAGTAGTTTTGACTTTTACTACATCTGATCAGTTTATTTCCAGACACGTGTTGCACAAACAAAGTATAGATTATATATATATATTTATATATACACATTTACATTTAATTATATATTTTAAAGACATATATGTATATATGTACTATTTATAACCTAAACTGAATTAACTGAATGAATATTTCCGTATGATAAACAAAATATAAGATGGGCAGGCCCCTTACAAAGTGCTATTGAGTGATGATAATTGCAGTCGACATAATAAACATGCCGAATTTGAGCAGATTAGCAACAGTATCCAATATTAAAACAACAGGAAAACAAACACTGACCATGAAACGAGAGTGTAACAGTCTTACAGTAAAGCTATTTATTCTCCCAGCTCATTAAAAGGGACTATCGGTCAGTGAGTGTCAACACCTGATATGTATTTACCTGCGGTAACTCGGACAAGTGTCCGCGACGCGTCCCAACTTTACAGCCAGACAATTCCGACTAAAATATTCCACATTTTATTTCCTTGATGTAGCGGCGATAAATGATTAAATCATTCATTCACCTGTTGTTGCGTCGCAGACGGGCTGAATTAACAGCGCTTACCTGATCCGCCAGTTCACAGCATGAACGGCGGCTGCGCGCGACCACAAGCCACCTATCGGTGACACTCTGAACTGCGTCTGCTCAGAGTCTTCATGTTTTCATGACAGTGTTTTTTTGTATTTATTTATTTATTCATGGACAATGACTTGTTATAGACTTGCACCAGATATGGAATCAAAATTGATCTCATTTGACACAAATTTAGAAAAGATATGTTAACCATATAATAATGCAGCACTACTTTTAAAAAAAAAAATTTTACAGACTTTTTATAAATTGTACAATCAAAGAAAGTAATGACATGTAAAAACACACATGTGATTATAATTTATTTAAAGTGTTTTGTTTCTGTTATATTTTATTATCAGTAATTCATGTTTTTTAGCATTTTGTACTTTGAATTTCTGATATCCGCAGCTGCCAAAGTAAATGTCTGTGTTACATCACACAGTCACAAATCATTCTAAACAGACTCTGTATTGGACATGCATTGGGAGGAGTCTTAGTGTGACGCCACATTGGCATAGTTTCAATAAAGCCGCTTAGGGTGAGATGGGTAAGGGGGGGGAGTGTTGTCTGGATGTGTAAAATAAGCAGCATTAGCCTCGCACCCATCAGACGGGCTTAACTTAACGATAGGAACCATACAGATCAGGATGCATCTTGGAAAGATGTTGAGTTTAACATACAGGCTTGTCAAAATAAGACCGTTCGGAGTTGAGAGGGAGGAAAGGGAGGGATTAACTGAATCAGAATGCAATAGACAAAAGAAAAAAGCTGATACTGGCACACTTCGCCGCATGGAAAGAGTTAAACCAGCGTGTGATTTAGGAAGAAAAATGAGTTGAGGGATATAGAGTGGAAGGAGCGTGATGGCGATGGAGCAACTGTGGGCAGATATATGAGACTGGAATGATTAATGGTTCAGCTGCTAGAGGAGTTGGGGGCAAATTGGTTCTCCCAATAAGGGCAGCTTGGCTGGGTCAGTGCAATGTGCTCAAACAGGGAGAGAGCTAATTTATATCTATAAATGTGATGAGGCCAAAGTCAATAGAACCACTAAAACCCATTTTGATCTCTCTGCCTCTCTGTTGCGTCAGCTCTTAACGGTTTATGTGTCATGACTGAGGCCACTAGACAGTGTCTGAAATTGTCAGTGAAATGCAAATTCAACCAATGCCTTTCCAATAATTATTCCCCAACAACATAAACAAAAATTCTCAAACTATTTCCTCCAGACATAAATATGTGAATTTAGACTTACAAAGTAGCACTATGAGTGTATGGTTACTAAAAAAATCATATGCTTTGAACAGATAACTCTGATATCATTTAGTTTTACATTATTGTGGGAAAATGGCCTATGACATTTCTCTGTAAAAACATTTCATTTGTAATTAATGGCCTGCTATTTCCATTATACTGCAAATAGCTAATAACGGCCTTTATACAATATAGAATATTATATACATTCACATTTATGTTTAATGATACATAATATTAATGATGTATAGTATTGTTGTCAGGATATACACAGACACAGGAAAGAGAGCTGCAGAACTTTTTATGAAGGCAGCAGGATCAAGACAATGCAGGTGAGGTTCGAAAGACTGAATGATACAGTAACTGTGGTTTCTTATCTTGGCAGGCAGGAGTGGATGTGCACATATGCGAGTAGACGAGACGAGGATCACAGAGAGGAATACCAGGAGATGACCAGGAACGGACTTGGAGAATGATTTGAGATAATGACGTTGGATCTCGTTAGTGAAATAGCCAATAAATATACCAAGGAAGGTATTGAGGTAAGAGAGAGCCCATATTGAGGCCAGACAGGACCTGTGTTAGTGTGCGTGTAGGGGAAATGTGACAGGGAAAACACATTCCCCAAGTATACATACATTATATATATATAATAATGGGCTATCTAACAATATACAAAGATCAGGCAAAACATTATGACCACCTTCCTAATATTGTGTTGTGTTTTGCTGCCAAAATAGCCATGACCTGTCGAGGCATGGACTCCACTAGACCCCTGAGGTGTGCTGTGGTATCTGGCACCAAGATGTTAGCAGCAGATACTTTAAGTCCTGTAAGTTGCGAGGTGGGGCCTCCATGGATTGGACTTGTTTGTTCAGCACATCCCACAGATGCTCGATTGGATTGAGATCTGGGGAATTTGGAGGCCAAATCAACACCTCAAACTCGTTGTTGTGCTCCTCAAACCATTCCTGAACCATTTTTGCTTTGTTGCAGGGAGCAACAATGCTTAGGTAGGTGGTACGTGTCAAAGATGTAAAAGAAAACGTGATTCATCAGACCGGGTCACCTCCTTCCATTGCTCTGTGGTCCAGTTCTGATGCTCACATGCCCACTGTTGGTGCCTTCAGTGGTGGACAGGGGTCAGCATGTGCATCCTGACTGGTCTGTGGCTATGCAACCCCATACACAACAAACTGTGATGTACTGTGTATTCTCACACCTTTCTATCAGAACCAGCATTAACTTCATGAGCAATTTGAGCTACAGTAGCTGTCGGATCAGACCACACAAATCCCTCCCCACATGCACCCTGTCGCCGGTTCACCACTGTTCCTTCCTTGGACCACTTTTGATAGATACTGACCACAGTAGACCGGAAACACCCTACAAGAGCTGCAATATTGGAGATGCTCTGACCCAGTCATCTAGCCATCACAATGTGGCCTTTGTTAAACTCACTAAAATCTTTACGCTTGCCCATTTTTCCTGCTTCTAACACATCAACTTTGAGGACAAAAGGTCCACTTGCTGCCTAATATATCCCACCCACTAACAGGTGCTCAGGTGAATAACAGACTGTCACCTGTCAGTGCTCATAATGTTATTCCTGATCGGTGTATAATATAGTCACAGTTTTTACTTTTTTAACTGATATAGTTGACTTGACGAGACCAGTGATATAAACAATGAAGTACTCACAGAGACAAATATGAAGAAAGATAAATCATTATTTTTAAAGAATGAGTGCAACAGAATTGAAACAGGAATGCAAAGAAAATGCATAAAACATTTTAGAAAAAAATCTATATAGATAGTGAAAGCATGATTTCATTTAAATATCCTTTATTTTTTATAAATCTCATTTGAATATAATGATAATGAATACAGATATTCGAATGGGCTGATATTCCAATAAAAAATTAATAATTAAAAATACTTTTTCTTTTGAATTAAATATATCACTTATAATTTATATTATACAATTAAACCAATAGTCAGTCATGAGGACACAAATTGCGCAAATGTTTCCTAAGATTGAGGTGCTATGTATTTGTTTTAGACTCTAAGCAGACAGGTTATGAAGAGCAGTGCTAAGCACAGAGAATGCAATGAACATGTCTGCACGAAGCCCCTCCACACCCCAGGTGACGCGCTCAGCACAGCTGTTGATTCGAGCTGCTATAGCTGTGCTTTCAAGGAGGAGTTCTGTAACAGGGCTTGTACAGAGCAGAGTCGGTACCTGTGTGTCAGTTTGTCGATTGATTGTATAGATGTGGAAGATATAATGCTATACAGAGCCAGCAAGGTGTCAGTACGTGAATCAAATCCTCAATGACCTTTTCACTGATGGTAAAAGCAGAGCGAGAACATATCTGGCACATTAGCACTAAACCATGCGACTTGATGCTATCCAGCAATGTTTATTTTCAAAAAGATTCACAGACCCATACTACTGCACTAGAAAAACATCACAAATGTGGGGCATCAAACATGCATTTCACATAAGTAAATAAATTTTGATTATGGTCACTCTAAATTCTGGGGGCAGAGGTCATTGGACTGGCAGGGCGAGGGACGGACGAACGGAGGGACTCATAACTGAGTCAGTGCAATTCAATCTGGCGAGATGGCATGGGGAAAGAGACAACCTTGCAACCTAGCACTAAACATAGTGCCTGTAAGCTAGTTGACCAACTCTGATTTCAACAGAAGAGATTGCAGCGGATGTGCATGTAGACGCACAAAATCTCTCTCAAAACTTAGCTTTTTATAAAATAGAAAAGTAGGATCTTTACAATGACAGTAAAAGCAAAGCAAGAAGCAAAGCGCACATTGGCGTTAAACCATGTGACTCAATGACAAGCGATGTTTTTTTCATAAAGATATACAGATACAAAAACACACCACATGTGCATAAATGCATTATGATTACGGTTAACTTTTTAAAAAATAAAAAAGGGAAACAATAAGAGTGCAAACAGGGCCTAAATTTAGTTTGCTACCTAGTTCGAGTCCAAAATTTAGCTTGTAGTTATGGATACTTTTTATTTTTATGATACTTTTATGATAAATTAAAGAAAATATTTGTCTGATAATTTTTCTTTCAACAACATAGGTAACAGGGTTGAATGGTTGAGCTTGTTGAACGCAGTCAACTCTACAAACTGTGTAAAAAATTGATCATATGTAATGAGATTATTAACTTGTCTTCTCACTATGCTGTATAAAGGATCTAAATGGGGAAAATCACGTGTTAACATGGTAGGAAAAAACTAAACATTATGCTTTTGCTCATCAAAATTAGTTAAGAATTAAAAATATTTTATTGCATTGATTTGAATATGCTGTTAATGAAGTATATCAAAATGATTTCATTGCTGGATACACTCAAGAAAGTCAAGCTCTGAGAGGCAAGACGGGCCAAAATCACAATTTTAAAGTACAGACGTGTTTAAAACTAGCAACGTTTTAAGCTAGATTAATTATATGTTAGCTAAAAAAAAGTCATGGGACACCATTTTTTTACTCTGTTCGTAGAAACATATAAAGGTCACAGTCCAGTAACTTTGTCATGGGGCTATGGGACACACGTCCCACCTCTGCTACTTATGTAAGATCAAATGGAATAAACTTGCTGTCTGTTAAAACCAGACTGTAGCTCAATTACGTCTCTCGTTACATCTGCCTGGGCCCCAGCAGCTTGTCGCTGACTGCTAATTCGAACGTTGAGTTGGCTGGGTTAAACCGTTAACTTTTCAAACCTGAAGTGGAGACCAAATCGAATTTGAATATGTATGTCACATGTAAATCTGTTTGAAAGCATGTGCATCGTACAATCCTGAAATACAACAGCTATCGAATGGCAAGAGATCATCATACATATTTGGCTAAATATATCTCAAGGTAATCAGCTGACTGAGTTATATAACAATGTGCAGACAAGTGCAAGAACCTAAAGAAAAATTTCCAAGGCATTTATTATCAATGAGGTTCATTATACACTATGGTCATAGATACATTATTGTACTCAGAACCATTTCAAGGACTACGTTTACGGAGCTTGTCAAGTGTAGCTATATCTCTGAACCTGAGCTTTCAGAGGTCGTGCTCTACGCATGGGCTCCAAAGAAGGTGCCATTATAACCTCTCTACATACCTGCGGTCCAAACAGCTGTGGAGAAACTAGACCTAATGTTTAGAAGCTTCTCTACGTCAAATCACTCTTTTACGCTCCTATAAATGTCTCAAACTTTCACCCAGAACTATGCAATAAAGATGCAGTTTTACAGCGCATGTAGACATGATACTCTGTATGTACACCGTGCAGCAACCCCCTACCCCCTATGATTTCCTAAAAGACATGCGTGTATGATGTTATGAGATAAGGGGTTTTCTCTGTTCATGGGGACCCCCACACACCCCGTTATGCCCACTCTCTCATGGCTGGTGGTAACACAGTTATGTGGCTGTCCTCTCTCACTTCTGGGCATGCAGTGGTGTTGAATGCATGGCTGCTAATTTTGGAGCAGACTGTGAGCTTGAGTTTTTTCCTTTCTCCTTGTAACCCTTCACTTCTACACCAAAACCAAAGGTTCTCCTGCACTATAGCAGACAAAGCTCAATGCTTTTTTTTTAAATCGCAAAAATGTGGTCATCAGTGAAATTAACATTTTGATCTGTTTTTGTGCTTATTTTCATATCAAGTAATCCTGAGGTAAAAACAAGACGTTTAGATCACATCTAGACACAAATAAGGTTATCTCGTTGAGGAATAAGTATCTGGTAGATGAGGACGAAGTGGATAATAGTTAAACTAATTTTGTCACATTGGGACACATAGCAGGGGTGCAACTGTGAAACGGGACACTGGGTATTAATATAGTGTAGGGGGGATGGTTGAGTTTTGTCCTCTTCCATCTTTAAGTACTGTACACACCTTCACAAACCTGCCGCTTCACTGATGTTATAGAGTTTTTTTCCCCTCTACAGGGTTCCTGAACATTCTACCCACCTGTCATATGCTCAGTCATGTGCTCTTAAAGCATTTCCCAGGGTGGGAACCACTAATGAACCAATGGATGCACACTGGAGTTTAACTTACTCAAAAAACTCCAGACTGTTTTCTGGTTTAGTTCCAAGACCATAAGGCTGTGGATGTATCTGTAGACAGCTGCCTTCTGACTTCATTGCAATGAAGTAGAAGTAATTTTATTTTAATAGTGCCTTTCCCAGTCACTTTACAATAAGTAATTTACATACATAACAACACAGGGCAATAATAGCAATATAGACAATATTGAGGAAAAAAATTACTTAGAGTTTCTACAAAAAGTTGTATCCTAAGGACACCTCTAAGGCATCATGTCTAATAATCTAAAATAAATTCAAGTGAACTTTAGAGAGAACTAAGCAATTTTTTTATGATTCCAATAGTTATTTCTAGGAGTAAGGGAATCATAAATTTAAAAAGTGAAAAATTAACAGTTTAGAATTAATTGAATTGCTCCATCAGACCAGTATTGTTCTATCATCTGCAAGTGTTGTATAAGCATTTTCTCTGGAGTCTAGTCAATAAATCTGTAAAATTATACCATAGTCACAGTTTGTATATTGCATGCAATGATTTTATGCAGTAGAGCTCACTAACTGGACACTGAGAAGACTAGTGTGTACAGTACAGACTGTCTTCACCTCAAGGGACACATGATGCCTTTTCTTACGTTCTCTTAGTATATATTACAAGACATTGAGGAATACAGGGCCAACTACTATTTTAATGAGAACAGTCATTCATGCAAGCAATATTTTAAGCATAAATGTGCAAATACCATATGAGGCTATTTTAACTCATACGTTCACAACAACAATGGATATTATGATTCATTTTTGTGGGTTTTCTTTTTTCCACAATTTTCTTCATAAAACAGATTAAGTAAAGACAGTTTAAGCCCTCAACACAATAGCACAATAAAATTAATAACCAAATGCGTTATTATTGAAATAATCCTTCTTTGTGCTTCTGCAGTGCCTACGAGTTTATTTCATAACTGAACAGGCCACTGAGAGGGGGCGAGGACAGCTGTCTGCCCGTCTCGGGTGTTGTGATACAGCTTCTTTCCTTTTAGAACTTGAAACCCCTATCAAGGAGTACAGCTGTCCAATCAGGTTTAAGCATGCATGAACCGAGCAGCCAATGGGCAACAAACATCGAAGTATATAAACCAAGGTCTGACATCTAGCAAAGTTGGGCAACCCCTACATTGGCTTGGTGAACAGGATCTGATCCCAAGGACTGTTACCTTTTCTCCCATACAGGTAAACTAAGCTACGGTTCAGAGATTTTCAAAGGGTGGGAATAAGGGGTACTCGATGAAACGTGAAAAACCTCTGAAAAAAAAAGGACATAATACATTGTGGCTTTCAGTGTTGTTCATCCAAATTTTTTCCATTTCAAATTAATCAAACCACATTGGTGTTAATGACTGGATTCCTCATGCACTGGATTCTGGATTCTTGTGGAATTACTATCTTGATTGTTGGAATGTTAAAAAATCTCAGTTTCATATTTTTGAAACTGCTTTGCTTATTCTAGGTCTGTAGAAAGTTTGTCCTTGCCTGATAAGCTTCAGAGTCATTATTCATTGGAAAGCTAACAAGAGAGCAGTCTGGAGTAGATATGTCATCTATGGCAGGAATGATCTGTGTGCTTGACACCTGTTGTACTTTGGTGCAAGGTCATGACAATTGGGGTTCATAGCTGATACGTTCTACTCAAGTCTATTTATAGTGTCTCAGACACTGTGTTCTTTTTGTATGCAACTGTTTGCAAAACCTGTGAATATGGACAAATGGAATAGGATTTAATATTCTTAAACTGTAAGCATTTTTGATATTTTGAATAATATTAAAATGAAATTAAGTTTTGCAATGGCTAAATTGACGTGGAAGTAATACCAAATGGGGAGAGTGCACATCTCCACCCCCAGCAGAAACTAGAGAGGTGAATGCTATCTGCTGTGAGTGATGGGAGTTTGGCAGGCATGCTAAAAATATCACCTGCTGTCTAATGCATATAAGCATGCAAGCTATGCAACCACCACTCCATGTAGAAATATGAGGTGCCAGTTGGAAAAGGCAACATATTTTGTTACTAAGAGTTCAAAGTTGACTTGGGACCCAAAATATAGTTTGCATTAACTGTGTCTGCAACTGCTGGCATCTTATTCTGGATAGTTATCCTTGACTAAATGCAAATTGGTATCTGTTTGTAATTTTCAATATCAATGTCAGTGAGCAGGGCCGTTGGTTCACCTTCATTCCATGGTCCAATGAGTAAGCTAAACCATAGAAGAAGTTAGTAGGCCTGGGACAATGTTCCTTGTTGTCCACCCTGATAACGGCCCTGCCGACACGAGTTGCAGACTTATCCTAGTCTCAAAAGCACATTGTAGGAGCCAACGTGCCTTACTTTTGTCTTGTGGCAGGTCGTCAGAAAAGTGCAATCATGACTAAGAACTGCCACAACGATTACAAAATGAAGTTCCCTCTGGATGAGGAGTACCCTGACCTCTCCCAGCACAACAACCACATGGCCAAGGTGCTGACTAAGGACATCTACAACAAACTCAGGGGCAAGTCAACTCCCAGTGGATTCACCCTGGATGACTGCATCCAGACCGGTGTGGACAACCCTGGTAAGCAGAGCATGTTTGAATCCATACCCCCATTGCAGCCGATCTCTCAAAGATGCCACAAGCAACGTTTTATTTGTTCTTGAAAATATATAAAGCACTTTCTTTTGATCCCAACTCAAGGCCACCCCTTCATCATGACCGTCGGCTGTGTGGCCGGTGATGAGGAGTCGTACGAAGTCTTCAAGGAGCTGTTCGACCCCATCATTTCTGACCGTCACGGTGGCTACAAGCCCACCGACAAGCACCACACTGATCTGAACTGGGAGAACCTGAAGGTACTGTAAAGTTCTTTAAATGATCTTGGCTGTTTAACTCGTACCATGGTTGATGTTCTCCTGTGTGCAGGGTGGTGATGACCTTGACCCCAACTACGTTCTGAGCAGCCGTGTGCGTACTGGCCGTAGCATCAAGGGAATCACCCTGCCTCCCCACAACAGCCGTGGTGAGCGTAGAACTGTGGAGAAGCTGTCCATTGAGGGTGAGTCTTAGTCAGGTCATGTACTGACATCTATAATGCAACATGCCCGGTCTTACTGACGTTCACATTGTTCCTCTCACAGCTCTGAACAGCCTGGATGGCGAGTTCAAGGGCAAGTACTACCCTCTGAAGGACATGACTGACAAGGAGCAAGAGCAGCTCATTGCTGACCACTTCCTGTTTGACAAGCCCGTGTCTCCACTGCTGCTGGCTGCCGGTATGGCCCGCGACTGGCCTGACGGCAGAGGAATCTGGCACAACGACAACAAGACCTTCCTTGTGTGGGTGAACGAGGAGGATCATCTGCGTGTCATCTCCATGCAGAAGGGTGGAAACATGAAGGAGGTCTTCAAGAGGTTCTGCGTTGGCCTGCAGAAGGTAAGTCCCATTATTTACTTCCTAACCATGCTGCACTTTCAATCTTTTGATCATTTAATGCAAAGATAAGCAATCAAAGGCCTGACTCATTGTTGTATATTGCAGATTGAGGACGTCTTCAAGAAGCACAACCACGGTTTCATGTGGAACGAGCATCTTGGTTTCATCCTGACCTGCCCCTCTAACTTGGGTACCGGTCTTCGTGGTGGTGTGCACGTCAAGCTCCCTAAACTCAGCACACATGCCAAATTCGAGGAGATCCTGACCAGACTGCGTCTTCAGAAGCGTGGCACAGGTGGGCTTGAATTTATTGAATGTTTAAAATAGCAGAGTGTTACACTGTGATCATCTATTTGAGGGACTCTTTGTACTTCTATTATCCAGGTGGTGTGGACACTGCCTCCGTCGGAGGTGTGTTTGACATCTCCAACGCTGACCGTCTGGGCTCCTCTGAGGTGCAACAGGTGCAGCTGGTAGTCGATGGTGTTAAGCTCATGGTTGAAATGGAAAAGAAACTGGAGAAGGGCGAGTCCATTGATGGCATGATCCCTGCCCAGAAGTAAAATGGCAAAAGTGCTTTTCTTTTTTTATTTGTTCTTTCATGCAGTCATGCCACCTTGACTTTTCCAAGAGACAATCCACCCTGCTCCCTTTTTCCTACTTTTTTCCTCCTTCCTTTCTTTCCTGTCGTCTTCTTTTTCTTGGACTTTTCCTTATCTTCCTGTTCCTCTTGTAACATCCTGGGATCAAACCTCCACATAGCTAGAAAACCCTAGCTATGTTGTATTCACCTAAACTTATTTTTTTTTGGTTGTACAAAGTTAATAAACAGCCCCATGTAACAATCAACCTGTTTTAAGTCTTTACATTCTTTGCAAGTCTTGGTTTTTACCTCCAGACACAGGTATAAACTTAAAGTTTATGTATGTAAATGTACAACACTATAGTGGGGAATTCATTCAGAATTCTCAAAGCTGGACATCAATATAAAATTGAAACTTTAAGCACACTTTCATGAATCCAGTCAGCTAAGCTGGTCCAACAGACATTACAGGCACTAAAGGATTTTGTACAGAATAGCATGGCAGTAATGGCAGTAAACAATAATTCAAGCAAGCATGATTTGTCATCTCTTTTCTTTATTATGAAACCAGATCAATGCTTGCTTGAATTATAACGTGTAAGTATATTTGAAAATCAAACACAACATATTTCAACCTGAAATGCAATAAGTTAATAGAAATTCCTGGTACAATGGTAAATATGTCTTGCATCATCCAATGACTGAAAATATTAATTATTAATGAATAATTTGAGATAATAATACCTTCATTGTTATACATTCCTAATAAAAAATCGTTATGCAAATATCTTTCTTAAATTTTGAACTGGAATCCACAGAGTACATTTGCTAAAATCAAACTGTTTGAAAAGTTATACCAACAATGAACCTTTGGAACCATGAAGACAACAATTTTAATTCAGAGTAGGCTTTCTTTAAAAGATATTTGCCATGCAAAAAAAAAGCGAGAAAGCTACCAAGCAAATAAACAGACATACAAATCACTGGATTTCAGACAAATATTGTATTAATCATTCTTGCATTTTCTCACATTGCACAGCTCTGACATATTCCAATCTTGACGATGAGGACTTACTATGTCAAATCAGAGTTAAACAAAGTCAACAGTCTGTTTGTGGCCATTCAGCAGAGTGCACTTCCGGCAAGATAACAGAGGTTTCTCATCAGCGTAACACATACAAGAGCAACACAAAGAGCACTGTGTCTCAACTTGGCTCAACAGGGTAAATTGCACCATTTTGAAGGGAGAACTGCTTTAAAACAGGTGATGTTACTCACTCAGCCCTAAAGTGCTACGGTGTGACCATGTAATATGACGAATCTAAAAACAAGGAGGCTCAGGAAAGCAGACATCACTTACTCAACCTGCATCACTGGCAAGTTCGATGGCTAAAACAACCAACAAGGACAGATCATTAAAAATTAGGAGAAATTGCTATCACTTTCAGCACTTGCATTGTCAGCGGCTCCGCATGTAGTCTACGGTTCGAAATGGTGTGGCATCACGTGTTTTTTGTGAATATGGTTACTAAAATGAGGATAAAATAAAACACTCTTCTCGCCAGCACAGCAGAAGAATAGAAAACAAAAAATGAGTTAAATAGCAGCAGTTAAAAAGGATTGACAATGTACAGAGTGAACACGCAACAAAAAAAAATGTGTTAAAAAACAACATGGCTAAGTTACCAGGTAAAATCAGCGGTAAAACAGACCCGGTAAAGGGAGTTCCTTCAGCAGGGCTTTTGTGTAAGCAGGTGCCCAGTTCTCAATGTGTGTGTGCCAGTCTTTGTAGGCTTAGAGGGGGCGGGGGTGTGGGCGGGGCTACTTCCAATCATCCCATCTTTCTGTCCCATGCTTTTGTCCCTGCCCTCCACCCCCTGTTGCCCTCAGAGTTCAAGTTCTTTGGACACTTTGGTGGCGATGTCCCGAAAGGCAAGCGGTGCCCCCCACAGGCGCTTAAATCGAACACCGCTGGTCTCTGCGGGGCCGTTGGGCAGCTGGCAAACCTCTGCTTCGAAGGCAACGCGGGAGCCAGCGGCTCCATGGGTGCAGGAGAGGAGGAAGGGCCCGGCCTGGTGGACCTGGCAACCGCAGCCCTGCGCCGCCTCCCGCAGTGCCAGAACCACCTCGGCCGGGTCCCGCGGGCTCCGCACCTTCACATCCCAGCCGCATCGGGGGGTCCGGGGCTCTGCCGCTTTTTGATACCCAGATAGATAGCGACTGTGGAGGGAGGAGGTGGTGAAATGGGCGAGAAATGGAAGATGGGCGGTGATGTGAGTGGGCGGATGGGAGGGTGGAGGGGGAACAAAAGAGAAATATATTAGAAATCTGTAAGTTCTTCTAAAACCCAAAGTTTTTAAAGACTGACTAAACTGTGTGGACTGCTAGTCTGTGATATTATTTAACTGAGCAAATCAATTTCACGGATCAGTAAATACAAAGGTAGCACTTTACAGTACGGTTCAATTTGTTAACATTAAGTAGAGCACTGGGTAACATGAACTAACAAGGAACAACTTTAAAAAAAAAAATATTTTATAACCTACATTAAAACTAGTTTGTAGTATACACATTGTTAATTCATGTTAGTTCACATTACATTTAAAATGTAATAAACAAAAGCTAAAATGTTAAAAATGTATTATTATAAGAAGGAATTTACATTAACCTAGATAAATAAATGCTTTAAACGTATTGTTCATTGTTAGTTTGATACGTAAAGGCTTAACTAATGTTAAATGAACCTTGTGGTAAAGTGTTACCAATAAAATAATGCTAAATGGTTTGAAAGTAAAATCTGAAAAATGTTTGAAACCCTTCTACAATCAAAATGTGAGGAAATGTTTAGATAAAAGCTAAAACCAGTTACCTTGCAGGAGGCACAGGAGTTCTTGAGGATAGCAAAACCATTTTCAAAACCAATTCAAATCTAAGCATTGTTTAAATTCTGTGTGTCTATCTGCAAAAAGCTGTACATTTTACAAGGCCTGAATAAAACGTGAATGCCGTTCCTTTTTAAAGGTGACTAGAAGTAAACTACCGTTCAAAAGTTTTGTGTCTGTGAGATTTTTTGCTCACCAAGGGTGCATTTAACTGATAAAAAATACAGTGAAACAGAAATATTGTGAAATATTATTTGGATTTTAAATAATTGTTTTCAATTTGAATATATATTTTAAATGTTACTTTTTTTCTTGTGACGCCAAAGCTGAATTTTCAGCATCAATACTCCAGTCTTTAGTGTCACATGATCCTTCAGACATCATTTTAATATCAATGTTTTGCTTCTTAATATTTTTGTAGAAACCATGATCATTTTTTTTCAATATGAATAGAATGTTCCAACATTATTTCTTTTTTGACATTTTTCATCAATTCAAATGCATCCAAAAAAGAAAAAAAATCTTACTAAACCCAAACTTTTGAATGGTTGAGTAAAAAACATTCATACTTACTTTAAAGGGCACATACATATATCGAAATAAAATACATCATAATAATCAAGCAAAGTATAGAAAAAGTGTGTAGGTAGAGCACTATGTGAACGCTGATATCAGTACAACCTGTGCAGCCAAACATCACCTCTCATGCACTTTATATGCCTCATTCACATTCTCCCTCAATGTAATTTTAAACTGATGTAAAACTGAATGTAAACTGCATTCCAAATAAATTAAACCTTTACCATTAATATATATATATATATATATTGAGATTAGCTGGTCACTATTAGCACAGAAAATAAAAAAAGTCATTCAAACATCCATGTTTAAAAAAACTGAAATGTGACTTTCAAAATGCAATAGCCAACCACTGTCAATGAATATTATATTGCGAATATGGAAAAGGTAAAGGGAAGGACAAATACAGGTCTAAACAAACTATTATATCTAAGCTAGTTTTGATGCACACAGTATACATACAGTACACAGTTCTATATAATTAACAAAAAGCAGTCACATTCTGATCAGTGTGATCTGACATGGCACAGAGCACATGCTAGAAATTACCTGTGTTTTTTAGCCTGACTTTTTGTAGCTGTATCTGTAGCTTAGGAGAAGTAACAGAGTTAAAATAAAGTATGTGAGGACGTTTTTACATTTTTTACTGAGCAAATAACATTTGTTCATTTATCTAGATATTCTTTGTGCTAGTACTGTTCATTTTCCTCTACCTATTTTCTGTCTTTCTTCTGTTTGAGTTGCTTGCTTGATTTCTGTAATGAAGAAAATGGTCCAGCATTGGGAGATGGGTGGCTTGTGTTGCTCCCTCAGTGAAATTTGTGTATAAAAAAAGAATATGGAAACACTCACCTTGTGACCGGAGATCTGCAGACTCTCTCAGGTTCGTCTGTGACCCTCAAGAAGAAGACAAAAAAGGTTCATGTTAGGAATCGATCAGCCAATAGAGCGACAATCAGTTTATCACAGTTTATCCCGCCCTCCACAAACAACCAATCGTAAGAGCTCACATCTAACACCACAGACTTGCACTGACATCACCTTTAATCCACAAAAATCAGCACTGACAACAAAAGAAACTGACGGCAGTGATGGATTTTATAAGGGTAGGGTTATGTATGTTTCTTAGAGAACATATTCATTTTGTTTTTGAGATGTCACCACACGTTGGTTCATGTCAGTGTCACACAAACTAGAAACATTTCACAATTGTATCCTTAATAACAACATCTAATTCCAACTAATTTCTTGTGTGTCAACTAATTTGCTTTTGAGTGTACTAATCTAATATTCTACATGACATGTTAGTAGTTATTAAATACAGCTTTAAACAAAGAAAGTGCTAGATGACTGTTGTCCACATGAGGGCGCTACGGTTCAAGGCTGTTTTGTGAACACTTGTAAAACTTTCCATTCACATGATGTAGCGAATGAGGTGGCCAGTGTATTCCCTCTTAAAGAGACAGTACATGGCCCTCTTCCTCAAACATTACAGTGAAAATGGAGGGCTCTCTGTTGAGTGTGATTAAACCATATCTGGACAGAAAAAAAAATCATGAGGTAAGCAGGGGAGGCAAATGAGCTTGGCCAACGGTGAGTGGGATTTGATATGAGAGGATAAAATACAAGTTACATAACTAATCTGGGTCTAAAGTGGCGAGAGGAAGCCTCTGCGTCTTTGTGATAGAAAAGTCCAGATGAAATTGTTTTACAAAGCTTCTTTTGCATTTTTTAAATGCATTAAGAATCACTAGAAATCTAATAATTGCACGCAGTATTTTTCGGGCCAAGCTAAATGCCATTCCTGTGAATTAGTGAAAGGTGAGAGAAATGCATGAATGAGTGCATGAAAAAAGTGAAACATGGATGGCGCTATGGTGTAAAAGACCTTTTGAGCATCAAACACAAAGCACTTTCTGAAATATTAACATATCCGCAAAAAGTTTTACAATAATAATCGAAATAGTGTTGGTTCACCCAAAAAATTCAATTTCTGTCAAATGTGAAATCATTTGCTTACCCTAGAGTCATTCCAAACATGTATAAATCTTTTCTTCTCTTCACAACCAAAATATTTGATGTAATACCCAAATTGGGGCTGTCATGTTATGGAAATAAATTGCACGAATTTGGCCCACACTATTTGTATGCAAGCTGTAAAAACTTATTTGATTCATATTTGTTGTGCCAAGACCTGCCACATCACGTCTGACATACCATGTTTAAAATGAATGCAAATTAAGAGCCACAGCAAAGACGCTGATTTTCTGTGAATTAAGTTATCAATATGAATTCAGACGACTTGCAATAGAGTGAAACGGTGTCTGCCCAACAGGGATTTTTAAAAGTTCTTTGTTAATGAGTTAACCAGCTACAAAGGTAAAAGACTGTGTACGGAATTAATGAGGGAAAGAACTACAATCCCATGAAGCATTGCGAATGACAATCCAATTAAAATGACGGGTATAAATATAAACTATTGATTAATGCATTTTTGCTGAATCATTGGTACCAGGAAATCTGCTGTTAAACACAAGGGCTTTTCATACTGCGATTACTCTCCGGGCTAACGTCATTCTTAACACCGCTTTTAACCCTGGGTAAAGGAACTGACTTTAAGTCCACAGGCTTTTTACCAGGGGTTATGAAACCCTGCCACCGCTTTTGTCCATTCAGTAAACTCGATAGTACAGTCGGCAATACAAGGATGCAGTAGCATCTCACTGCAGAACACGAGATCCAGGGGGCAGGGATGGGTTGGTTTAGGGATATATAAAGTGGGAGGAGTTGGATCCAGAGCCTCGCCCCCTGGATCTCGTGTTCTGCAGTGAGGATCATCTCCAAGGATGCGCAATGATAGAGCTATGTAAACAGGTCATGTGCTGCGTTTATCCAATCAATGACACTGACATCGCAAATATCAGTTTATGAATACCCAGGATTAACTGTTAACCCCAGGTTAATTATGAGCAGTGTGAAACGTGAAGCAAAATAACTAATGGTTCTGTTTACCCGAAATTTAGAATGACCCAGGGTTAACGAGTGTGAAAAAAGTGTAAAAAAAAAAGCATGATATTTAAAAATATGTTAAATTAGTGCAGATTAATGGCTTCAACAAAGCCAAATTATCAACTAACATTAACTCTGACACTCACATTAGGTGTCTTTAAAGGTTTATAAGTTATCATTCAAAATCAAATCGAATAAATCAGATTTTTACTTCCAGAACCCAACTGTGGCAAACAAGAAATATTCCACTTTTCTGGTACTTTTTAGAGCTTGACAGATCTCAACATCCCACAAAACCATACAGGCTTGGAATGACATGAGGGTGAGTAAATGATGACAGAATTTAAATTCTGAATTATCTTTGAAAGCTCAAAGAGGTGCTATGACACCCAGCGCCAACAAGGGTGCCAAAGAAAGTGGTGAGACTGTGAGTACTTTTGACAGACTGAGAGATGGAACAAGGCCACAAACAGGAAGAAAACTTACTAACTGTTTTTGATCCCTGTGGCAGAGTGCAGCCCGAGACTGACTTGTTTGAGCTCTGGCGCTTAGAGGGGTCAAGATTGACCCTAAGAGTTGATGAGGGGAAGGAAAAAGAGAAAAGGACAGTGTGATAGACAGAAAGAAGGAGAGGAACAGGAAGATCGAGAGAGAAATAAGATTGCAGCAAGGAAAAAAAGGCAAAGAAACAAATAAACAAAACAGAAACACCGAGCACCCAACAACAGCCAAGACCAAGAGATTGAGGGACACGAGGGGGAGCAGGCGCCTGAAGCTGTCGGTTAATAACAGAGGAGGCTTGAGGAAGAGTTAATGCAGAGAGTACATATGCAAACTTATGCGGAAAAAAGACTTTATCCATTGGATGTCACCCTAGATAGGTGCTTAATCTAATCGGGAAGTTTCTTTTAAGAGATGGAAGTGTTGTTCCAATCTAATAAAGAGCTTCGAGTTGCGTATCTCTGCAAAAGTCCTTCTTTCTGGCTTTTAGCCCAGACAGGCACATAAACAATTTCATTGAGGATGCTGAAGAGCAAAGCGCCCCATCAGCGTTCCTACTTTCTACTGAACATCTCAATCACATTACGGACTCCAAACGCTTCCATATCTAACTACATTACCTCCACAGATTCCACAGGACAATGAGCACCAAACTAAATGAAAGATGACTTTGTAAACTGATTGGCTCCAGTGGAGCCCGTGTCATTTTAATCTTATGCGGCTAAAGAGCAATTCACATCAAGGACGATAACTATAACTAAGAAGTTTTTACATTTTTTCTTTTAATTTTGTGAGAATAGGGAAGTCCAGACCACATATTTCATTAAATAAACACAAAGTCATTGTATTATAACAATATCATTGCATTCACTTTCAGAACATTTTTTTTTTTCCTGCTGATGAACAATAAAAACATTGACATTCAATCAGAATCCACCCTGACATTGAAAAGCTTGAGCGTTTAAAATGGCGGACAACATAATTGCAGTGTGCTGTTAATGAACAGAACATTATTGTGCATTGGTGTGGATGCTAATATAGGTATCATTCTAGTTATTATAGCTAATATAGTTATCGTTATAATTATCGTCGGTTGGTGTGGACACTTATATTATCGTTATAACTATCGTTGCTTGGTGTGGATGCTAATATTGTTATCGTTATAATTATCGCCGGTTGGTGTGGCTGCTAAGATAGTTCTCATTAAAATTATCGTCGGTTGGTGTGGATGCTATTATAGTTATAGTTATAATTATTATCAATTGGTGCGGACGCTAAATATAGTTATTGTTGAAATTATCGTCAGTTAGTGTGGACGTAAATATAGTTATCGTTATAATTATCATCGGTTGGTGTGGACACTAATATTATCGTTATAACTATCGTTAGTTGGTGTGGATGCTAATATTGTTATCGTTAAAATTATCGTCAGTTGGTGTGGATGCTAATATAGTTATTGTTATAATTATCGTCTTTATTAAATTATGGTCAGTCAGTGTGGACGTAAATATAGTTATCGTTATACTTATCGTCTTTATTATTCTTGGGGTGAATAATAATATTGTTATAGTTATCTTTATAATTTTCATTCGTTAGAGTCGACACAGTTATTTATACAGTAGTTATTGTTATTGTTCTTTGTGTGAATGCAAATATAGTTATCATTACAGTTATCGATCTTACTGTGAAGGAGACTTAAACATCTTCAGATAGCACAATGCTATACAAAAAAGTGGAAGATTTGAGAATCTTGAAGAGGAACTTGATTTTATTTACTTGATATCTATTTTTATTCATAATCTTCAAATGTTTGCTCTGAAAAATTAATTCTGGTTTACAAGATGAAACCGTCGCTTTCCTCTTACCTGCGGGTAAGTTTTGAGGTCAGCTTAGTGAACAGGTTTGTGGTGGCACGGCTACGGGAGTGTGGCAGAGGGCTGGCTTCGTGGGAGAGGGTGGGTGAGGTGGGGGGTGCGTGGGTGGGAGGCCGGTGGTCCCTTAGCTGGCCACCGTGGAAGGTGCTGCGGATGGTGGATCCCCTTGTCAGCCGAGAACGCTCGGATGATGTGGAACCGGAGGCCCCGGCCCCGGAGATGCTGTGGGTGGACGGGGAGGCTGGAGGTAATCGATGTGACAACGAGCTGAGGAAAGAGACAAGAAAAAATGGATGAAAATTAAATTCTCCCTAAGCCAAAGTTTCGTAACGTGTCCTGCATTGCTTTTGCTCAAGATAAGAATGACAACCACCCAGAGCACATAAGCAACAGCATGGCCTAACAAAATGTTAACAACCACTTTAGCAATGGCATAGTATTACAGTGAGGCAGTTCCCAACCAAACCTTGATTCCGGAAGTATTTTTCCTGAAGGGATTTTAAAGTTCTCATTAAAGAGTTATAAGCCATGAACCAAACCAACCAGCTACAAGATGAAGCACAACATTATAAATTTTGATTTGAAGAAAATTAAGTGTTAAATATTTGGACATGCAAATATTTGAAGAATTTCAAAAGCGTAAGGAAACTGACTAGGGACATTGTGTCATTCACAGAGCACCATGGCTAAAGAGTTATTTGTGCTAAAGAGTTATTTGTGTGTTTTGATCCTTTGAATGGTGGTGATGTCTTTGCAGAATCATGATTAATGTAGTTTTTCACCAATAATTAAACAATTATTTAAAAAACTGTTGAAATAATGCAGGTTGATGGCTTCAACAAAAGCATATACCATCCAGTAACAACCTCGTAGCTTACAGTAGGTCTTTCTTTAATGGCCCATATGGACAAACTGCCTATCCCAATAAGAATGAACACCTTAGCAAAATGAGTTTTACACAGGCAAATACTTTTCCAGAAAATACAAATATCTGGATTTAAATATGGCTACTGTAAAACGTACGGTCATTATTCCCTATCATTAGCAGCCGTTGAGGTTCTAACTGGAGGCTACTTTGGTGGCAGAACTTAATCTTCACGACCAAGTCTAAAACATACCACAGTAACAGCTCTATAGCGATACGATTAGACCGATATCAGATCTCGGCGCTCGAAGAGGCAGCTCTCGTTGGGTTGAGTTGAGCATAAATGTGAGGCAGGATGCTGAGTCACTGAGGCATGAGCTCTCTTGTGTTCTTATTCCCATCTCAGAAACAGGCTCTTAAGGCAAATTAAAAATGAACCCTTAGCGGAAAAAAAGCATGCACATGACTGCACATCTCAACGCCGGAGACAGAGATACCCAGAGAAAAGGCAAGAAAAATCCCTCTAAATTTCTGTTTATCAAACCTATTCCAAACCCAGGACAAAGGACAGAAATTCAAAAAACAATGAGAGAAAAGGAGAGCATGGGGTGTTGCTATACAGTAGCTATAGTGTTCTGGATGGTTTTTAGGGTTAATCTGGGTGGCTACTGGTTACTAGGGTGTTTCTATGTGTAACCCCTACTGTTCGAACCACCCGTTCTAAGTAAAACTAGAACCTGGGTCCACTGGCATGGGAGTTGGGTGCTCTAACAAGGAGACTAAAAAGACTCTAGTCGATAGTGCACCTCTTGAGATAAAGGGAGTGAAGTTTACACACTCTTACCATTCGTTACATGTACAGCTGCTAAGGCGGCGGGGTTGTTACTAGGATGTTGCAATCCAGTTGCAAGTGTGTTTAGGGTGGTTGCAAGGTTGTTGCTATGATGCTTCTGAGTGATTAATAGGATGTTGTGTTACAGTTGCTGTGGTGTTCTGACTGGTTACTTGGGTGTTGTTATGCCACTGCTTTGGTTTTCTGGGTGCTGACCAGGGTATTGCTATGCAGTTACCATGATGATCTGGGTGGTTACTAGGGTGTTGATATGCAGTTGCTTTGTTCTAGTTGGTTACTAGGGTGTTGTTATGCAGTTACTATGGTATTCTGGGTGATTACCAGGGTGCTGCTATGCAGTTGGTAGGTGGTCACCAAGGACTACTTGACTGCTTGATGTTGTAAGATCACAATAGCATACCTTTTTATGAGGAATAGGAATAGTGATGCTTTCCAAAGTCAAGTCAAGTCAAGTCATCTTTATTTATATAGCGCTTTTTACAATGCAAATTGTGGCAAAGCAGCTTTACATTAATAAGAAAATGGTGTCATTGTGCAGCTTATTCTATATATTATTGATTCATTCCGTTGCAAATATCAATAGTTATTAGTCTACTTAATTTAGGTATATCAGCACTGCAGAAAACAGCGACGTAATCGTCCGGGTCAGCTCAGTTTGTATACAACGGCGCCAATGCAGGCATATCAAAAACACTGCTGAATATCAAGCAAGTGTCCCCAACTTAAGCAAGCCAATGGCAACAGCGGCAAGGAACCAAAACTCCAACAAATGGAGAAAAAAACCTTGGGAGAAACCAGGCTTAGTCGGGGGGTCAGTTCTCCTCTGGCCAACAGTGAACACTTGTCCGATACTCAGGCAGAGTTACAGGTCATTAAACCGATTTGGAATCGCAACAGTCAAAATATTTAATCTAGTTTAAGATCTTTTTGATCACGCCGGTATGGGACGGTTTGCAAACCTGTAATGCAACAAAGCAACCTGTAATGCAACCAGTAATGGTTTCCAATGCAACCACTAATAATCTCTACGTTCAGATGGGTTAACTTCCCATCACTTGGCATCGGACTGCCTTTATCCCCTCCATCTCGCTCAGTTTTGGCATAGATCTAACAGATCTCACATGCTGCCTCAGTCTGCCCACTGGCCTGGGGCCACTTCACTTAACGCTCTAAATAACCCTGTGCTTATAGACCTTATACACACACACACACACACACACACACACACACACACACACAGGATTTGCTATAATAGGGTTTCACATATTAGCTTCCATTGGTCGGCCACACTGTAGTCAATTAATAGTATTGCAGGGCAGAAAATTAGTGTGATGAAGGGTTGGGTTGAGTGTGTGCATACAGTACAGTATACATGCTTTAGTGTGCATATATAGGGTCCAAAAATTTAAGACTAGTCTGGAATTAAAAATCCAGAATTTTAAAAAATATATATATTTATGTATTAAATGTGTGACATTAATATCACATGTAAAATATTAAAATCAATTCAAATATAATCAAATTGTTATACTTATAATTAATTGTATTAAATTACAAAAATTATTTTCACTGGTGGTCTCAGATTTCTGTGTATTTGTCAATTATGGTGATGGTAATTTTGTGTGTGCAGACACGTGTACTGTATTGGCTGGGCTCGGGGGAGGGAGGCTTCTTTAGGTCAACAAGTCAAGCTGCCTTATGACCCAGACAATCCACGTGCCTCTTCTCGTTCTCTTTAAGTCACATGACACCCAGTCTTTGGACCTCCCCCAAAGAGGGGGAAAAAACAGAGAAGGGTGATAGAAGGACAGCTAAGCAGTCACCATCTGCCACTGCTGAAGCATAACAGACCTAATCCATCTCAATAATCAAGCACACGGGGAAAAATAGCAACTATAAAACTTCAATACAATATATACACACACAGAAAATACAGAGAAACATATGCATAGACACATTTACCTGTTCTCTTTCCCATTCTGTAGTAAGGTGTGTCTGTCAGTGCTGGTGCGGTCCGTACATACATAAGTGTTCCTACGGGTCATGGCACTGGCAGGGATGTTGTTCTAAAACATGAAACAGGAAGCAGGGATTGAAAACCAAAAAAGGTGGAAATGAACTCTGATGTATTGCATGTCACTAAGGCTATCTAAATATAACCAGCGTTTCTGACACAGTTATCCTTAGAATTTCATGCATTTTGTCCCATGGAACATTTTAGGTACAAGCTTACAAATTGAAGATAACGAATCTGAACATGTGCCATTAAATCCCTGGGGAAAAGTTGTTGTTACTGATATATTTGGTGTACGAGAAGTTATGTAAAATTTTAATGGGCAGCACTTGAATTGCCATCAGGATGATTTATATTTTCTACTCTATTTAAGGGAATGTGCATCCATAAATTAATATTCCGTCATCATTTACATATGTCTATCAAAACGGCATGATCTTTTATCTTCCATGGAACACAAAAGGAGTTATTTATGGCAGAATGTCCAAATTCCCTTTTCCATAGAATAAAAGTGAATGGTGACCATGGCTGTAAGCAACGTTAATGGCTTAAATTTCAGTCGGTTCCTCATATAAATCTATCATATGGCTTAAAAAGACTTGGAATATAGTAAACAAGCCAAAAGACAATCAATGAACAATCATCTTAACAATAAATATTTCCTGTAACCATTTGCATGTGATTTTCAATGCTTGATTACCGTTGTCGCATTGATGTCCTTGCGGCGGTCAGGGATCTCGGCCTTGTTGGGATTGTTGGCTGTGCTGACCATGGGGCTCGACGGGGGGATGCTACGACTGCCCACCACACTACTGCTAGTCTTCCTTGAGGGCAGACGTTCCTCTTTTAGATCCCCCTCTCCTGTACTGGTGGGGCTGCGCTTGGGATGGGTTACTGGCACTGATGGCCCACCTGACAAACATATTAACACAATTATAAACATAGTTCAAAATAAATAATTATATTTTTATTATTATTATTACTACTACTTATGGAAGCTTGCTTCTGCCGTAATTGCGACTTTTTATCTCACGATACTGACTTTTTTTCTCACAATTGCGAGTGCGTGTTAAAAAGTCAGAACTGCAAGATATAAACTCACAATTCTGAGAAAAAAAGTAAGAATTGCAACTTTATATCTCGCAATCCTGACTTTATAACTTGCAATTGTGAGATTATATCACAAAGTTCTGAGAAAATTGTTTTGAAAAAATTAAGAATTGCAAGATAAAAAGCTGCAATTATACCTTTTTTATTTTTTATTCAGTGGCATAAACAAGATTACATAACTACTACTACTACTACTACTAATAATAATAATGTTGTTATATTAATAAGAAATTATTATAAATAACTAAGTTGCTAATTTTTACCATTTATAATAATAATAATAATACATTATAATTACTATTAATATGATTTCTATTTTATCATTCATTATTAATAATCATTTCAATAAGTAGTATTAATAATACTTATTATTGCTAATATTAATACTTTATAAATTAATATTTAATATAAATAATACATTTTACTATACATTGTTATAATTATTATAATATTATTCATATTTTTTCACAAAAATATAATTTGAGTTACAATAAGCTATGTATAGCTTATATTAAGCTAATATCAAACTACACCTGACAGACCCCCCCAGCAATTCTATCAAGGATCACCTGTGAAAACCTCTAATCTAGGCCATTTATAAATATGAAATGATCCTTGAGAAGTGTAGGGACTCACAGAAGTCGCTGTGCCTCCTCTGGCGGTGGTAGGTGGAGGCACTCCGCTGGGGTTTATTGTGACTAGAGGCAGAGGTTGAGCTGGAGGAGGAGGTGGAGGAGTGTTTGCTGGTGCCATTTGTGATGGGACTGGGCCGCGCCCGTATTAGAGACAGACTGCTGCTCGACCGGGACTCCGTGGCATCCTATATAGAAAACATATGAGATATTACACACTTATAAGATAACGCAAAGGCTGTTCTCAGGTCAGTGGCATCCCTATCTCACCTCATTCTTGCGACCTAGCAGCAGATACGTGGCAAATATCTCATTGTACTTCTGCGTGGTCAGGGCATCTTTGATTTCATCATGGGAGTAACCCATTCCCACCATTACATCTGTAGGAGAATTATTAGCAGGAGAAAATAATTTAAGTAAATAAGCCAGTAGACATTTAGCAGACAATTTTAGCCAAACTTTAAGCAAACCGGCTTTAAGTCTCGTTAGCAGGGTGTTAAATTACGTTCTGGTTGCTACAATGCAAAAAACTGTTTATTCTTACTTTTTAATAAGTAATACGTCTTTTAAGATCTTAAAATTAAGATACAATTTCTTTTGAAAAGCAATTTTTTTACAGAATACATGCTAGAAAGACATTAAATGGAACAAAAGACTTCTACATTGTTACAAAAGATTTCTTAGAATGATTTCTGAAGGATCATGTGAAATTACTGGCTGCTAAAATTCAAATGATGGAAAATCATAGGAATAATAACTATTTTACAGTATTTTTGATCAAATAAATGCAATTTGGTGAGCAGAAGAGGCACCAAATTTTTAAACTCTATATTACAGTACATTAAATTGTTTATTTTTCTTACATCATTTCCAACTTGATTTAATCATATATCTAAGAAAAAACAATTTGCCAACAGGGTAAAAGAATACAATATATCTTGATTTGTTTCTTAAATTTAGAAAAGAAAGATAAATTTACAAGCAAAATTGTGTAATATCTTGTTTTAAAATTTGTTTATGTACTGGAAAACAATACAAAAATACTGATTATTTATATTAAAAGTGTAAATGGTCATGTAAAATGGCCAAAAGGAGAATATGTGGCTACATTTCTTACCTATACGGCTGCCGTCATTATAGTCTTCCACCGGCTCTATATGAGGCTTCAGCTCATCACTTTCATACCCGACATTCATCCATTTATCCTTCATGATTTGCTGAAAGGGAAGAACAGAAAGTCAGATAGAGTGAGCCAAAAAGCCACAAGATCTATGCAAACTCAATAAGACATGTTATCAGCTGTGATGGTCGATTGCTTGTCGCAGTTGCTCCTCCTCACCTCCAGGGTGCAGCGCTTGGTGGGGTTGAGCACAAGAAACCGGCGTAGGATGCTCTCACAGTCGGTAGACATGTAGAATGGCACCCGGTATTTCCCCCTCAACACACGCTCACGCAGCTCCTGGGGGAACAACACAGACGTCTATTCAACACCTAATCTTATTCTGAACCAGTCAGCCACCGAATCACCCCAACGGCACAGAGACACAATCACAGCTCACTTGACCTACATTACTTGAGAGCAAAGCATTTCATAAGAGCACTTGGTGCACGTGAAGCGCCTTAGAAAATCTCAAAATGTTGCCATAAGACTGTTTGGTAAAGAGATTTTACACTGAAAAATAACAGTGACTGGACATTATTAAAAAGCTTGTTACAAAACTAAACAAAAATGTTTTTAACGTTAAAGTTGAAACACGCTGTGGCTGTAGTCGAAATTTATTTTATCCAGAATATTTAATATAATATAGTATCTACCAATGGCATCATTTTCAACTGAAATATAGCCCTTAACGTGATATTCAACAAATAAATAATTTTATTGACCAAAACTATCAGTGTTTACAAACAACAATTAAAATTAAGGCATCTATAATAAAAATAAAATGTGGTAAAAATCTATAACAACAGGACATTACCGATTTTTTTTTTATCATAATGGTTGATATTGTATATATATATATATATATATATATATATATATATATATATAATTGTGCATTCACCCAATTTTTTAGATGTGAATTGTTTTATCTAATGCTCACTTAAAGTTAACATGTTAAATGTAATCTTAAGCAAATCTTTTTGAATATTCATTTTATCCAGTACATTATAATGTTGTGATGCTTAAATTCACTTGTAGCATTTAAAATGATTTTATTTTTATTTTTACACAGAATAGTGCCGAATGTTAATAGTGACATTTATTGATTATTGGCCATAATATAAAAATAATGATTGGCTTATCTATATCAGTGACAATTTTAATATTGGGGCATTCTGACCCATCACTTTTAAAATTATTAAAATGACAGCCTATATCTAAAAAAAAAACATGGCTGCTGGATGGCATTTTTGCCATGCCGGAACTGATCCCTGTAGCCTTAGTTTCTTTCATTTAATTTACTATACTTTGTAATTTACCTTGAGGTTCTGTCCATCAAAGGGCAGGGATCCGCTGACCAGCGTGTAGAGGATAACCCCCAGGCTCCAAATGTCCACCTCTGGCCCGTCATACTTCTTCCCCTGAAAGAGCTCTGGGGCAGCGTAGGGAGGGCTGCCGCAGAACGTGTCCAGTTTACTGCCCAGCATAAATTCATTACTGAAGCCAAAGTCAGCAATCTTGATGTTGGAGTCTGCATCAAGCAGGAGGTTTTCCGCCTGAGTGAGGTATAAGGTAAGATGGGGTGTGTGACCATGAGAAGGAATTTAATAGCTTTATGCTTTGGGTGTATTTTAAAAGGGAGCAAAGTGTGTAGCCTTTACTCTTTTATGAAAGCTCCAGAGGTAATAAAATGATTTTCAAGTCATGAGAAAGAACAATAACCTTCAAGTCCCTGTGAACAATATTCTTCTGATGACAGTAATGAACCGCAGAAACAATCTGAAAGGGAAACACTGACGTTGACATCTCTGTAACAGGAAGTTAAACAAAACAGCTACATTTTTATGAACTTTTTACAGCATCTTTAACACATCAAACCCAGAAAATATAGCTTGGTTTTGCTCCTCTCAGATTTGAACAAATTTCAAGATTTATAGATTATAGAATTCATTTATGACATGTCTTACCTGCCGGAATTTAGCTCGTGCCTCCTTTTCCTTCATTCTCCCATGAGATACGAGGTAGTCAAATACCTCACCTGTCACAGAGGAAAAATTTGAGTAAAACTAAAACATGATTAAAAAAAAAAAAATACTGGCCAAAATCATTCATAAAAGAAACAAGACAAATGAACTCTTCCACAGAGAATTTATTTTAAAAATCTTAAAACGGTATAAAACTAAGCTGATAATTATTTATTTTCATTTATTTTGCCTGCTTACTGGTAAACGGCCAATAATAAACAGTTCAAAAGTCCGACATAAAACTACATAGAAGTATTGGTAAAGATTAAGGTAAACACACAATGGATGGGTAATGGAGGTCATTAATAAAATTTCCTGATTAATGTAGTTAATGTAGCAACTTATTACCCAACGAATGGACACAATGTTTCATTCCGCTATATATTCAGTGATGACTGAATGACTGAGATGTAAAGCAGGCGGAGGAAACAGAAAAGGCAGATTGCTAATGTGTGGTAGAAGCTAGCTCTGTACATGAGTGTCCGCGCGCTGGCACGTGCATCAGCCTCATCAGATAGATTAGGAGTGGAAACGTGTGATTCATTAAGAGAGCAGCCGATTCAAGCACCACGAATAGGATGGGCTAAAGTTAAAATAAGCCTGATTTGACTATGAGCATCTTTACTAGCTACAAATCACTCTAATTGCTGAGCTGTATGGGCCTGGCTTCAGTGAATGCTCATGAAACCTATAGAAGAGCCTGTGCAGCTGTGTTCAGCCCAGAGTCTGATTGATGCGACAATCGCACACATGCATTTTTACATGTGAGCACGTAATAAGACTGGAGACACGTCTGATTATTCATGTAGAAACTTATCAAAGCTTGATGGTACACACAGAAAAGAGAAAGCAAAAATAATATTTACTTCAGGATTTACACAATAATGTAATTTGCTACTTTTAAGCAATGCTTTCCAACGTTGTGCATTAGAGTGAACATGTAGGAAGCGTGGAGGAATCATACCTCCGCTGGCGTATTCCATCACAAGGTACAGTGTCTTCTCTGTCTCGATCACTTCAAAGAGTTGAACTGTAGATGAGAAAAAATTCACAAGATCAGATTACTATGTACAGTCCAAAAATGATGGTGTATTGAGCAACAGAGAATAAGCGCAGGTATGATTGGTTCAAGAAAAAGCTGAAATTGTAAATGTTCTCTTCAACACAGCTCTCAAATCTCATTTGCACTAGCAAGTATTCAGATATGACATTTTGTCATTTTAGAAGTTCAACAGTCCAACGTGAAGTAAAATATATATTAGATGAAAATTTTAGAAATAATAAGTAAGTTGAAGTACTAAAATGACTAAAAATATATATAACATACATACAAACATATAACAAAATTACTAAAGCTTCAACTAAAACGAAAATTGAAAATATGAAAATAAAAGCCAATTCGAAATATTAATAAACTAATAATATTAGTACATAATTGTATATAAATAATACTAAAATAACACTGTTTCAGATGCAGATAATATACACTAAAAAAAACTTCAGAGAGGGTCAGTGTGTTTTGAGCGACCTCAGATGTCAATATTTTCCAGTGTGAAGGGTGAAATGAAGAAGACATTTTTACTCAAAAGCATCTCAAATACTGACCGATGTTTGGGTGGTTGAGGCCCTTCATGATCCGTACCTCTCGAAAGAGCTGAGAAGAGATAAAAAGAGAATGTAATCAGTAAAACCAGCTATAAATTTTTGTTTATACAACAACAACATGGAAATACAGAGAGTATTATAATTCATAATATATCACTAAAAAATAAATGTAATTATTAATAGAATATAATTAAACTATAATCAGTACTTTCCCAAATTGTCATGCTGACCATATAATTGATATTAAGATAGAAACAATAAATGAAATAAATAAAAACATAATCTCTAGTAATCTCAGACTTTCAGATCCCTTTTTAAGTCATGTTTAGTGCTTGATAAAGTCATCCCTGTCAGACATTTTATTGATTATATTAATAAAACATCAGAAGCCACAATAACTCTGCAAAGACTGATGGATGGGTATTCAGTTGTGCAAATCCAAAAATGCCATTTACACCAACATTTCTGAGAAATACAAAACAAGGCAAACACTCTCTGTGATGCAACCCATGGTGCCACTTGCTCGCAGACAGCCTGTCCTTTCTAACGGCAGTTTAATTGAACGGAAGAGGGATCAAGCCAAAAAAAGACCCATCTTGCGATCTTTCTTTCTGTTGTCTAGGACATCAGAGCTATGCTGCGGCGTGACTTGGTCTTGAGGTACAAGGTTGAATCGCTGTTACTCACAAAGAATCCTTCTCAATTTGCAACATTTCCTTGTTTTAAAATTGCATGGAGGTAAATAATGAGTTAATTATAATATATAATATAATTATAATAAATAATGAGTATTTTCAATTTCGTGTGAACTATCCCTACATGTTAAAGAAGCTCATGGCTACGATGAAATGACAAACAAGGTGTGTGAGAATCGTCCGTCTGCTGTTTGAAAGGAGAACTTGATTGCTGCAAGTCCCTTACATGACAAAAGGAAAGGGGCGGAGAGATAGAGTCAAAGAGAGAAGTGACGGACCAAGAACAAGCGTGACTGAAAGACAAAGAGTCACGACGACTACACGTGTACATACGGGTCTGAGAAACAGAAAAGGAAGGTAAAGGAAAGGGAAGAGATGAAAACTCATATTAAGTGGCATGTGTCGACAGCTGACAAACACACTCAGTCACCCTGGGAGAAAGTCCAAATGAAATAGAGAGACAGAGAAAGAAGCCATGTTTTCACTTGTCCTGTTTTTGTCCTCACTCACTGCCCTCTGTTTGTCCCATCAGTTAGTTTCCATTTGCCATTCGCTTTCAGTTCAGGAGCCTGTGCAGCTTCACTTTCCCACCCCTGGGCCAAAATCATAGGTTGACAAAAAGCATCACAACACAAAGCTCAACAAACTGATACGGAATCAGGGCCAAGTTTACTTTTCAATCCAGTATAAACACAATGATTATGAACACAATGGCTCTGTTCCAGATCCCGGTGTGCTGCCTACAGAGGCAACGTTTTAAGGCATCACATTCCCCCTCAACAAATAGGCAACTTATTTATGCTCTTATACTCAGTTTTGGGCACATTTTAAGACAGAATCCTATGTATCCTGTGGAGAAGAATTCCAGAATGCACTGTGCTAAAGCTAACACTTCAGGGTCCAATTCTCATAAGTAACTAACTACTAACAATGACATTTGCCTCAATAAACTTCTAATTACTGTTTATTAATAGTTAGTTAGGTAGTTGTTAAGTTTATAAATTGGGTAGGTTTAAAGGATTAGTTAACTTCAGAATTAAAATCCAAAAGATCCAAATTCAATGCCGCTTCAAAGGCTCTACATGATCCCAGTTGAGGAATAATAGTCTTATTTAGCTAAACGATTGGTCATTTTCTAAAAAAAAAGAATATACTTTTTAATAATTTCGGCTGGGATTGTGTACAGCCCTTTGAAGCTGCATTGAAACTGAAATTTGGACTTTCAACCCGCTGGACCCCAGTTAAGTCAACTATATGGAGAAAAATCCTGGAATGTTTTCCTCAAAACCTTAATTTCTTTTCTACTGAAGAAAGTAAAACATGAACATTTTGGATTACAAGGTGGTTAAATTATCAGGAAATTTTAATTCTAAAGTGAACTAATCCTTTAATCCTACCTGATTGCTAAACTTAACAACTACCAACAAATAGTATTAGTAGTAGTAATAAGCAGTAATTAGAAATTTAATGAGGCAAAAGTCATAGTTAATAGTTAGTTAATAGCAGGAAGTGGACCCTAATCTAAAGTGTGACCAAAAAACTGCAAAAGTGAAACTTATAATTTAAATATACATTCAGCCGAACATTTACCCAATATTTGTGTGATATGTTTTTTTTTTTTAATCATTTTTAAGGTGTTATTTTAGTATCTTTGATATACTATATATGTCTGTTTAGTTTTTTTTAGTAATTTTAGTTAATTTGGTACAAAACTAAATGAAACTAGCTGAAAAATGTTTTATATATATTTTATTTTATTTCAATTAATGTTAATTGAATTTCAAATGAAACTTTTTGCTTTCAGTTTTAGTTAACAGTGTCATGTTAGCAGATTAAAACTTCATGCAGTGCTCAGAACTATCAGTTAAAATCATTTCAGCCAAAATGTACCCAATATTTGTGTTCTATATGTATTTTCATGATTATATACACAGTATCACATTGTTATTTTAGCAGCATGGACCACTGAAATCAGTTGAGTCATGCACTTTGAGTTGTTACCTATGTAAAGCACTCCAAATCAGTCAAGTATAAGGTCCCATGAAGGATAGGATGCTCCCTTAGAAGGCAGCTACCAAAGTAGGCAGCAGGAAGCAAGGCTGCTCACTAAGCAATGCTCAGTAGGTTTTGGAAAAGAGCTAATGATTACCTAAATTTCTTGATTGCTAGCAGAGCTTGAGAATGATGAAGGCCTTTTTTTAATTTCCAAAACGTTTGTATTTCTGTCTCTTCTGAAAGGCCTTTTCAAGACAAACGACCTCATACGGCTTTATATTTGGCTGGAAGGAACTCCAGTTAAGTTCTCTCTAGATTTATACTGTCTGCATGCTGACGGCCCCCCGAGGAGTTTTGTTTTGCTTCTCGGAGCGCATACGTCTACCTTTGGGCATAATTTGTTCTAACAAAACCGGTACAGGAGCAGGTTTGCCCTTTATACATCAGACACACTCCAGATAACATTATGATCAAATTGCCATTGAATGTTTTTTGAGAAACATGAGGCCTGTTCGGTAAAGTCAAAGAGATAAAAGATCTTGACATGGTGTCAAAAGCAAATAGGACTAGTTTTTAGATGCTACAGTACTAAAAATATATTTTTTAGAGTTGAGCTGACAAAATGAATTGGACAGATTTTGATAACTGAGGTTTCTCGTGTGCATTCTGACCCAAATGAATGTAATTTTTAAACTTCTTCAAACTCAAAGGCAAAATTTGAGGTTCTATAGCTAACGCGGTTCTGGTGGGACACACCAACAGTAGGCATCTGTTTGAGGTCACTAATCTGTTTGTTTTACGTATGTACGGCTGGCACACACAAACACAGATGCTCTCAAATGCGAATTGAACTGATCGAGGCAGACAGGTTACATAATGACCCCGCTAATGCGAAAGACTCTGAGCCAGCAGCACAATAACTGTACACAGAAAGGAAATCGAATCCACTTTCTCATCACTTCTGTTACAGAGACTAAGTGCTGAAACAAAACAGAGCTCTTACATCACTATTATACACAGGTTATTTGTCTCAAATTAACTCAACGTGCCTCTGTTTTCACACATTTATTAAAAGTTCAATATATCCCATGAACCAGCTTATCAGCAATGCAAAAATTCCTATATTTGCTTTGTGTTATTGTAAAAATGTCAACATCAAGGTCAAGGTTCAATTACAAGCATTGATGAATCGATCACAATACGACCAGAAACAGTACATTAATGTAATTCGAAAAAGGAAAAATTAGAATTATCACTAATGCTGATTTGCTGCTCAAAAAACATTTCTTATTATTATCAATGGCAAAAACAGATGTGCTGCTTAATATTTTTTGTGCAAACCATGACCAACATTTTTTTTCATGATTCTTTGATTAATTTAATGTATCCTTACAGAATAATCATACTGACCCAATGTTGTACATTTTTATTGTTCAACAGATGTTTTGCATTTTAGCTTTCTTTCTGAAAATAAGACAAATATTTGTTACGCGCACAAGTGACCTTGTTTTTTCAATTTGGAATTTGGAAGTGGATTTCTTTTGCTTTTATGAGTAGTCATACAAGCTGAATGATCACATGACATCAGGGGTATCCTGAGACAACATCAAACTTCACCTGGTGCACACACATACACGAACGGCCCCTTGAGAGTGGCTCAAATTGAATCGCACATCAGCTGTTCACCTGAGCCCTAAAGATAACCATCAGATAATCCAGCCCCTCCCTCGCTCTCTTTCCTCATGCATCTCTCCTCCTTTTCCTCAAAGATAGGACTTCCTGGTTCATTTCCCAGGCTCTGGCCTCACGTCACCGTTGCTATGGTGACCTGGTATTAAAGCAGGGACTTATCTCACCCCCTATGTCAGGCAACGCTCCCTTAGCACCTGATGGAAAACCTCCGTTTGCCCGCACATTACTACTCCATTTCTTTCTACTGTTTCTACTGTCCGTTTTTCATGTTGCTGACTTCCAGACAATGGTAATGAAACCCTGAGTTGATCTCCTTCCTTTTTTCTTACTTTAGAGAGAAGCATTTGCTTACAAAAGATCTATTTTCCATCTCAGTTTCCTTCTGGATGGCATTGAGGCCGAATGAGGTCATGTTAGTGGTGCTGGATGCAAACATTTGTCAAGCCCAAAGTGTTGTTTGCGCAGGTCCACCTCACCTTGACCCCACTGCAGGCCTCTCACCACTTAATCCAGGCCTTGTGCTAGGAGCCTGACTGTACATTTGCCATTCAGTTATCATGCTAATAAAGAAATGCACAGGCAAAAATAATCAAAATATACATGGGAGGGTTTACAATGAGCATTCATGTCGAAAACATATTGAAATACTCGAGTGCAAACATACAGAGACAACTCCTTATGCATCACAGTAAAAATTAAAAATAGTAAGATTGTTAGTTTACAGAAATAAAGTCCCATTGTCAAATATTAAGCGGCACTGTGATGTAAAGTCACAATTGTGAGATGTGAAGTGTTTTAGTAATATTTTTATACTATCATTGCATTTTAGTAATTTTGTTATTTTCATGAAATAACTTTTAAAGGGGACCTGTAATACACTTTAACAAGATCTAATATAAGTCTCTGGTATCCTCAGAATGTGTCTGTAAATCTTCAGCTTAAAATACCCCACAGATCATTTATTATAGCTTATCAAATTTGGGTGAGCAAAAACATGCCATTTTTATGTCCCTTTAAATGCAAATGAGTTCACTTTCCAGAAGATGGCAGAGCTTTAGCAGCTCACACTTCAGATTCGCATCTACAACAAAACTGGAGAATCTCACACAGCTAAAATACCAGAAATGGTCAGTAGCGGTGTTCAACCTTTCATTGTTCGAACCAGAGTCGGACACCAATGGAGAGATGCAACCGGACGTTTCTGAATGGTAAGTGGATAAATTTATGAAGTTTTTGTGGAGTTAAACAGTCCGGCATAAAATATTTGTGCAAATATATAACACTCTACCAGCTTTCTTCGGCATTGAAGCAGGATTTTGGACCTATAAGATTTCATTGAGTGACACTTCAGAGGTAGAAACCAAGCAACCAAGATTATGTCCAGGAGCCCTTTGCTTGTCATACACAAAAACCCAGATTTACATGGAAGAGAGAGCTTTAATCACCTCACTTCTGGGGTTAAGACAAGGTGTGACATTTTACACTGAGGCAATCCTTCAGTTTTAGACATATTTATTCATTCATTAGATCACTGAAAGTGTCTAAAAACTTCAGTTTGCCCTTATCAAGCTCATCAGTCAGACATCAGCACATCACAGCCATCCACATCCCACAGGGAATAATTTTTCATCTGCGTCTGGTTCTGTCCAGGCCGTGCTCTTTCCACACAGTCTCCAACTGCTCCACAGAGAGGGGGTGAAATATGCAAATTAGGGACTTGACATTTTTGCATGTCTGAGCAAGAGAACAAAAATGCCCACGCAACACTTCAGACATCAAATAATGGCTATAACAATGAATGTGAATGTGAATGATATTTTGCCTCCGATCACTCTTGCGTAATTCTGCCATTGAAGGGATAATTTACCAAAAAATGTAAATTATGTCATCATTTTCTCATTCTCACATCTTTCAACCCTGTATGACTTTATTTCTTCTGTGGAACATAAAATAAGATACTTAGAATGTTGGGGTCCAAACAATACTGTCATTACCAGGTTTGGAACAGTGTTATTATAATAAACAAAAAAATATAAAAACTTCAACTTATTTTATTTCACATTTTTGTTTAGTTTAACTTAAGGTACTAAAATAACTAAAATGAAATAAACTAAAATAAATAAATACAAATTCTAAAAAATATACAGACATATTTAAAAAAAAGAAAGAAGACAAAACACACAGCAAATTACTAAAACTAATGAACAAAAACTACAATAGTATATCAATGATATTAAAATAACGACCTGCGGGTAAGTAAATAATTTTTGGGTGAAATATCCCTTTAAAAATTACGTGAAAATAAAACAGCGAGAGTATCGATAAACATTGCAAATAAACAACATGTTACTTGAGCATTTAAAGTGAATCATTGACATGTACAAGTGATTTTACCAAAAGAAAACATTTCAGGATTTCAAAGTACTCCTATGGCTCCCAGGCATTTAGTCCATGCCCACGCCATTACCCTTGCATTGATCTGGAGCCCGGTGAGTGACAGAGAGAGAAAGAGAGCTGGATCACCACAGAGAGGAAAGCAGATGGTCACATCAGGGCACACCAACAGCTCAGGTCAAAGCTGCCTCTGGGGGGGGGCTGAACATCAGGACCGGAAGTGCCAGAGAGAAACACTCCGCCGTACCAGTGGCCGTTCGAAGTGAGGGGGCACGTCCCAAAGGAATATTTTATTGCTCAGTGCTCTTTCAAAGCTCTGGAGCTTTATTGGAGATCTCGGCTATGTTTTATGCATGCATCAGCTTGGTTTGAATTTTTTAGGAGAGATGAAAACATACCATAATATATATGATCATTTGGACTTCTATAAGAAAGACTTTTGACAGCAGATTTTGGTATCTTTGCAAATCTGAACACATTGGAGACATTGCTGAGATGTTCTCTAAGAGTGTTGGGCTCTTTTTCTCAGGAGAAACATCTGAGAAGGAGGATACTGTCTGCTCGTCTCCCTTTGATCACTATTTGTAAATATAATATTAATATAAATATGATTAATGTGAATATATAATAATATATTTTATATTCTTTATAAAAAATTGTTTAAAATCATAACAATTGGGTTTGGAAAGATTTTTGTTGGCATTTTTTAAAGAAATCTCTAATGCTCACCAAGGATTTTACTTCATTAAAAATATGGTAAAAACATGGTAATATAATATTTTGTATTAATATTTTATTTTAATTCTATTTTAATATATTTTAAAGTGTAATTTATGTATTACTGTGATGGCAATGCTGGATTTTCAGCATCATTCGTCCAGTCTTCAGTGTCACATGATCCTTCAGAAGTCATTCTAATATTGTGATTTGCTGCTCAGGAAATATTTCTTATTATTGTTGTTGAAAACAATTATGCTGCTTAATATTTTTGTGGAAACTGATACATGTCTGAGTCGTTATTTTTGTTTGTTTTAATACAAAACGTATTCTCGTCGCATGGGCTATTTTAACGATGTCTTCACTACCTTTCTTGGCCTTGAAAATGGTAATTGCGTTGCTTTCTGTGTGGAAGGATCAAAAGACTCGGATTTCATCAATATCTTCCGAAGATAAACAAAGCTCTTACAGGTTTCGGAACGACATGAGGGTGAGAAATCAATGACAGAATTTTCTTTTTTGGGTGAACTATCCCTTTAAGAGTATACCCCCAACACTGAAAACTGAGAGGTGTGTCCGAAAGCTTAAAAATGCTGCCTTCAGTGTATGGAATCCAAGGTAGGATGGCATCAAGGCACATCCAAATGCAAAGTTTGTTTCGCTTCCTGTCTACTGAGATTCCTTCATCTGATTGATTTTTGAAGGCAGCATAGATGTATTCTTTGTTGCCTTTGATTTCCCACAATCCTGTGGTTTACATTCTGTGACAGCTGAGCTAAAAAAATAAAGATGGCCCTTGAAAATTGTGGTTTGTGGTCAGTTTGTGTAAATGTACATTTTTGACCAGTGTTATCCAATTCAAATGCCACTTCTAATGAGAAATTACTATTGTAGTAATTAAATCTTTGCTTAGTTTTCGCCATAGTTTGCTCTATTTTGCTGTAGATCATTATACCGTTACACTGCCTCAGAAGACTTTTGTGAGGTACCTTTGTGTGGAAATTCTGCCTAAAAAGTCATTTCCTGTAGGGCAGCGAGACAGCAAGTCAGCCCCCTACGTTTTTGGACACAACCGATGTCTCACTTTTCTGACACACCCATCTGAGGTCTTGGAGTCATTACTAATGAGCTGATGAGCTGAATCAGGTGTGTTTGATTAGGGAGACATCTAAACTGTGCAGTGCTGGCAGTACTCCACGACCAGGCTTGGGAACCACTGTCCTAAATACATACAACACACAATGCCCTACAGTGCCAGAAATAGTGATAATCTCATAATTGATGGAGCTTACATAAGTAATCCATGAGTATTTAGAGTTGATCAGAAATAATCTTGAAGTGTTAGGCAGTGATGCATCCCCAGTGTGACTCATAAATGTCAAGTTTACTTCATCTTCTTTTCTCTTTGGAGTATGTCTGGCTTTGCCTGTTAGCGCTCTTCCAACAACTGCTTTCATCAGTGATTTATAATGACATGGAAAATATGCACTAAACTAAAAATGTTTTAAGACATTGAAGTTACTAATAATTGTTGCTTTTGGGGAACTGAGGAGTCAATGATCAATGATAATTCATTATTCATTCTCTTTGATTCAATAATTATCATACATCAGTACATTTACAGTCATTTCAAGACTGTACAATGCAAATTATGCAATGATATAACAACACATTTAATGTTGCCAACCAAACTATGTTAAATCAGGGATTTTTCCCTTTGTGATATAGTGTTATAGACTCTCTTGTATCCAAACTTGCTTTCTCAGGATCTCTGCTCCTGTGCTACGGCCCCTCTGGAGTCCCCCACCCCCTCCGGGTTCAGTTGCCCCCATTGTTCGTATGTCTGGAAAGGCACTCCTGGCTGAAAGAGTCTTGAATGAGGGACACCCAACCCCCTCTACCCTCCTTCACCCACGGGCTAACTCTGTCAACCTCCCTGAAGGGTTTATTTTTTTTATTAAAGTAACACTGTGCTCTTATGATGACCCAAACCTCCATGATCACGGCCCCAACCTTCACACATACACATGTTGTTAAAGGCAAATTCCATGTCTTTCCAGACCCTTCTGAAATCCAGCAGCTGGGAAAGTTCATGGTCAGCTGATTGTGCTCCGCCCCCCTCCATCCCTGAACAGGATTAAACAGAGAGGAGATCGGAGAAGAATAGGAGAAAGAGGCTGATGGAAGATCTCCAGTGTTGTGGGCACACCAGACTAACAAAACCTTTTGATCTGCACTAAACATGACACTGCAAATTAGGAGCAGGGCTGTAACCACCAAAGACATTTGAGAGATTTGGTCCACAATCTTGTGTATTTGATTACATCTAGGAACTTGTCTATCATCACCATATTTTTTGTTGTCAATAAGATCATTATTAATTAATTCATATTCATAATATCAATAAAAACTGATGCTCCTCTTGATGGAAATAAATGTTGTGATTTTATTTCCATCAAGAAGAGCTTCAATTTTTGGTCTAGATCTTGTATTTACAATGCAAGAGTCAGGCACCCTGTACTCCAGCACACCCAAAAGACTTTCAATGAATTTAAGAGGTGCCAATTCATGTGTGAAAATGATTCTTCATGCCCAACCCTTCTTTCACAATTTGAGCCCGATGAAACTTGACAAGGTCATCCTGGAATATGGCCATGATACATATTACTTCATGGTCTTTTGTTGTGTGTTCCCGGAAGGCAGGGTTTATGTAAATTTTAGGGTTAGTGATGTCACTAACCCAGGAAGAAGCTTGTTGTAGTCCCTACCAGCAGTTTGTTGTAGTCCTTAAAAAGAGAATCCTTTATAAGAATATATCTCCCTTTGCATTGAATTTTGAGCGTTGTAACTTTGCAGACAGTTTATACTCTAACAGCAACATTGCACACTAACTAAAGAAGTGAAATCATAATCAACCACCCCTTTAAGAAATGAAAAGTAGGGGTGTGACGAGATCTCGAGACTAAAACGTGACGAGATTTCTCGTCGAAGAGAAAAGTTGTCTCGTCGTGTTATTAGTGTGAGGGTGAAATTATTATTGAAGATGCCCCCGCCACTTTCAAATCGTTTGTGTGGAAACATTTTGGTTTTGCATTAGAAATAATAAACGGCGAAAGAATAACACACGAGACACAAACAATATGTAAACATTGTAAGAAAACTATGCCGTACACCTCGGCCAAGGTTGTAAAGACTCTTATGGGCGGTTCACATTTTCACGGAAAATGAAAGCGATACGCACCCATTTTTTATTGGCGCGCGGTGAGATGAAAACATCTCAACTTTTCAGAATGCCGCAAGCGCACCGCAGGTCATGTGACAAGAACCAACCGATCATCTTCGACCTTTCCGTAACAAAACATGGAAATCTCAGCCGAACAGCTGATCATAGCTGTACAGGGGGGTTGTTATATCTCATCTCCATAAATATATCTAGTAGTAAAGCTAAAGCAAGGGCTAAAAATCAATTTATCCCTTGCTGAAACTTCCTCATGGTCGTGGAGAGCACAGTTCATGGTTGAATAGCAACGATAGACGCTACAGAAGCGCATGCTCCCGAACGCTTGCAAAAGGAGGAAGCGACGCGGCCGCGTTTTCCACGCTTTTTTAGGCGCGATATGTGAACAGCCACTAAAGAGGCAGAAAGCATCGCTAACGGTTGGACTTCTCGGTGTACGCAGAGTTATATAACAGTTACAGCCACACAATCAATAGTGACTGGGAAATGGTCAACTTTGTACTGGAGTTAAAGTGACACTTAAAGTGTTATTTGAATTTTTTATTTTTATGTTTATTTTATTTATACTGTTTAATTTATGTTCAATCTGTAGAAAGAAGTTCAGTGAGATTTCTCATGTGAAATTATACAGGGCAGAAAACAATTGGTTGATTTTGTAGCAACATTTAGCAGTGTTTGCATGTTGTTTTACTGCAAATAATTCATTAAAATAGAAGTAAAATGACACGCATTAAAAGTTGATTTCAAAATGCACCAACATTTTTGCATTTTATGATTTTCAGTTGAATAAAAGACTATTTCCCTTCATACGTTTCATTATTGAGGATTTCTTAAAAATACTATAAAAATCTTGTCTCGTGAACCCAATCTCGTGTCCCGTCTCGTCTCGTGGGATAGGGGTCTCGTCACACCCCTAATGAAAAGCTATACACATAACATGCTACAAACATAGTAATCACAGCAATAATGATCCAGTCATAGACTCTTACGCATTTGTCCATTTAAATCCAAACACTGACTTTTCTTTGGCAAGGCAGTATATTTTTGTGTGTGTGTGTGTGTATATACAATTTGAGAGAACGTCATCTACATATGTCATTGTCAATCATGGAAATTTGTGAATTTGTAGGTAAGATGAAGAATGCAGTTGACAGTTGAACGAAGGTTAGGAATGATAGCATGTGAGTGAGTGAGAGAACAAAGAAAGAAAGGAGGAAGAGGTACAAAAATATTCTACTCGGAAATGTCACCTAGTGCGTTTTAATAATGCTGAAGAGAGAGGCCTGCATTTCTGCTGCAGTGCCCAATACACCCCTGCAAAGACCAAAAACACCTTCAGCACAATATGCTACGGTACACAGAGCCTCTGACCCATCATTTGCATTTCGGTTTCAACCACATGACATCATTCACCAAGACATCACAGATAAACCAGCAAATATAACTCCTACTAAAACTAGCTTTTACATAATTATTTATCTTCTTGAAAGCAGTCATAAGTACCGCATTACACTTGGATATCCTGGAAGAACTTTCAGAACTAATAATAATCTATAAAAAGCTGAGAAGACTGTGTTAGCAATAACAGAACTTTGAATGAAGCGGCACACCATACATCTCACATTTAAAGGTGTGATTATCACACAGACTCTCTCACACTACGACAATATTCGCCAGTCATCAGCCCATATGTCTAATAGCTAGAGATATTTTGCACTTCATAAATGCATTTTTTTTCACTTTGCTTCTAAGATGGATAAATCCTAATCATGATTCAATTCATGTGATTTACCTCAGATAACATTGAACATAAACAAATACAAAAGTTAGAAACATGATTTATTATATTTAGCATGTTAGTAAGTGCATAAACGGATTATATTATCTCCACAATGACAAATCAGCTGAAAACAAAAAGTGCAAAATAATGATAGAATGCCAATAAAGAAACAACTTTATAGCTGGATATCAATTTCAACAGCGCTCTCTTGTATGAATTTCTTATCTGATCTTTCCTGCCACTTTCCCGTGAATTAATATATTTAGCTGCAAACGAAACCAAGGACAAAAACAGCTCACTGTTGTATTTTCCAGATTTAACACAGATAAAGGGCTCAGACAGCTCTAGATATATTACAACAGCAGCATTAGACCACAGTCCACCTCAGAGCACAATGGTGGCAAATCAAAGCAATAGGGTCAAAGTTCACGTTTTTACTGACCACTGCTAAACAGTGTCTAATGAAATACAATTTGACCAAAACAAGCTCCTCGATATGACCTTATACCTTGGGCACTGAGTGCAGATAAACATTAGCACGCAAAGACACAATTAGGATCACAAGCTTACAAGAGTGCAGTGGTTATGACCTAGTTCTTACCTTCTGTAGGCTTGTAGGGTTGAGTTGGGTTTTGTCAATGATTTTTATTGCAACCTGTGAAGACATAAAGTTAAAAAATCATCAGAATGCAGCTGACACATTGATTTGACAACTAAATAGCATACAAAAGGGGCAATCACCTGGGAAATTATGCTAACTGCGCACACCTCAGTAGGTTGATAGCATAATTGCTTTTGGTCAAAGTGTGAAAAAAATGGATGAGCAAATGTACAGTTTTTTATATATATTTGTCACATATATGTCATTTGGCTCAAAAAGTATGCCAGAAAGTAGAACAACTTGACCGAGAAGCTTTACCTAAGAGTCAATTAGAAGAGCCTAGTGAATCTTTATTCATTTAATTTCATCTATATGGACGTCTTACCTCCCTGCCGGTCAAAATATGGCGTGCCAACTTCACTTTGGCGAAATTGCCCTTGCCGATGGTCTTGAGCAGCCGGTAGTTACCAATGTGAGGCTGTTCGTCCGAGCAGGAGGCGATGGAATTCCGGCAACGGGCTCCGAGCGAGCGACTCGACCATCCCGAGCCCTTCTCTGAACGACTAGCTGAGAGAGAGGCATGCTGGGGGTTGAAGAGAAAGCGTTACTCAAAACCAAGTTCAATAAAAGGCAATGTTAGCGTAGAATAAGATGAATAAGATTAATTAATAATCTAAAAATCATTTACTCATCCTTCACAAAAAGAAAGTTTTTTTGCCCATACAATGAAAGTCAATAGGGATCGAAACATTGGACCTCATTGGCTTTCATTGTATGGGGGGGAAAGACATTTTTCAAAACATCTTTTGTGTGTGTGTGTGTGTGTGTTCCACTGAAGAAATTCATTAAGGTCTGGATCAAAATCAGGTGAGGAAATGATTTAGATTGGTAGACTTAACAGTTTTGTTATAGGTAAGCTTACTATAGTTAGTAAACAAACTATTAAAAAGTTTTGGTTAATTGAAATACAGCTGAAATTATATATAATATGTAAAATGAAAAACCTAAAGCTAAAGAAATATTTTCAAATAACTGAAATGAGTTAAGTTGAAGAACTGAAAGCTGAATAAAACTGACGTAAATAAAAATTACAACTAAATAAAAATATTTAAAAAAATAATACAATACAAAATGACAAAAGAACAGAACAAACTAAATAAAACAAACTAAAATTTAAAAATAAAAGCTAAACAAATACTATAATAGTAAATATTACTAAAATAACACTGTAGTCATACGTTTTTGTGGTTTCTCCAAAGAAAGCTAATCTCCGCTTTGCTATACATTGCTGACATGTTTCATGTCTGGCTGTTCCAGGATTTAAAATCTTAAATCTAATCTATCCAGGAATGCACTGCGACGCTAAACTGCACTCGCACTCACACCTTGGCGCGATGTGACGCATGTGGCATTCTTATGTGGGTACAGAACGCCACATAATCAAAAAACAAAAGCAGAATCTTATTCTTAAATTCTGACAAAAATGGATTTATTTATTGTACAGTCTATATCTACAGTAAGTAGCTATATATTATATATAGTATATTGCTATGAGGAGATATATTTTCAATAGCCTCTTGATTTTTATTCACACCAATATGGCCCTTTTAGTGACTCTACATCCCCACACCCGCTATTACCAACAGTTTCACCCATTTTATGCTGACATAGACCTCATTGCCTGTCACCCACCCATCCTCCTCCTCCACCGCCCACTGCCCCACCCTGTCAAAACCATACACATTGATTGTTCCACTGCTGCGCTCTGTCTGATTGCCCTTGCAATTTATATGAGAAGGTGGGGGCAGGGGTGTAGATGAAGAAGGTTTCTCAGTGAAAGCAATATGTCATTGAAATAGATGGTTTAGATGGGGGGGAGGAAGCATCTTGCTACAGAGAACAATAAATGAGGATGCATTTAGATGTTCAGTTTCCTCCCACTAAGTATGTTTGCATGCACTTTAAAAGTTTGATTAAAGTCTGACCAAAGCAATAATTGTTTTTTTTTTTTTTCTTCATTGCACCCAAAGTCAAACAAGTCTGATTTTTGCAAAATTTCACTTAAGATGTGGCCACATTAGTGAAATTTTGGCAAAATTTTGTTAGCAAAAAAGATCTATTGTCCACTGTCAATAGTGTAGCAATGCATAAAGCACAGCTCATGCAGAAGTCACTTTCAAACCAAGCAGATTTCTATTGGCAAACGGAGTGAATTCACATGACCAACTTGAACACAAACAAAATCTTCAAGGGGAACTTTTTCGCTCTCACGCGAAATTCCGATTGTGTGGATTCCTATCGAAATGACTGGATTCTGTATGCAAAATTTCAGAAAAAACCCCACTAAATATTACATTGTGCTTTTTACTATGTGAGGTGACTCTTCATTAATCCTTCAAATATTCATGTGTCAAGTATATTTAAAGATTCAGTCTGTACAAACCTGCAGCAGCTTAATTATAACTGCAGATTTAAAAACATATTAATTTAGACCTAGCAGGACTATGCAGATACCAAGACATAATTCCACATAACATAATTCTAGAGTCCCACCCCAGACTGAGATAATAGGCCGCCTATCTAGCCGGCATCCTGCTCGTGATAGGATAGGAGCACAGTCGAAATGGGTAGAGATGGGTCAGGGCCAGTCCATCCAGACATACATCCTGCTATTGCATCTTATGACTTACTCCCAAAATCCGTTTACAGGGGTCTATGTCCCGTCCTGTCATGTGAAGCTTTGCATTTGGCATTGCTGCGAAACAGTTTCCTCTGTGCTGATTTCTTTCACAGTGTTTCCTTGAAATTAACGCACAACAATGAGTTTTAATCGTTCACAACATAACTATGCTATATTGTGTTGGTGTGAGATAAAAGTGTGAGGGGAAACAGGTGTACGCCTGAACCAGGTGTGAAGAACCCAGCCAAAACTCAAACTTGCATGGTTTCCTGTTTTGAATAGATGTTGTGTCATCCCCTCGTTTTCTGGTGTGGCTTCAAGAGTAAATGCTCTCAACAAAGCTTCAGGCTTCTTAAACAGGTTCAGTCTAAAAGGATTTATTGTTTTGTTCATTCTTTATAGGCTTATGTTCATTGATATGGAAATAAAACAAACAATATATCGACTTCTAAAGCCACTTTTTGTAATGTCTACCCAAAGATTTGTCAAATCTTACTTGTCACAATAATGCAAAAACAAACATACAACGTAACCAGTGTAGCCGAAACAAATTACTCTTATGAGCCGGTTCTTTTAACAAATAGTTCAAAAAGACAGTGTGAATCAGTCTGCCCTGTATGATTTGGAGCATAAGCAGAGGAAGATTTTTTTTCATATCCAAGCAAAATGGACATTATAACTGAAATATACCAAAATGAATCAAAATTAAAATCAAATAGGCTTGCTCGAATTGCATTGGCGCTGCGCAGACCGTTTGGCGTATGACATCAAAGTCCTATTCAAGAATCAAACTGATTCTAGAAGTCTGTACCAGGACCCAGCTGTGCATATTAACTGTAATTACATATCCAGCATATGATGCAATTAATTTGATAACATTTTAGCTGAATGACAGTCCTACTTTTATAAATTAATTTTAAAAATGGAGGATAATTCACATGGCTATGAGTTACATGAATCAGTAGCTTGTGAATCTGAATCAAACTGGAAATCTGTATCAATACCAAGCCCTGGCAATTAATTATGATTAATTATTCAGGATATCATGCATTTATCCCAATAACACTTTTAACTGAACTCAGTCCTACTTTGACAGGTTCATATTAATATGGATAATTTACATAGTTATTTATTGTGAGTTAATCAAATGAAGAACTTGTAAATCGGAATTAAACTGAATCTGGAAATCTTTATCAATAATAACCCACCCACTGTGATGAATTATTACGCATATCAGAATATCATTTAATTAATCACATAAAATGTTTAACTGAATGACAGATTCATTTGAACAAATATAATTCACATGGATATTGCGAGATTCACATTTGTAAATGAACATGCGATCTTCCTCTATTCAGCAGATGACCCATTTCTAAGGCACTGCCTCAATACCGACTCATGCCTTGTGACTGAAATGCCATTAGCCCCTCTGCTACTTGTTACCCTTTAGTAAGTGTCTCTGCCATGAGTGAAACATCTGAATTACTAATGGTGCAGCAGTCACAGACAGGCAGCAATCCTCATGACTACAGAGCAAAAGTCTCACCTTGGCATTAGATGAGAGAGCCAAACAAAAAGCCCCAGCTGAGGCCCATCTGCTAACTGCACTCTGCAACCCCCCTCCCCACCAACTAGTAACACAACCCCCTCATGTGCGCGCACACACATTAGCCAAATACACAAGGAGACAACATCAATATCAGTTGTCAGGAGCGACTATTGGCGTGGCAACGAAACAGGGGGTGCTGCAATACTTCCACAATCACCAGCACAAAAACATGCTGATTGTGTGATTGTCGCTCATGGTCTAAACACACCCTCTTGACTCAAAAACATGCTGAGAGTTAAAAGTTCGACTAGATAAACATGTTTACTTGCAGTAGCTGGCAAAACCATAAGATAACTGCTTTGTGGTGGACAACAACATTTATTACTTTAGGCTTGAAGACGGTACATGACATCACTGATATACTAGACTGGATATGTACCACAGTAACATCACCACAACAGACTAGTAGTGCTGTGAACAAGACATGCCATAGACTTAAGACCAACCAAGGAGCAAATGCTCTTTATAAAAGATGCACCTTCAACTTCAGTTTCTTTGCTTTCTTCACATACAGCAGACACAATAACCTCTTTATTCAGAACATGAGTGTCTAGGCCTAGGTTTCACTAGTTCCTTAGAAACAAGCCACCAGGCTTGTGGTTCCCCTGCCTATCTGACCTCCACATTGGATCAGCTTTCCTGCTTTACTGAGGAACAATGTAAAAACAATCCTCTTGGTGAATTTCTTTTGGCTGAAAGTGGAGGCTTAATGTCCAGTTACAACAAAGTTCAGAAGGTTTCTCTTGAAGGGGTCATGATATAATTTAATTATTTTATTATTTGAGACTTTAATGACCATTTCTCACCCTCTCGCTGACCTTTAGAATTAAACAAGCTGTTTGTTGCTGTTATCCAATTAAAAGGTTAGTTGAGGATGAAAAGTCATTGATTATGTCGTAACAAACTCGTAAGACTTTTGTTCATCTTCGGAATAAAAATGAACATATTTTTAATGAATTCTGAGCAATTTCTGTCCCTCCCTTGACAGTTACACAGCAGTTTGACACTTCAAACATTTCATAAAAAGATCATAAAACTAATCCATATCAATTGAGTTTTTTAGTCCACATTTTCTGAAGAGACTCGATCGCTTTACAGATTTAATTTAGGCTTATATTCTCATATATTCACATATAGGCTTATATTCACATTTATCAACTCATACAGCAGTTGTGGTAAATGGAAGCTCAAGCATGTTTGCTTGGCGTGTGAGAACCAGTGTGGTTCATTCTCGTGTGTCACGCAACACGTTTGAGCTTCCGCAAGAGGTTTGTTCTCACGCATCAAGCGGGTTTGGTTGAGCAAATGTTCAACTGATCAATGTTTATGTGAATAAAAGCCTAAATTAAAACTGTTCATCATATAAAGTGATCGTGTCTCTTCAGAAAATTTGAACTAAATAGCTCAATTCATATGGATTAGTTTTATGATCTCTGTATGAACTTTTTTAAGTGTTAATTGGTAGTTGCGTAGCTGTCAATGGAGGGACAGAAATCGCTCAGATTTCATTAAAAATATCTTCATTTGTGTTCCAAAGATGAGTGAAAGTCTTATGGGTTTGGAAGAACATGAGGGTGAGTAAATAATCATTTTTGGGTGAACTATCCCTTTAAGAATTCTATGAAAGGGAAATAAGAGCAAAAAATAATAGCACTTACACAAGCTGTTGGTTTGTTGTCGGGTGTCGACTTGTTATTCGTCTTAATGTCACATTGGCAAATTTTGTGGGCAAAAAAGTCCATTGTTAGTAGTGACACATTAAGCACCACCAAACCAAGCATATTTCTATTGGCCAATGCGGAGAATTTGCGTGACTACCTTTCACCCGTGACAGTTTTGCTGATCAAACAGTAAATGTGACTGCACCTTTACTAGGGACGCACAATATCAGTACTAAATCAGTTATCAGCCAATATTATATATGTATTTTTTATATATATATATATATTTTTTCGGTATCACTCACTTTTAATGTTTGATTTTAAATTCATTTAGACAAAAATAGTACAATGAAGTAGAATTCTGTTCCATTTATCAGCTTATCAATATCATTCAGAATGTTAGGAATCATATTCTTCTTATCCTTAGCTTTTATGTATTAAAGAATAATAGTATCCATCCTCTTCCTCATTACCTCACTGTGACTGGGAGGGGCAAAGCTCTTAACACTAAACATATGTTATTGATTATGTAAAAGATGTGTAAGAGTATAAAAGCATGTAACAGATCCGCAATGAGGAAGTCGAATGCGTGGACACTTACGCACTTACTTTACCAATCAGTTTCCTCTTTTGATGTTTCGACACTTCAGCTTAAGTCAAATGTCCACAGTTACTAACACATGAATATGTATTGTTTCACACCAGAGATTTTTAGCTGATATAGACATCATTCATAATGTCTGCTCCTCTGTGATAGTCGCAAGCTTCAACACAATTAAAATCAAAATTTGTGAGAGTTTACAAAGTCTAGGTCAAGTATAACATCTTATTCTCCACCCTTACATGTTCTTCGGGTAAGATGTTACAATGTGATGGTTATCAAGATGGCTGCTATTATAGACCAAATTTAACCTCGAACATAAACATTAATTCATTTTCATATACGCCCTATAAGATGTACTGGTTGACCCAGTCCTCTATAGACTAGCCTTGCGCAACTTGTATTTGACAGACATGATGTTTCTCTGCCCTACATGGAATCTGTGGATTCGCTTGCAGCTCTTTGTTTTGACATCATCGTTCCACTCTTGTTCCATGGCTAGACAGAGAGTTTTAATAACCTCCCAGATCGGTAGACACATTTCCTATTGTGTTTGCTTTGTGTTCTTTCTCGCTATCTCATCCCTTCACATCAGCTCTCATCATTCTAGAAGGTCTCGCCGTGCCTCTGTGTGACATGCCACGCTGCTGTGTCTGTGCTGGCAGAGGCGCTGGACAACTGAAGCACAAAATATGCAGACTTTTCATTATCTTCAATCATTTATGTAGCAAACCGCTCCATTTTCTCTCTATGCATGCTCCTTTATTTTTCAGTCATGACCTAAGTCACTATTTAGGGATCCTTTGTGTGTTAATAGTTTTTGCATAACGTATAATCCGACTTTAGATTACAGTAGCAATAAATACAAGCAATCAACTTCCTCCAAAGCAATCAAATTCTGGAAAGTGATGCAACAATTTGTACAGCAGATATCTTTTACATCTTCTAAAGAAGTATTTAAGACCCAAGCAAGGTAAACGGACACCTGACATCTCATTTGTATAAAGAGCTTTGTTAACAAGTACACAGAACACAAGTTATGTGACATTTTGAGGAGGATATAGAGACAGCAGTTCTGAACTATTAATAACAAAATGTGTGAAAGCCATTTTTACAATTGTCTACATGATTGACCACAGATAAATGAGGTCTTGGTGCTGTTTACCATGATCTTGCTAAATTATGCAAAAAAATGTCCAGCCACACAGCTTATGGAAGGAACTAAATTAAAATAAGGAGAAAATTCTGCAACCACAGACTCACTTCCACAGCTTTTAATTTAAATTTCAGTCTTTTCATGACTTAAAATGTATAATGCAATATAAATCAATTTGACTACTTTTTAATAAGATTTACCTGATTTACAGGTTTGCCAGTAGACAATTTTCATACATTTTATAAACTGTGTGTGCAAAAATAAAGTAAAGACCTAGCCTTGCAAATGTTTTTGATATACTCTGTGTTCAGGATGTTGAAATAAGTTGCCCGGTGCCTGTTCACATATGCATATGCACATCATAAACCAAAGGTAACTTTTTAAGCTTTCAATAAAAATATAAGAAAAAGGAAGCATAATTATGTGACTCAGTACAACAAAAATGCAATAAATGTTATCCCAGTTTGGCAAATGCACAAAGATCTAACCAAATATTCCAGACTGGGGGAGGGCAACAGTAAAATTTAATTATAAAACTACCCATTGATCGAGCACTTATCTGAAAGTTGATGGTTATTATGGCTCTGCTTCTGAACACACAGCTTGGCCTCAGCTTGAGCTGAATTCACACTATACTGACCGTTGAAAAGACGTTTAGTGGGTTTACTTCGCATGCCATACAGTAGGCCTAAGATTGAGCAAGAATACACGAATAACAAAGACCGTAAATGACTGCAAATGAATCCTCCACAAATGAAATGCTATTGAAGATCTGCAAAAGCGTACATTTCTCCCGTGATTTAAATGACAATAACGTTGTAGACACATGCCCTCAATCATCACGTGGCATTTGTGACAGTGTTTTTAGGGAGTGGCAGGACATTAATTTTAAAATTCATGTTTTAGTCAATGTAATCCCATATTAGTTATTATTCCAAATAGTTTGATAACAGCCCCAAACACTACTGACAACTACAGCTCTGCAAATATCACTTCTGATTTCATGACGTCAGTGCTCTTCGTTAGTGATTAAAGGGATAGTTCACCCCAAAATGAAAATTATCCCAAGATTTGCTCACCCTCAAGCCATCCTAGTCGTATATGATTTTCTTCTTTCAGACAAACACATTTGGAGTTAAAAAAATAAATTAAAAAATTAAAAAAATACCCTGGCTCTTCCAACCTTTATAATGGTAGTGAATGGAGCTTGAGATTTTGAAGCCCAAAAAAGTGCACCCATTGATCATACAAGTAATCCACAAGGCTCCAGGGGGTTAATAAAAGGCCTTCTGAAGTGAAGTGATTGGTTTTTGTAATAAAAAATATCCATATTTAAAACTTTATAAGCTATAATAACTGGCTTAAAAATTCTGGCAGAATTTTTTGGTGAACTATCCTGTTAACAAATCTTTCAGTAGACTCCGTTTCAATGTATCGGCTTAACTGATTTGTTCAAGAGCGTGGTTGTTGAGAACCGATTACTCTTTTTCGGTCCAGTCCGACTCATATTATGAACCAAGAACGAAGAATCAGGTACCGATAAGAGGACTGAACCGATGAACGGACAAACAGACCAAATAAAGATAGCCTACTTTAATAACCGAATAACAGAAATATCACTTATGGACATATTATTACGTGTTAGCAATACTTTATGTCACAAAGTATGGCAATTTTATGTGCAAAAGTACAAAACATAATTTAAAAAACAAAAATGTTTCTTTTTTGTAAAACATCCAAATGATGTATAGGACTTTACAAATTATAGGCCAGTTGCGTTTTTCAATGACTCTTTACGAGCTGAGTGGCTACAACAAACTGAACTAGGACACATGAAATTACAAAAACACCCTTGTTGTTAAAAACGAAAATAGGAATAAGCACTGCTATGTAACACCGAACACTCAGTATTATCATGCCAGAACGTCGTTATTATTACGTGATGACGTAAAGGAGTCACTGAATATGTTGTTTTGAACCATTTCTTTGAAGCGAACCGTTTCGAAAGAACCGATTCGCATAAATGAGTCTCACTTCCCATCACTACTTTAGACGACAAACGTCGTAATCAAATGACGTAAGAAAGCATTAAACTTACGTGGTCTACATTCCTTTCGTTCCCAGGCTGCAGCGCTGCGCGTGAGGACATCGTCCCTGGTGCTTTAGCCTTCAGCAATACCTGGTTTATTTCAGCGGTCCGTGTACAGTTGTTAATTGAATCAGCACAGACGGGAGAGGCAGTCCGAAAGCCGAGCCAGTATCGCGAGGCTATCGCTGCCCTCTCCGACCACCAATACAGCGTTTTCCTTAATCAATCCTCATTTTTGGTCAAGTTTACTTGATTTTACACGCAATGCTGGTGGAATGTGAACAAAGATTTAAAAAGGCTATATGATGCTCATGTCTGTGGTGGTTTGGCTAGCCGGAACAATAGATCATTTTGTACTTAGCTAAACGAAAATGTTCCATCCAACAGTCGATATACAGTGTCTGTTTTGCTGAAATGTATGGTGAATCCTCGAGAATCCGTCGTCAACGATTGTAGACCACGAGACAGACAGAAAGAAAACAAAAGCAGAACAGAAGAGGAAAAGAAAAAAATGAGCTACCGCAGCATCAAACAGGGAAAAGACAGCCTCATTTTTTCAATGAGTCTGGGTTGTCCAGAGAAAATAAACCACTCCCACGGACGCAGCGTCCCCTTCAAAGAGACATCTGTGTACATTTCCAGGAAAACAATATATGAATAAATAAACAACAGCCTACAATACGAAATACTATATATAAAACGTATCGCGTGCACACTCCCGTCCCAGCAAAGACCAATGAACAATATCCTTTTCGAAGAGACAGGGAATGTCAATGTTCCCAACTGTACAGTCGCTGTAAAATGTTCATCCCCAGTGTGACACGGGCATCAAGGAAGGACGTCAGGAGAAAGAATAGGCTGGGCAGGGCTGCGGCGGACGCTCACACACATACACCCTTCCCCCCATGGTCCTAAACACACTGCCTGTTCATTCATTCATGTAGCAGACCCGTCGCCAGACGAATAGGGTTGCCAAAAAAATGTGTGCCACTCCTCCAGCTGGTCACTGTACGCTAGTACAATCTGGTCCTGGAAACTTGATTCAGAATACATCTGCATAATACAATAATAATCTGCATAAAATGATTTCTGAAGAATCATGTGTCACTGAAGGCTGGAGTAATGATGCTGAAAATTCATCACAGGAATACATTACATTTTGAAATGCATTAAAACAAAGTTATTTTTTAAAATGAAATCACTTTTCTATCATATTTATATATACATAATATTACTGTTTTACAGTCGTAGGCAAAAATATTGGCAGTGACATACATTTTGTGTTTTGCAAAGTTAGATTATTTTTTCACATGTTTCCATACTGGAAAACAATGAGAAGCAGTTCATAAGTTTTAAGGGCTTTTATTGGCAAAAACATACAGGTGCATCTCAATAAATTAGAATGTTGTGGAAAAGTTCATTTATTTCAGTAATTGAACTCAAATTGTGAAACTTGTGTATTAAATAAATTCAATGCACACCGACTGAAGTAGTTTAAGTCTTTGGTTCTTTTAATTGTTTCATTTAACAAATTGGAAAATTGTGACATCCCAATCAGCTAATCGACTCAAAACACCTGCAAAGGTTTCCTGAGCCTTCAAAATGGTCTCTCAGTTTGGTTCACTAGGCTACACAATCATGGGGAAGACTGCTGTTCTCGAAGACAATCATTGACACCCTTCACAAGGAAGGTAAGCCACAAACATTCATTGCCAAAGAAGCTGGCTGTTCACAGAGCTCTGTATCCAAGCATGTTAACAGAAAGTTGAGCGGAAGGAAAAAGTGTGTAAGAAAAAGATGCACAACCAACCGAGAGAACCGCAGCCTAATGAGGATTGTCAAGCAAAATCGATTCAAGAATTTTGGTGAACTTCACAAGGAATGGCTGGGGTCAAGCCATCAAGAGCCACCACACACAGACGTGTCAGGGAATTTGGCTACAGTTGTCGTATTCCTCTTGTTAAGCCACTCCTGAAACACAAACAATGTCAGAGGCGTCTTACCTGGGCCAAGGAGAAGAAGAACTGGACTGTTGCCCAGTGGTCCAAAGTCCTCTTCTCAGATTAAAGCAAGTTTTGTATTTCATTTGGAAACCAAGGTCCTAGAGTCTGGAGGAAGCGTGGAGAAGCTCACAGCCCAAGCTGCTTGAAGTCCAGTGTTAAGTTTCCACAGTCTGTGATGATTTGGGGTGCAATGTCATCTGCTGGTATTGGTCCATTGTGTTTTTTGAAAACCAAAGTCACTGCTGACCAACTTTTTGAAGATGCTGATTTCATTTTCCAGCAGGATTTGGCACCTGCCCACACTGCCAAAAGCACCAAAAGTTGGTTAAATGTTGTTGGTGTGCTTGACTGGCCAGCAAACTCACCAGACCTGAACTCCATAGAGAATCTATAGGATATTATCAAGACGAAAATGAGAAACAAGAGACCAAAAAATGCAGATAAGTCCACTGTCAAAGAAACCTGGGCTTCCAAACCACCTCAGCAGTGCCACAAACTGATCACCTCCATGCTATGCCGAATCGAGGCAGTAAATAAAGCAAAAAGAAGCCCCTTCCAAGTATTGAGTACATATACAGTAAATGGACATGCTTTCCAGAACGCCAACAATTCACTAAAAATGTTTTTTTTTTTCGTCTTATGAAGTATTCTAATTTGATAAGATGGTGAATTGGTGGGTTTTTGTTAAATGGGAGTCAAAATCATCACAATTAAAAGAACCATAGACTTAAAATACTTATACACCTGTTTATGCATATAAGTGTTATTTATAAACATAAGTGTGTGTTTGCTTCTTCCATTCACTCTGGCATGCTGGATATCAGCTGCTAGGTCAATTCCTGACTGATGGAGATCCATTGTTACCTTAGTGCCGGAGTTGATCACCATTTGTGGGTCCACCCACTTTTTGAGGATTGACCACAGGTGGGATTAAGATCCGGAGCACAGATCCAAAATTTCAATGCAATGATCTCCGAGCCACTTCATTATCACTCTTGCCTTGTGACATGGTGCTCCATCATGATGGAAAATGTACAGATCATTACCAAATTGCTCCTATAGTCCAAGAATGTGCATTACTAGGATGTTTGGTATTAAACGGAGGAAAACATAGACGAAAAGGTACAAAACTAAATATCCAATATTTAACATCTTTTGGGCATTTGCTTCAGGTAAGGATAGCATAATTATTTCAGTCATTTGATTTGATGTATTTATGGCTATTGTTATGATGCAAAAACTGACGGTTAACAAAACAGGGTAAAAGATTGACTTCCTGATGTACAGTATACTTGTCAAATATCTGCTAAAATCCAGAATTTAGGATTGATAAAGGCTGGGATAAACAACTTTTGTTGGAATGCAATGATTACATAATTCTTATTCATGCGGTTTCTTTAACCAGTAAATGTGTTATAAACTCAAAATAATTAAGAATATTTATTTTGGATGTGATTTAGTGTATCAATGTTTTAAGCAAATTATTTACTGGAAGAATTAACCTGAAACCCATAATGTCTACACAATAATATTCGGTGCAATCAATATTTTTGTTTGCAAGCAGAAAATTCTAGATTTGTTGGACTTCGCTGGATATTAGCTGAATAAAATCTCCCAAAATGTTTTGCTGTCAAGAACTTACTTCTGAATGAGAAAAGTCATTGTTCATCTCAACTGCGCCATCTATTGGGTAATAGTGGGCAGTACAGTGAATTGATTAATTTACCGGTACCTGTTTTATCACGTTGCTTTACATCTTTCCTTAAACTCCTATTGGTGGATTTCTAAACATGTGACTGACAGCTATTCAAATACAGATATCTCTGTTATTTCAATTATTTCCCTCTCTGCTCTCATTTTACAACAACCTCTTGTTTTTTATTAATATTAAGTATATTAAATATTATGTCTAAACATTGCCTGGTGCTATAGTAGTCTTCATTTTAAATGACAAGGAAACCAATTTAGTTAATGTTTTCTTCATGCAACTGTATGTCTTGTGTAGTGGAAACAACACTTGTATGGGGAACAGTCCTCACTTTTAACTAGTTGCTTATTAGTTAGCATATTTATTATTATTATTTATTAGTACTTATTTATTAGTACCTAAACTTAAACGCTACAGCCACTACCTTACTAACTATTTGGCTTATAATCAGTGAATTAGCAGTTTATAACATATAAGGTTCACATATAAGGGCCACATCTGTTTTTAATATTTGGCTCACTACCGGTTGAGTTATGGCCCTCTTTTGGTATAGTTCTGGCTAAAAAGATGTGGGCCAGATCTGGGCCAGTAAACATGATCTAATCTGGGCCACACCTGTTTATATGGGCCATATCTATGCTAAAGGAAATTTGCTGACTGTTAAATAATCAAAAACTACTGTTGAAAACTATACAGGAAACCTTGTCAGCTGGCCTGGTACATTAGGGTTTTATTACAGGTTACAATTCTAAATAAGGCTGTTTAATAATACTGTTATATTAATAATTTTTTAAGGGTAATAGAGTAAAAAAAATTAAGTAAATCAAGTAAACTGTAGCAGTAACTGCCAGTTTTCATTCACCTGTTCATATGGTTTTGAATTGTAGCTACCTGCATGTTGTCTAATGTGTTTGTTGAGTTTCCCCGAGCTGTGGTGAGATTTTACTTGCGTTCATGTGGTTAAGATGTTTTTTTTTTTCAACGACGTATCTTATGTGACATCAAAGATAGGATGTTGTTCTGCTGACAGGTCATTTTCACCTTAAGCTATTGGGATACGCAGCATTTCACAACTTTCACAACCATTCTGTTTTGCTGGCCGGCTCTTTTTGCAGGTAAGTCTGTCTACATACATTAAAAGCAACTTAAAAGAAACATCAAAGTTGCTGATGATACATCATTTGTGTGTATATAAATGTATAGGCACATCAAGTTAGAAAATAGATTTACACATTCATAATTGTTAAAACAATTATGAATGCAAAAACATATACTCAGCAAAAACAAAAAACAAACAAACATTAAAATACTTTCATTCTGTCTCATAACTCTCATAGCTGTTACTTGTTTAAGATGAAAGTGAGAATATTTGAATACATGCCCGGTTTCACGTTGTGTCACAATGTAACTTGTAGGTTTCTTTGCAGATCACAGCATTAAAAATGTTTTGGCCATTGTCAGTGGTTCTGGCTCTTATCGCAGTGGTTGATGCCTGTCCTATACCATGTACATGTGAAGATACTGACATCATAATATGTTCATCCAAGAAACTTTTGGAGCTCCCTCGTCTGCCTCAGGGTACCAAGCAATTATATGCTAAAAATAATATGATTCAAGCTCTCCCAAATGAAGGTTTGGCAGAATTGTTGCTTCTCGACCTCACCAAGAATGTCTTCAATTTGTCACTGAATACCAACTGGCAGAACATGAGCAATCTTTCAAAGCTATTTCTGAGTGGAAATGGACTGAGGACATTAGGACCAAGACAATTTCAAGGGCTGCTGAACCTCCAAGTGCTGGATCTCAGCGACAATTACATTGAAACTCTTTCTCCGATGTTTCTATATGGTCTGACCAATCTTCAAATCCTCAATCTGAATATGAACCAGATATTAAGTTTATCATATGGGGTTTTGGAGGGAGCTCCTGCCCTTATAGACCTCCAACTGAGAAATAACATGATTGAGATGATCGAGGTGGATGTATTTGAGAATTGCACCCGTCTAGCTAAACTCTATCTGTCAATAAACAACCTAAAAAGTGTAGGCAATGGGAGTTTTAAGGGTGCTACTTGGCTATATCACCTTGATCTTAGTCGAAATGGACTAGATGCCATACCCACCAGTGTCCTTCAGGATACTCCAAACCTCATTAGCCTCTATCTCCTAAAAAATTCCATAACTACAATTCCAGAGGCCATTTTCTATAAGATTCCTGCACTAAGGCATTTAGATTTGAGTTATAATGCTGTTGTTACCATGTCTGATGGTTCCTTCAGAGGTCTTTCCCAGTTGGGCGCATTGGATTTGAGTTACAATCAGTTGGGGACACTTACGCCACAGGTGTTTCAAGACTTGGGGAAGCTCGAGAACCTTAATTTGTATCACAACAATCTGATGTCGCTTCCGAACAATGTTTTTAACAACTTAACCAACCTAACTGAGCTCCAGCTGGACAGCAATAACATTTCTGCTATTCCACTGGACCTTTTTCACCCACTTTCAGCATTGCACGATCTACAATTGGACAATAATAGCATTTCGGAGCTCCACTCAGACACATTTAAGAAGCTAGGGAAGCTTAAGCATCTCGATCTTAGCAACAACGATCTCGTGAAGATTCCTAAACACCTCTTCAGAAAGACTCATCAACTGAGGGATCTCAGTCTGGAGAAAAATCATATCCACTCCATTCCAAAGTTGTCGTTTAAAGGTTTAGTCAGACTACGGACTCTAAAACTCGGCAACAACCACCTGGCAAGACTCTCTACAGAGCTACTGACTTATCTAAGTAGATTACGGGAGTTGTGGCTGAACAACAACCGGATAGAAACCATACCTATTGGATTTTTCACAAATCTTACAGACCTGAGGGTTCTAGATTTGTCCAATAATAAGTTGCATTCCATCTCCTCCGACATCTTCAAAAATCTATCCAAACTCAAAGAGCTGGATCTGAGCTTTAATACTCTCAATAAGCTTCCAGAAGACATCTTCACATCTTTGAGAAGTCTCACATTGCTCCACCTGCAAAGCAACCAGCTGACACACTTGCCAACCAAAGTGTTTTCTGCTCTAGCCAAGTTGAAAGAGCTCCATTTGGACAGAAACCGTCTCCAGCATATTCATCCGGCACAGTTTCAAGGCTTAGTGAAATTACATGAACTCGATATTAAATTTAATCAACTGCGCTCAATGGAAAATGGGACTCTGATGCCTTTAGGAAACCAAACACTTATCCATCTTGATGGAAATCCATGGGATTGCTCTTCTGTAGTCATTCTAAGTCAGTGGTTTAACAATTCTCAGTTGGTTAAACCGACACCTATGTGCTCCACTGGCCAAAATCTCGCCTACCCAACTCTTATCCCATCGACGTTATCACATAATTTGACAAGTTCAGCCTGTTGCTCTTTAAATAAGGAGAAACAAACAGTTCTCATTGTTTTATTTTTGGGTTTACTTTTCTTATGAGATTGCTGTGCTATGCTAAACCACCATATGTGTGGTTAAAGTGTTGAGAAAAGAAACCACCACCGCTTGTGTTATAAATCACTTGATTTATGCTTTTTTATATATCTGAAATGCAAATGCTCATCAGAGAAGCAATTTATATGACTATATTCCTTAATAAACTGAAAATGATGCATCTGAGATTGCTTTACATGACTATTCTATAAAATAAACTGCTATGCTGAATACTTGCAGCTATCAGAGAGCGTGTGAGAAGCCAAAGCATTTTAAAGAGGCCACATTCTGATGCTGCTAGAGGGGATTTCCATTTACTCATTTCAGAACCCTGAGAATTAGATTCGTATGCGTTCACTGATCTGGGTGTTTCTAAGAACTACATCTCAAGGCAAAAATGTACGACCGCTGTAAACTGTGGTTGTTTTTCTGCAAAACTAGATTCACAGGTATAAAAATTTTCTGTGTATTTCATTTCATTGGGCCAAGCTTATTAATAAAAGTTCTAAAGATGACAAGAAACTGACAACTAGGGTATTGATTCATATTAATAGATGCCTGGATTAACTTATAACTTCTGAATATCTGACAAATGTTTTGGACATCATGCATGTGTGGATTTTTTTAGTCTGCTGCTTTTCCCAAAATAAAATCATTGTAGTTTGTAAAAAAATAAAAAATAAAAAATAAAAATAAAGGAAGATGACTAGTATATTCAGGAAGTGTGGAGGATAAGGAAATGCCTTGAAACAGCTATATCTAAATTTTATTTTACTAGTTATTTTTGTTTTTAATGGTTATCAGTATGGAAGATTTTTCTCATTTTCAAATTGGAAACAAGTAAAACTTTTTCAAATGGAGTGGAATAATTAATCATCCAGGAAATTAATATAGAGAAAGTCAGAATATCCACTACCAATAATGATATGACATGTGTGACCAAGTCAGTATTATTAATACAGTATTTCCTTGACTAATATTCAAGCATCTAAATTCAAAATGAGTATGGGTCAAATCAACACAGGACTTTTGTTTCAACAGCATTATGGTATATGCATGTTGCATATAATGTCACATCTTTAAGCTTGTTCTTAAATTATATTAAAAAATGACCAAACAAGAAACTGATTTCTGAACTAAAAGTTGGTTTTTAAGACTATTTTGCAAGTTATGGAGCAGTAAAGCCGAACCAATTGGCTGTAAAAAGAAAAAGAAAAAAGATTAAAGAATGCTTTTTAAAAACGCAGACATCACCCACCTATATAAGCATTAAAAGAATAGATCACTAGAAAATCTGACAACTTTGATTTATTTGTCAAAGAACTTTACAGTTAGTTTCACATACATTTGAAGATCAATTCTACATTGAATAGAATTTAAGGGAAATGGTGTACTGAAATATTTATATCAAACTGAAGAACTGAAGAAATCATCTGCAAATTAACAAAGCTTACAGATCTCTGTTAAGACACACATAGTGCCATCTAGAACAGTTTTACCGTTAAAACGTAAATTCATTTTCCGGTGAACAATCCCTCTAAATCTATACACATTTATGGGACCTCAGATTTCTTAGATAAGCAAAACTCTTCCCACACTTGTCACACATGTATTGCTTTTCTCCAGTGTGAACGTGCATGTGAGCTTTGAGCGAATTTGACTGGTTAAATTCACGCCCGCATGTGGCACATCTGAACGGCTTTTCTCCGGTGTGTATGCGCTGATGACGACGGAGATTTCCCAATGTGCAAAAACGTTTTCCGCACACGTCGCAATTAAAAGGTTTTTCACCAGTATGCAAGGTCTGGTGAGCCTTAAGGCAATTCTGCTGCCGAAATGTCTTCCCACACACTGAGCAGCAATAGGGCTTCTCTCCCGTATGAATCCTCTCATGAGTTCTCACACCGGCAACACTCTGAAAGGACTTTCCGCACTCACAACAGCTGTATTTACTGGTGACAGTTTGTTTATGATGGTGAGATTTCAAGGCGTTAATGGAGCCGAGGGTCTCTCCACACACCATACAGGCGACCGGAAACTGTCCCTCATGAATAGGGAGATGGGTTTTTAGTGCGTTTACGCAACCCAAAACCTCCCCGCATACAACACAGTCATGTCCGGTTTGTCCCGTTTGCTGTCCCTCATGCAGCCGAAGCAACCACTTCTGGACAAAGCCCTGACCGCACAACTTGCATTTGTGCGGTTTCTCGCCGGTGTGAGTTAGTTTGTGCGCTTTCAGCGAATCGAGCTGGTTGAAGCTTCGCCCACATGTCTGGCAGCTGAACGGCTTCTCGCCTGTATGGATTCTCTGGTGCCGAAGAAGATTGTTTCGAAAGTGGAAGTTCTTCCCACATACGTCACATTTATGCAGCTTCTCTCCAGAATGCACGACCAGATGCTTCCTGAGACAGTAAGCTTGATGAAAAGACTTCCCACAAACTTTACACATAAAAGTCTTGTCTTGGTTATGAATCCTTTGGTGATACATCAGCTGTTTGTGTTCGGTGAAGGTCTTGCCACAATGATTGCAAACATAAGGGCTCTTGTCAGTATGTAGCTGGAGGTGCACATCCAAATTGCCCTTACTGCCAAAATGGCGACCACACTGCGAGCAGCAGAACGTTTTCTCTCCCGCTACATGAACGACCCGGTGAGCTCTTAACAGAACAAGCGAGTCAAACTTCCTTCTACAGTGTTTACAGCTGAACGCTTTGCCCTTCTTCCGACATCTCAACTGAACACTTCTGCTTTTTAAAATGCTCAAACTTCTGGATTCTTCCTCCTCATCATCATCATCATTATCATCTTCCACAGTATCATTCCACAGTATCATGTCTTCCTGCAAAGCCACAAAACTAGGAAGGTTGCTGTTTTCTGTAAAATCCGCCGAATTGTCGTCCTTAACGATCACTGTCTTCTGTGTTTGAGTGGGCTTTTCAAAACGGAAAAAGAGAACAACTTAAGTCAACATGAAAGAAATGTATTATTGCGATATACACTACCTTTAAAACCATTGGGGTCTGTAAGACATTTTAATGTTTTGTAGTAAAGATTTTCTCTTTTACTAAATTTTAAAATGTAATGTATTCCTGTGACGTCAAAGCTGAATTTTCAGCACCATCACTCCCGTCTTCAGTGTCACATGATCCTTCAGAAATCATTCTAATATGCTGATTTGGTGCTCAAAACACATTTCTTATTATTATCAATGTGGAAAAGAGTTGTGCTGCTTCATATTTTTGAGGAAACCGTGAAACTTTTTCAGGATTCTTTGATTAACAGAAAGTTCAAAAGAACAACATTCATTTCAAACAGAAATCTCTATAGAATCCCTTTTGATCAATTTTATGTGTCCTTGTTGAATAAAAGTATAAATTAAAATAAATAAATAATAATAATCTTACTGACCCCAAACTTTTCAACGGTAGTCAACAAATACAGCTGAGTATTTATTAGGTTACGCAAACTGCTAAATTAAACCCACCTCTTGTATAAAGTACAATAGGAACCACTTTTTTCAGTGGCCCTAAATCCATAAGTATTTTTCTTATTCATGTTCTCCAAGGATTTAAAAAAAATTGTTGATAAAGAGTTCTTAGCCTTGAATCAAACCAACCAGCTCTGAGATTAATTAGACATTGTCAACTTTGACTGTAATTGACGTAGCATTGAAAATGATGTTATCTTATATTCAGATTATAAGCATAAAAACTATTTGTTTTACGATAATTGCAATTGCTTTCAACTCTTTCACACAACTTGTCTGATTGGTCTTTAGAACTATTAGTTTAGCTCTTGACCTGGAATTTCATAATTAAACATGATTTAAAAAAAAAAAAAAAGGATGTGTGATCTGTGGTTCACAGAAGCATATGCCATAACTTAACCTCTGAGCTTATGGTAGGTCTGTATGGAAAGGTTTATATTGTACTGTTCAAAATCAATTTGTCTACTATCAAGAGATTTTTACTTTAGGAAAGTAACAGCTGTGCCTTATTACGGGTGTACAACTTACTGTTTTCACATGCTCGGTGGCTATGATCTCCTCCTCTGCCCAGCTCACAACGATTTTCTCCGCAGGGACTGCAATGGCACAATGGATCATAAATCTTCAAGATTTGCTCTGAGAAGCATAGTGGTGCGAATGAAGCAGAAGTAAAGAAACTCACCGAGAGTAACCTGGTCACTGGACTGACTTGTGAGGAGAGCATCGTCGGCTAGAGGAGTCTCTCTCTGTAGGGTCTTCTTCCGTTTCTCAACTGGCTTTCTTCTTGTTTTCAAGCCATCCTGTGCACTCTGGCTCGTTTCAAGATGCTGAAGTGCAGAGAAAAGCTGGCATATTTTCTCCACAGCTTCCTTTGCGTTACGTTCCAACACACAGTTCAGATGGGTCTAAAATATAGAAAAAAGTGCATTAGAAACTAGCCTAAATTAAGCTGCCATTCAGTAGCTTGTGATCAAAATATCTGGTGAATGATTTTTCTTAAATTAACTTGGATAACAGATTTGATTGGTTGAGCTTGATGCAGTCAGCACTCTGGAAAGAGATGATATTATTAGGATGCCACGATATCAAGGAATTAACATTTTATCTGTGAGATTTGTCTTTGGTTGTGCGGGCCTTCATATAAGCTTTCATATAAATCAGTGAACACATTTGATTTATTGCCATATAATTAACTTAATTAAATCATGCAGGTTATGATGTATGGCTTAAAAACAAACGTAGCAAGCAAAATAATCATTAATTTCGTAAACTTTTTGTTCACTTACTGCAAAGTCTGGGGTAGCAGACTCGTTTGCTGTAGTTTCTATCAGAGGTATGCCTGATATGTCCACGAATTTAGTCATTTCTTTTACGGTTGCCCTTACAAGCGTCTCCAAAACGGCGACAACCTCAGACTCCAACAACGACATTATTCTCCTGCCGGTGTGTTTGATGACAGAGATTATAATTTCAATAAAACCATTACAATCTTCCCAACGCTGTTCTCTTCTCTTGTATTGAACAGCGTTGGGGTTGTGCTAAGTTGCTGCCCCTCACTGGACTGGAGTGGCACTGCGTATATGCATTTTGAGAGAAATAAAAAATCAAACTGCTAAATAAATCTGTGTTTGCGTGTAACGTTATAGATGTGGCTGTACTTGCGGAAGCCAAATGTCCTCGCTTATATAGTGAAATATTATGTCAACCGACTAGTGAGGATATTTGACTGGTCCTTGTTACAAACTTTATAAGTGGCAAAACGTTTTTAGCTTTTTTATATGAAGCTGCAATATTATTTTGTTCAGTTGAGTACTTACAATAATATTTCCAACTATTTGAAAATCGTGAGAAAATCACAATTTTAACCAAGGATCCGGGACGTGTGGGGGAGTTCCCTGTAAATGGCGTCATATAAGCATTACCCTCGGTTTCCGGTATTATTTTGTAGAAACCATGGAAACACCAAGGACGCTTTAGTATTAAATGTGGGAACACAGACAAGGGATTGATACATTTATAGACAGAAATTATTGTTTAAATCTAATTTTCTAGATTTTTTGCGAGTAACCATGCTTTTACAATGCTTCAGAGAAAAACACTATTTTGCCAAGTAGCTAACACAGCATAATCAATGCAGCTTTATTAACAGTAATACAGAATTTTCTCCATCATACAATACGTTTTAAAATCAATTGCATCCCATTTATCAACACAAGCCATCCAGCATTTAATATGATATTCTAATATTGATGTTGCTTACACAGAGTAATGTTATAACATCATTTTCAACACACTCAAATGTATCTAATATGATAAACAGAGCTGCGATACCTCACACTCATGACCGGAAAAAGCGAAAGCAACTGAACTGCAACTGTGGCATAGTAAAAGTTCAGCTGCTGTCAAGGCGTGCGTTGTGTCCGTTTCTCAGTCGCTCCAGCGGCCTCGTTCAGCTCCACAACACTCCGTCCTGCTCTGCTTCATACTACAGTAACGTTAATAATCGCATCCATGAACACGAGTCCCATCCCGATTCTTTTCCACCGGCTGTGAGGTGACATGTCCCAAGATTCCTCGCTCAAACTTGGCATCATCAAGCTACACCTTTGTTTTGAACAGGTGACCGCTAGCGGATGAAAAACTACATAGTGCACCTTTAAATCTAGAGTTTGGCATGTTTCTGATGTTTAGAGGGTAGACAACAGAATATCAATATCTGATATAAAATCAATGGAAGTCTATGTAATGTCCTCACTAATATAGTGAACACACACAAATGACATTTTTTATATAAATACAGAATATTTTTTGGTGGCGACAAGACATTTGTGGTTTTGTTGCGGGTCACAAAATCAAGATGCTTTCACAAAATGTTGAATATTTACTGAATATTTTAAACGAGAGCACAAGCAGTAAAAGCTTGTTGTGGTTAAAGACTTCTTGCACAAAATTATATTGCTCCCTCAATATTCAAAAAATATGTATTTAATATTAAATATTTTCACATGGGAGCTGATGATGTTGTTTATTGTAATAAATTTGATTTAACAGATTGATTTAAAGGAATAGTTTTAGAAGATATTTTGACGAATGTTCGTAACCAGACAGTTGACAGTAGCCACTGACTTCCATAGTATTTCTTCCCCTTCTATGGCAGTCAATGGCTACCATCAACTGTCTGGTTACCAACCTTCTTCAGAATATCTTCTTTTGTGTTCAACAGAAGTAAGAAACTCATACAGGTTTGAAACAACATGAGAGTGAGTAAATGATGACAGAAGTTTCATTTTGGTTTCAACTTAAAACACACACACACACACAAAAAAAAACATTCAACTGTCAGACTTTATAGATGATAAAACAGACAAAAATAACAAGGGAAAAATCATTTATTTTCTAATAAATATATCCAGTCAAGCATTGTTTGTAATTGCCACAAAATTCATTTACAATCCTACATTAAATCAAGGGACCTGTAGGTAGACATTACTCAATTTAGTTCTTTCAGTTCAGAAGGCTGAAACCTTTTAAAGTGGAGTGCATTTGTGATCTTTGTAATTCCTCTGATAGGCAAAACTTTTCCAACACTTAGTGCATGTGTACGGCTTGTTGCCAGTGTGAATGTGCATGTGTGCCTTCAAATTGTTGGGCTGTGTGAAACTCTTCAAACAAATGTCACAGGTAAACGGCTTTTCCCCGGTGTGCACAAGCCTGTGTCTTTTCAGATTAGCCGATAAATGAAACGCCTTCCCACATGTGTCACACTTGTGAGGTTTTTCACCAGTATGAGTGCGTATATGCATCTTCAGAGAGCTTGACAGCTTGAATCTTTTCCCACACAATACGCATTTGTGAGGTCTTTCTCCCGAATGCAGAAACATATGGGTTTTATACGAAGCCCTCAGAGAAAAGTCCTTACCGCAGATCTCGCACTTGAAAGGTTTCTCCCCCGTGTGAAGCTGCTCGTGCATCCGGAGGGAATGTATGCTGCTGTACTTCCTGTCACATAACGTGCACGTAAAGGGTTTACTGTTGTCCGAATGCAGCTGCAGGTGAGTTTTTAATGCGTAGGCGGAGCTCAGGAACTTCCCGCACACTTCGCAGCGATGAGCGTTGCTCTTATCTCCTGGATTTACTATTTGATTGTGTGTTAGAATGTGATTCCTAAGGACATAATTATATTGGAACGTTTTCCCGCACATTTCACACATAAACCGCTTCTCTCCGTGCACTCGCATGTGGCCTTTGAGAGTGCTTCTCTGATTGAATCTCCTGCCGCACACCTCGCAGACGTACGGCTTGTCACCGGTGTGAATGAGGATGTGGCGTTTCAGAGTCCCGGAAAGCGCGAAACTTTTCCCACAGATGTCGCACGTGTGCGGTCTCTCGCCGGTGTGCACACGGAGGTGGTGTTTCAAAAGTTTATGGTACTTGAAGCTCTTGTTGCAGTGGCTGCACTTTATCGGCCTGTCATTTGAATGAATTCTCTTGTGGTAGTTTAGCGTGCCAATCAGGGAGAAACACTTCCCACAGGTATCACATCTGTATGGTTTTTCGCCCGTGTGCACCCTCTGGTGCATGTATAAACTTCTTTTGATTGTGAATCCCTGTCCGCATATTTCACAGGTAAACGGTTTGACTTCCGCATGGACAAGTTCGTGCGCCGCGAGATCCCTGAAGCTCTTTCCACACGTAGCGCAGGGAAATTTCTTCTTCTCGAACTTCTGAGAGTGTTTGCGAAGGTGAGTCTCTAGCGCTCTCAGTAGTGTGAACTTCTTCCCGCACTTTTCACAATTGTGCGGCCTCTCGATCGAATGCACACGTTTGTGCTGCACAAGGGAAAACATCTTTGGAAAGGCCTTTCCGCACTGCTCACATTCAAAAGACTCTTTGTCTTGTGGCTTTTCAAGTTGCTCGGTTGACGTCTGCAACACGCCTTCCTGATCTTCAGACCAGCCCATGTCATCGGCAGCTGGCAAAATGAAAAACAACATCAGTCTATTCATATATTCACAGTTTAGCAAAACTCATGCTAAGACAATATGTCGTGCAGGAAATCCAAACATTTGCCTATCATACATCAACCTCAAATATTACTTATCATTTGAAACATGCAAGTAGTAGCAACTTTACATGGCTGCTCGTTGTAACCTTAACCTAGATAAATGTGCGCTATTATTAGGTGCATATCCAAACGTTTGTGTGGAGTATGGGTAGCTAAAGTATTAGTACGCTTACTACACAATATGGAGGCCCTGGCGTAATCGCAGGCATTTTTCCTGATAACAGTGGAAACAACTTCAATTTTTACAACTTTATTTTACAACTAAAAAACAAAAAACTTCTGTCTTGGTCATGAACTGGAGCGCGCAAAAAAATGAATTCACAGACGTGAGAAATCTATCTATTGAAAGCTTGAAACATCTACTTTTAAACAAACAAATTCAAATCGAAAAGAAAAGAAATATACTCTGCTCATGTAATCCGTGCGACAGGTGCATTTCTCTCTATAGGCACGTTCACTATACTGCGGAGATGGCGAGGCAGGATCGTCAACTTCATCTTTGCGGCTGACATTGACTCAGCTTATTTATGAATTAAAATGTCTCCTTGCTATTTTTTTCCCCAACACATTCATAATCATAACTTTTGTCGGTGCCTTGTTATATGTGGACAATAGACTCTATTACGCCTATACATTAAATTCTAATTATTTTTAAGTATTCTCCTCAGTATATATTTAAATAATTAAAATGATATAAATGTGCGATTACTGGACTAAAGACCAGCTTAAATGAATGACTAATAGTCGACCAGAAAAATCTATAGTTGGGGCAGCGCAAGTAAATTGCTGACCTGAAAGGTTTTATTTAAACTAGTAAACTATAAGACCAAGAATGTGCCAAGATAAGGTCACTTTTCATTTCAGATTGACTCAGAAATGAATACATTTCTTTCTAAAATATAATAAAATGTTATATAGTAATAATGTTATTAATATACAACAATAAATAAATTACATAATAATATATTTATATAATAAAATTTGATATTTTTTAATTGTATTAAAGAACTATATCTAACAATGTAATATATCAGGGTATTTTAGTACAGTATTATATTTAAATATTGAATTAGCCTTTATTTTTATACATTCATTCATTTTCATTTGTTTAAGTTTTAGTAATGTTGTTATGTGCTTAACTTACTATCACTAGCTTTTGTTTTTTTAGCTTTAAAGTACAATATTTCAGTTTTAGTACTTCTACTCATTTTATTTCAGTTAATTGCCGTTCTTTTTTTTTCAAGTTTTCTTCTAATATTTCAATCTTGTTTTAAGCTTGTATTTTACATCATAAGTTAAAAGTTATTTTTACTTAACAATAACAACACTAACATATTTATATACTAATAATGCACGTTTTGGTAATGCAGAAATAATTATTTAGATGTTCTCGAGACAATGAATGAAAAGAGAGACAATGACTGAAAGTTTGGACTCTTACCGTCACTGATGAATATTGTCTGAATGGCTTCTTCTGCTCTGTCCTCCATCAAAAGACACTGACTTGCATTACTTTGCTGTGCATGCTATAATTCACATTACATGTAAATGTTTCAAACAAAATTTAGCACCCTGTAAGTTATTATATATATATATATCCTTTAAAGAAATGACTTTATAAAACTGCACTGTATAATTACTCACTTTAATGCTTGAATGTTGCTGTTGAGATGTTGCTGAAAGCTCATTCAGAGGACTCACAGAGAGAGATATAGCATCTCCTGTGAGACAGGAACACAAAACAAAAATGAGCACAAATACTAGAACGAGAGTGCTAAATCTTCAGTCTTGCAAGTCTCTAGAGTGGCCTGATATTGAAATCTGTCAAGTACCCTGAAACTCTTGGATACAGGATGCTCCACTGAGATCCCGTCCCAACTGAGCTGTAGTCTTCCTTACGTCATCTCGGCCATTCAAACACATTTGTGCTGGAACTGGTGCAACAGATGAACAGCATCTGAAGAGACTGCAAATCTTCTGCACTGCTTCTTTGGCAAACCTCTCCATTATGGAATTAAGCTGCATTGATACGAGAAACATGCTATAATTATGAATAAAAAAAACCTTGAAAATAAGTTTTAAGTAATATGTAAATACAATGAAGGAAAAGCCACAAGAAAAGTTAGCTTTCAAAAGAACAAAACAAAAAGCAATGCCATATGCCATAATTATTATAATTAAGACAATTAAAAATGTAATTTAATAGAAACATCAAACATCTACATAACAGCTAGACTTTAAACTAAGTATATAACTAAATATAGGTTTATGAGCTTTAGAGGAGGCATGCAAAGATGAAAGAGTCCCTTAGTGTGGTCAACTTTATGTTTAAAAACGACAAAAACAAAAAATGATGTATGAATAATACTGTAAGTCAAATACCATGTTGTAAACAAAAGGAGGATTCTTTTGCACTATTTCAATAACCAACCAATCACAACCATACACGTTAAAATCCTCAACAGACTTTCTTACCATATGAATTTGAGTATCGTTTGGTTTGATGGTGAGATGAGATTCATCGTAGCACGTAAAAACCTTTCGTATCTCTTGTTTAGCAGTGTCCGTCAGTAACGACACGACCAGAGCGGTTTGACTCTGAAAAAGCTCATACCGAGCCATAGTGACAGTTAAGAAATACAACTCAGTTTGTGTTTGACAGCTGCTAAAGCCAGAATTAGAGAAAAATACACACAATATTGAACTCCGTAGAAAAGTTGCACTGAGCACTACGTACTTCCTTTTTACTATATTTTAAAATAAAAGTACCTGATGATTGCCATCGCCATAAAATTTGGTTATGATTAACAAACAAAACATGAGGCTTATACATTTGTGTGCGCTACATTGTCGAGGGCAGTTGACTGTTTTGGATTAATATGCACCAAAAAATAAGACGCATTATAGACCTCAGAAAAAGATGAGATCAACATTTTCAAAATAAAAGTCTTCGAACGCTATTTCTTTAACGCTATACTCCTGGAGGGTATTCCAGAAAGCAGGTTATGTGACATACCCAGTTATATGTAGGTAGATAACCTCAACTTTCGGTTCCAAAAACGGAGGTAACTTTCAGGGTATGTAAGTAACCATAGCAACTTACTCTCTGAACATAACCGGAGTAGGTTATGTTCCAGTGTTAGTTTGATTAACAGGTATTCAGATGTGGTATTTAATTAATGTAGTTATATCAATGTAACTAAATTCGTTATATAGTTGCATTTAGTTTATATATGTAGTTATATTTAGTTATGTATACAATATTATATTATACTTAACTGTGCTTTTTTTTTTACTATACTGTGCTTTTTTCCCTTTTTATAACAGGACGTTTTCTATACTATAATTTCTATAATAAAATACATATGTCATATTTTATTAAATATTTAGCATTAAATAAACAATATCATTCTTCTACTCAGTGAATAAAGATTTCTTATTCAATAAAAAGATTGAAATAATAATTACACATATACATTTGGTGTGCACTAATAGGTCATGTAAATCGCCATTAAATAAAAGGAGGAGGAGGAAATGGAATGGCCAGCTTTTTCTTAGTGTCAGTTTCCATGGTGAATCATCGATTCTTCGTTCGGTTGAGAAGGTCTTGTGTGTTAACCGGGAACATACTCTGGGTTGGCTGAACTTACTCCCCGATTCGGTTTTGGAACCAACACACCTCGAGTAAGCAAGGTTTGGGTTAATCAACTGAGAGTTCAGGGTATATGTGACAGTATAAGCTAACCTTGCTCTCTGGAATACCCCCCCAGCTTAGACAACAACAATAATACAATTCCTAATTACATTTTTATGTTAATTTTCATGTTTAAGGTCAATGTTTTAATGACAACTGCCATGAGGATTTTATTCCCTTAGATATAATTTTTAATAACAAAGAGCAGCGAATGGTTTTTGACCATAATATTTTCGGTAATTTTAATTTCGATGAGGAATCATTTATCTTTTTGAATATTCATTGAAAAGCATAAATAAATAACATTTATTGGCAGGCATCTTCACATGCCCAGTGATAAAATAAATTATATCACAGCATTACTAGAAACATTTAGATTTACTTTAAAACTTATAACACTCATAATTACCCTGAACTATTATTCATCAAATCACTTGAAGTAGGTCCATATAATTGAAACTGCAACAATAAAATTTGCAACAGCTTGTTCAGCATAATGTTAAATTTAATGATTTCACAATGGAAACATTTGCCTAGGAAAAAATTACAATATTTCTACCACATCTTTTTCACACAGGTTTGCATTTGTGATCATTGTAATGTCTTAGATATACATAATTCTTCCCACACTTCTGGCATGTGTAAGGTTTCACATCAGCGTGAATTTGCATATGTTCTTTAAAATGGTCGGGATCTTGAAACCCATCCCCACAGACCTTACAACTCATCGTCTTTTTCGAAGTATGTACACGTTTGTGGCGCTTTAAATTTCCATACAAACGAAAGGTCTTTCCACAAGTTTCACATTTGTGAGTTTTTTCATCAGTATGAGTCTTCATATGCATTTTCAGAGAGCCAGACCACTTGAACGCTTTCCCGCACGCGATGCATTTGTAAGGCCTTTCTCCTGAATGGCACAACATATGCGTTTTAAAGGACTTCCTGAGTGCGTAGGCCTTACCGCAGATCTCACACTTGAACGGGGTCTCCCCGGAGTGAAGCTTCTCATGAATTCGAAGATTATAAACGTTGCTGTAACTCTTCTCACACAATTTGCATGTAAACCGTTTATTGTTGTCTGAATTTGGCTGGATTTTAAATGCAGAGTTGGAGTTCAGAAACTGTCCATTGCTTTTATCTCCTGAACTTTCAGTCTGATTGTGTGTTAACAGATGGTTCTGTAGCAAAAACTCATGCTGGAAGGTTTTCCCACACACTTCACACTTAATCTGCGTCTCTCCGTGTGACCGCATATGGACTTTCAAATTGCTTCTCTGCCGAAATCTTTTACCGCACACCTCACAGATGTACGGCTTTTCACCCGTGTGAATGAGGATGTGACGTGTCATAGCTTCATGATGCGCAAAAGTTTTAGCACAGAATTTACAGGTATATCGTCTCTCACCGGTGTGCACAGGAAGGTGGCGTCTCAAATGACTCTTGCACTTGAAGCTCTTGTTGCAGTGGCTGCATTTTATCGGCCTATCGTCTGAATGAAACTTCTTGTGGCAATTTAGGGTGCCTATCAGAGAGAAACACTTCCCACAGGTATCACACGTGTATGGTTTTTCGCCCGTGTGCACCCTCTGGTGCATGTATAAACTTCCTTTGACTGTGAATCCCTGTCCGCATATTTCACAGGTAAACGGTTTGACTTCCGCATGGACCCGTTCATGCGCCGCGAGATCCTTGAAGCTCTTCCCGCATGTACTGCAGGGAAATTTCTTCTTCTCGAACTTCTGAGAGTGTTTGCGGAGATGAGTTTCTAGTGCTCTTAATTGTGAGAACTTCTTCCCGCATTTTTCACAGCAGTGCTGCTTTATGAGCAAATGCACACGTTTGTGTCGCAGAAGTGAAAACATCTTTGGAAAGGCCTTTCCGCACTGCTCACATTTAAAAGACTCTTTGTCTTGTGGCTTTTCAGGTTGCTCGGTTGATGTCTGCAACACGCCTTCCTGATCTTCAGACCAGCCCACGTCATCGGCTGATGAAACTATTGTATAACACAATAATAAAAAATTAGCGTTGAACATACATACGATTATGATTCCTCATGACAGAAGTGCTTTAAAGACCCCATAAAATACCTCGACTAGCATTTCTTTCTTTTTTTAACATGTTTCCAATTGAAAAAGGAAGTCGAGGACATTTAAAAGGGCTTTTTGTAACAGAAAATAGCCTACTTCTATATAAGTGGTTCAAAACCGTTTTGTATCATATTTGATGTATCAGGATTGTATGGCTCATATATGGTGCTCATACTTGAGGAAAAAAAACCGTCAGATTCATTCAGAGACCAATAACGCAATTTGTTGCAGTTAATTTTTTTTTAAGTTAAATTTTGACAGCTTGTAGTGTAAATCAATAAGATCTATAAAACATAAAATGCATATAAATATCAGTCGTCACTCCATATCTCCCAATAATATGTCTAAGTAAGATGATATTTAAATGCTTAGTTTTGTGATCATAGCTCTGTAGTTTTTATTGTGAGGGGCAGAACACATAATGCGATGGAACAATGATTGAGAGATGCACCAATAAACGTTCCTCAAAAGCCTGAATCATATTTGATACTCACATTTTAACAGGATTTTTCTAACATATTATATATGGATTGAGAGAATCTTTAAACAAAATGAGTGAGTGCAGGATGTCAATTTTAAGGCTGTATATTTTAAGTGTGTAAGGTTTGTAAACTTTAAGGAGAACACTAGCATATAGATGTCCTGAAAGCTAAAATATGGGTTAAATAATAAGGCTAAAAAAAGCAAAAACAACAAACTATTCACATTTCATGGGCTCTGTCATCTGTCAAAAGGCAATTTCATGAAAACTTAATGCAGTCATCACAAAGAAACAGCCTTGCTATGTACTACTAACGGAAGCTGTACTTATTAAGGCGTTTATGTAAATGACAGTATGAGAAGTGTGCATTACCATCACCGATGACAACAGTCTGAATGTTTTCTTCTGCTCTATCCTCCACCAAAAGACATCTGCTTGCATTATTCTCCAGTGCAGGCTATAATTTACATCACATTGAAGTGGTAAAGAAAGAACTATATTAAACGTGTTGTTATTGATAGAGTAAAGAAAAAGATACATCTATCTATTAATAGCAGAAATTCTTACCATGTGAGTTTGAGTGTCGTTTTGTTTCATGTTGAGGGGAGGATCAACAGAGCTGCATGCCTTTGCTGTGCCCTGCTTTGGCGTTTCAGGCATTAATAAGATAAATACAGTAGTTTGACTCTGAAAAAGCTCATATCTGGACATAGTGACCACAATTACGAAGAATTGTGTTTGAAAGCTGTAATTTTGAAATTATATTGCTTGCCACTTTGAACACATGCAATCAAATTATCGCCATAATCCTAATAGATCGTGAATAACAAGCGCTCTCAATGTGAAGCCAAACCATGGTATTTGAAATTGTATGTCTGGAATGCAAACCACCTGGAAAAGTTGCACTGTGCGCTAAACACTTCCTCTTTTGTTCAAGAGAATTTCAAAGTAAAAGTACGTGAATGTGAGTCATTGACCACAAATCCTTTTAATTATATTTTAATTACAGATTAACTGGTCAACAAATTAAATAAATCATAATTAACTGTGTTATTCTATAATAGTCAGAGCCTTTTCTCGTCATTTCTTCAAAAAATTTGTTCATTGTTTTGTTGGAAGGCATTATTATTATTATTATTATTATTTTTTTTTTTTTTGCTTTGAAATACAAATGTTGAGAACCTGTTTTCAAGAAAATGGACTGGACAGCCCATCAAATGGTCAGTCCCTGTACTTCCGAGGTAAACTTTTTAAAATAAAAGTCACTTAACGTGAAATACAAAAACCTGGAGGACTTAGTTTAATAATTTATCAGTTTGCATAGGAAAAGTCAAACGTAATGACAATTCAACCATTTGTGCATTCAACCATGTACAACAATTTATCTGCTTTATTTATAGTAAAGATTCTGTCATTAAACACTATTCCTAATACCAGTGTGTCTTTGGCTTTTGACCACATGAATAGTGATGTTAAGTTTTTCCTAAAAAAAAAAAAAATAAAAGAACAAAAAAAAATTGCTCTCAACAAACTGTTTATTCTTGGCCATACTGTAATGTAATGAGGAATTCACACTGTAGAACTATTGATTTCACATATTATTAATTAGCTTAAAAATAATTCGATATCAGAATCAATCATTAATGTTTCTCTATAGAACGAATGAAAATTTGACATACTTATCCAGAATAAATGCAAAACAAATACACTGTGATATTGTACATATTTTTGTCTTTAACAGATTGTGAACCATCATGATATTTCCAAACATTTGACTCAGAGAAATTGTAAATATAAAAACAAAAATGTCACTATAATTCAGTTCAAAATAAAATTCCATTAAAAGCAACACCTTTTTCACACAGGTATACATTTGTGATCATTGTAATTTCTACGGTATGCATATTTCTTCCCGCATTTCTGGCACGTGTAAGGTTTCACACCAGTGTGGATTTGCATGTGTGCCTTCGCATGGCTAAGTTGTACAAACCTTTTCCCACAGACCTCACAGCTGAACGGCCTCTCGCCAGTGTGGACCCGCTTGTGTCGGCTTAAGTTTCCAGATAAGCGAAAGCACATTCCGCACGTTTCGCACTTGTGTGGCTTTTCACCAGAGTGAATACGCATATGCAGTCTAAGACTGTTAGGGAGTCCAAATTTGCTCCCACAAACAGAACATTTGTAGGGTTTATCCTTGGTATGAACAACCTCGTGCGTTTTCAAACCAACTCTCTGAGTAAAAGTCTTATCACACACATTACACTTGAACGGCGTCACACCTGAATGAAGTTTCTCATGTTCCTTCAACGAATACATGCTGCTGTAGCTTTTCCCACACACTTTACACATGTACGGATCCTTTTCCGAGTGCAGTCTCTCATGCATTTTGAGTAAAGCGGTAGAACTGTAGCATTTTCCACATGCATCACATGGGAATGAGTTCTTCCCATCTCCAGATTTGCCATCCAGATTCGTTCCAGATTTTTCACTATGTGTGAGTAAGTGTTTCTGTAAAGCATAGTTAAAAACAAAGCTCTTCCCACACACTTCACACATGAATGACTTCAGAGCTCCATGTATTGCCATGTGTCTCTTCAGAGATTTGCTCTGATAAAACTGCTTGGAACAGATTTCACACACATGCCGTTTCACACCACTGTGCACAAGGAGATGCCTTCTTAGGTTTGTAATGTGGCCAAACTTCTGCCCACAAACATGACATATATGGGGTTTCTCTCCTGTATGCACAACCTGGTGCAAATTCATTTGTTTTTCTGTTTTGAAAGTCTTGTCACAGAGGCTGCATTTCCACGGTTTCTCATTCAAATGAACAGTCAGATGGTTGGTGAGGTTGCCCGAGTGTGAAAAGTGCTTCCCGCATGTCTCACAGCTGTATGGTTTTTCACCTGTATGGATCCTCTGGTGTGCCAGTAAACTTCCCTTTACGGTGAAGCCGTGTCCACATACGGAACAAAGAAACGGCTTCACGTCCAGATGGACACGTTCATGCATCTTAACATTGGCAAAGGTTTTCCCACACGTTTTACAGAGTCCTTTCTTCTCGGTTGAATTGTGACGAGGTAAGTGTTTCTCTAATCCTTTTAGGAATTTAAACTTCTTCCCGCACTGCTCACAACTGTGAGGCCCTTTTAAATGTCCACATGTGTGCTGATTTAGTGAGTGTCTCCAAGGAAAATTCTTTCCGCACTCATTACAGTCAAACGATGCTGTCTTCTTGGTTTTCTCTGACGTTGTACTGATTTGCTCTGCCTGTGGGTTTACTTCAAGTTGCGGGTCTTCAACAGAGGCAATGGTACTGTATTCAACTGCAAAACATTAACAGGGTCTCAGTTACTACTACAAGTATGCATATGCATGAGTATATATCAACATTGATAATAATTAAAAAATGTTTCTTGACTACCAAATGATCATATCGCAATGATTTCTGAAGGATAGTGTGACATTGAAGACTAACGATGCTGAAAATTCAGCTTTGCGTCACAAGAATAATTATTTTTTAAAATAATTTCAAATAGAAAAGAGCTATTATACACTGTATTAATATTTTTTTCTATCAAAATGAAAGAAAAATCTAAAAAAATAAAATGTATTATTATTGACACCAAATTTAATAAATAACTAGCTAGTGAACAGTTGTCTATCAACATTGTTAATAATAAGAAGAAATGTTTCTTGACTACCAAATCTGCATATTACAATGATTTATGAAAAATCATGTGATATTGAAGACTGGATTAATGATGCGGTCACAGGAATAAATAAAATAATGGTAATTAAACACAGTAATATAAGTTCAATGAGTGTATTTTTTCTTTAAAAAATTTTTTTTGTAAAAATTATAGTTTGTTTTATTGATTGCATTATTATTTTATTGCAATATTGATTGATTATTGAGGCTATTTCAAGATATAATATAATGTCCAAAAACAAACAAGAACAGCAACAAAAAAAATAAATAAATAAATAAAATTGAGGTACTTGGGGTGTTAGGCGGTCGAGAATTTTTGTATTACTGTGGACGTGGTCCTCGGCCTGAAGAAATTTGAAAGCCACAGGTCTAGAGTATTTTATTATCTAGTAGTGCCAAACATACTGAAGTGAATGAATAAATAAATAAATAAATAATCAATTTCTAAACTTCCTTAGCTTGTTAGTTCACATAAATATCAAAGCTGTGCAGTACGTACCTTCAATAAAAAATGCTTGCATTGGCTTCTCTTTTCCACCACTTGACGACTCGGGACAAAATACAGAAACATTACCCCCCTCTGCACACTGATGGAAAAAGAAAATCAATAAAAAGAATATTGTTGCAAGTGTCTAAGCAAACAATATAGAGTTACATAATTTCAAGTGACCTCCTGCTGGACAGAATCTTGTGGTTGTACATTTTCTTCAGGTAACGCAGTGAGCAGATTCGGTCTCTCCGGAGACACTGATGGATCTACAGCGGCAGAATCTGAGAGGAGGGTGACAAATTAATAGTTAAAGTTGTAGTGGATTAAATAATCTGAACATATGACATTAAATTCAAATGCAGGACATCTTACCAGGTACATTTCTGACACTTTGATTGTTTTTTCTTTCTGGTTTCTTCTCCTTCGCCATCTCTTTCACATTTACTACATCATCATGGTAACTTTTATAACCCTTCAACTGAGTTGGCTTAAGAGCAAAACAATAACTGAAGACTTTGCATATTTTCTGAACAGCCACATTGGTAAAAGTCTCCATCACAGCTGTGAGTATTGCCTGCAACAGATATAAACCACAGGTTGTTTTTCTGGATTACTTCACCTGCCTTGATGTTCAGTTTTGGAGCAATCAAGATGGAACTGAACATTTCATTGAAAGAATGGATTGTAGTTACTTAATATAGTGTTAAACACAGACCAAATCTTCATTAATCACTTAAAATGTATCTTAACCTTAAATTAAAAAGACTACACGGGAGAAAAACTTCAGGAACCGACTGTCTGATAGATCACAACTGACAAAAATGTATTGATAAAAACAAATCTGCAGAATAAAAGTAAACGTACCAGTCTGCTTTCTCTGTCACAACCCATTTCAGTGTGGGATGGGCGACATTCACAGTCAAAAACTTTCTGAATTTCGTCTCGAGCTGTTTCGGACAACAGTGTCATTACAGACACAGTTTGTTTGTGAAATAATTCATACTCCACCATTGTGCTCATTCAATAATTGCAATATAACTAGATAACACAAACGATAGCGCGTTTACTATGTTCATGTTAACTTCCGTTTCTAAATGGACTACATTTTCAAAATAAAAGTTTTCAAAGCGTTTAATCTGTTCTCTGCGATTGTCGTTGTGACTTTTATTTTGAAATCCAAAAAACGCCTCCCTGTACGGAAGAAATCTTCAACCTGTAACTTAACAGTTGTGAATGACATTTGTCCGACTTAAATGTTTTCTATTTCACTATCATGAATGAGGAATTGTTGCAGTTTCGACGAGATCAGCACTAATTCACTTGGCTCACCTTAGAAAATGTCGGAAAAGACAAATGTCCAGGTATGTTTTCATTCATTCACTACTCAAAATTCAAATTTAACTCTAATTTAACCGTATTTAATTAATTTCACCGACACATTAGTATTTTCATCATAACATAGTCCTTAAAGTTATTTTGGTTTAGGGTTAGTGGTTAATAGGAAATTACATATGAACCATCTTAACCCAAAAATGTTGCTGAATAATATCAAAGACTGGGGACTTTGATAGTATTGTCAACTATGACATCTCAGTAGTAAACTCCTCCCTTCTGTATAACTGACACAATGAATAGGCATTATTGTCTTATCTACTGAAGCCAGGAAACTGGTGTGTTGACTCCTCCTGCTTCAGGCTATCTTGCTTCATGTTCACTATAAATTGGTTTCTCATACTCTAAAGTGTCTCAAAAGACTCCAGCTCATCTCTCTACACTATCTAACTATGGCAGACGGAGATGTTACATTCATTAGGGTCAGAACATATTCTATATGAATGTTACTCTGTGCTGTTTGTGTTGGTACTAACTTTGTGTGGAATTTTATTTTACAGGACGTTGATGGCATAGTCCGCAGGTTGATCTCTGTTGGCACCAGAAAAAGCCAGGTAATTTAATACATGAATGCTTATTTTACATCTATATCCCACACTTTTAAAAGGTAGTGTACAAACATATATATATATATATGTTGTATATATAGAATATCTAACCCCATTTAATAAGTTAAATGTACATTTCGCCATTTTTACGACTGCTTGTCACTGCAATTATCCGTTTTTTTAAAGTACCAATGTAAAAGTTTATTTATATATATATATTTATGATATATATATATATATATATATATATATAGCCTCATCATCTCTTAGTAGTACAAGTGTTACATAAACAAATGTAGGTTTGTAAGTTTGATTGGGTGTGTCAGTGGTGGTGATGGGTTTGATAAGCTTTCTGTCTTTGTCAGGGTGGGTATAAGATTTCCTAGTTTTATAAAGAAAATGGTTACAGAAGATGAGCTTTAAGCGACCCTGATATTTTAGGGCAAATTGAATATTGATGAACCTTTTTGTATTTTTTCAGCTGGCTCGGATTCAGACAGACAGCGTTGTCGAGAAACTCAAGGAGCTTCACCCTGATGTTCATTTTGAAATCGGTAAGAGATTATTGTCTAATATGCAAAACGGTCCTTGTTTATTTGTATTTGAGTTTACAAAGTATGACGAAAGTTAATATTTGCTCTGCTTAAACAGATGTCCACTTCATACAACCTTTTATTTGTTTCAGTGGCTATGTCAACAACGGGAGATAAAATACTTGACACAGCTTTATCCAAAGTGAGTCCTAATCTAAATCCCAAATTAAAAAAAGAACATTTAATTGAGTTGTATTGCTGTCATAATTAATTAGTTTTGTAAATGTTAATGTATATAAAGTTTTTGAGGAAATGAAGTATTGTTCAAATTTTGCTTTAAAGATCGGTGAAAAGAGTCTCTTCACAAAGGAACTGGAGAGTGCTTTGGAAAAAAATGAGTGAGTCTTTACTTCTTTATATGACTCATCTATAATTTGCAGTACACACAGATTTTTTCGTTGGTTTTCGGGTGGATTTGATTCCTCAGAAATTTATATTGCTACATTGTTGCATAAGTTTGAGTATGAATAATGCTGTTGTAATACTTGTGTCTCAATAGGGTAGACCTGGTCGTGCACTCTTTGAAAGACTTGCCCACTGTTCTTCCTGTGGGCTTCACTATAGGAGCCGTGCTGAAGTAAGGAAATCACAATAGTGTCTCTATGTTCTGAAGTGCTTATATGTTTCTCTACTTCTGAAGAGTCTTTTATCCTTAAAGTAGCTGACATGTCATGTTACACACAAACGTGAACCTAAATGTTCTTAGATGATTATTAAAGTATTAAGAAATACTGACGTTCAGTGTATTGCTTATTGAAAATCCTTTTAATTATGAAGCCAACATTGAGATTTGACATTTCCCTCTCTTCAAAGACGAGAAAACCCCCATGATGCTGTTGTCTTGCACCCCAAAAATAAAGGCAAACGTCTCGACTCTCTAGCCAACAAAAGGTAAGAGGTGACCTGTACAAAGAATTGTATTTTTGAAATCTATATTAATATACACTACCATTAAAGTTTTTACAAATTAATACTTTTATTCAGCAAGGACGCATTAAATTGGTCTATAGTGACTGTAATGTTATATCTATTATAATGTTACAAAAGATTTATATTTCAAATTAATTGTTCTTTTGAACTTTCTAAAAAAAAACATATATTCCTGAAAAAATATATCATGGTTTCCAGAAAAAAAATATGAACTGTTTTCTACAGTGATATTAAAGGATTAGTTCACTTCAGAATTAAAATTTCCTGATAATTTACTTACTCCCATGTCATCCAATATGTTCATGTCTTTCATTATTTCTACTGTCGAAAAGAAATTAAGGCTTTTGAGCAAAACATTTCAGGGTTTTTCGCTGTATAGTGGACTTCAGTGGGGTTCAACGGGTGGAAGGTCTAAATTGTAGTTTCTGTGCAGCTTAAAAGCTTTATACACGATCCCTGATGAGGAATAAGGGTCTTATCTAGCGAAACGATCTGTCATTTTCTAAAAAAAAAAAAAAAATTGTATACTTTTTAACTACAAATGATCGTCTTGCTCCTGCTCACTTCTTCTTCTCGTAGAATTCCAGCAGTGTAGACGCTGTTTTGCTAGTGTATTACTGTCCTCCACAGGTCAAAGTTTGAACTAAATTGTCATATACAATATGCTAATGCAAGTATATAAGAATTAGTTCAAACTTTGACTTGTGGAGGGCAGTAATACACTAGCAAAACAGCGTCTACACTGCTGGAATTCTACAAGAAGAAGAAGAAGTGAGTAAATGCAAGACGTGTGTTTGTGGTTAAAACGTAACTTTCATTTATTTTTTTTAGAAAAATGATCGATCTTTTCGCAAGATAAGACCCTGTATAAAGGATCATGTATAAAGCTTTGAAGCTGCACTGAAACTGCAACTTGAACCTTCCACCCTTTGAACCCCATTGAAGTCCATTATTCAGAGAAAAACCCTGGAGTGTTTTCCTCAAAACCTTAATTTCTTTTCGACTGAAGAAAGAAAAACATGAACATCTTGAATGACATGGTGTTGAGTAAATTATCAGGAAATTTTAATTCGGATGTGAACTAATCCTTCAATTAAAAAAAAAGGCTTGCTCAACTTCATGCAGCGCAGCGCTTACTCGAAGCAGTGCATGCCGGGTAGAAATTTTGTCTGACTTGAGACAGTGCTGACTCTACGTCACTGTGACGTATGGCATCAAAGTACTGTGAGAGCGATTTTGTTCATGTTTATTAAAATAAAACTCATTGGTATTGGATTAGTGTGGCTTATGTTGAACTTTATTCTTATACATACAGAAACTGTATTAAGCAATGTAAAGTACTGAATGGAAAAAGTCTCTGAAACATCTGTGTATTTGACAAATATAGCATTTATTTCACGTCATCTGTGATGAAATATGCTGACCCAGCGAGAGTGTCACTACAGGAACTCGAACACACCTAAATTCTAGAGTACCAAATCAGCATATTTGAATGATTTCTGAAGAATTGTGTTGTGACACACATGGTGACTGAGACACATAGTATCTGAGTCACATGATGTTCTGGTAATTGGTTTCAGAGTGTTTGGCAGGTTCAGTGCAATGCAAAAACTGTGAGGTTGAATGAAGTTCATTGATTACCTTGGGATTTATGGACCTTGGAGGTTCACAGAGAAAACTACTGGTGGTCCAAAGAATGGAGAGCAGATTTTTTGCATTTGTCTGTATGACTGACTGAACAAGATCAAAAAGTATTGTTTCTTTTATAATCTTATAATGGGTTTGTCATTTGAGTGTCCATGAGACTGTGTAAATGTTGTTTGAAGTGCTGAAAGAGCTCTTTATGAACTGCACAGGGTACTGGTTTAATTAAGGCTGGTTTGACTGGACTTAAAGATTCTTAAAGGACTAAGTGAATATGGACTGTGAGGTGTAAGCTACTATGTTGAATTGTGAACTGGGATAGTGTAGGGGAATTTTACAGTTAAAGGCCGAAAAAGACCAGATATGATGAATAAGGACCCAGAGTCTGATTTAAAAAAAATAAATTGGGGAAAATTTTACTGAAGAACAGTTTGCAGTTTCATCAGCAGAAGCAGGCTTATAAGTCTCACAAGGAGTTTGTAGTCCGCTCTCTGTCACATTTCCACAGAAATTATACTCTAACACAGTTCTCTAACTACGTCATTGAATGATTCTGATTCGCTAAGAAAAACCATAAAGGACCTGTACAGAACATTTAGCGCACATACAAAGACACACATGATTCACAGCTTCTTCAAGGCTGAAGTTGATCTGAGCTCGGCTCTGAACAGGAAACGTTCCCAAAACATACTGATAAGTTGTACTTTTCTCTCAGCAAGAGGAACAGGCAATATTCATCATTATTTTCTAGCGTTTGAAAATGAAAATAAATGCTTTAACAAAAGTTGAAAAAGTCATTCAAATAATTTAATATTATTAATCTCTAACCTTAGGTTACACAGACAGCCTTATAGCTGCTTTCTCCTTCAACCCTTATTACATACATTGTATTTCTCTAGACATCTAATGTCATGCATCCATTTAATTGATGAAAAATAAAACTTTTTATAAGTTATATTTACTCCTCCTTTGTTTGCCCACCGGCCCTCCATAAATTTGAGGGGGGTTCTCTGGATAATTTGATAGTGACTGAGCCAATGTGTCACTTTGTCTCTGCCGTGAAATCTTATAACATATACATGTATAATTCTGATCACACAAAGCTGACAGTTTAAATTTAGACCCTCAGTTGAATTTAGACAAGGGGGTTTTAACCCATGAACGGCAATCTTCCAATTTACATAAATACTCTTAAACATACGAATCCCAGAGAGTAATTCAAATCAACATCATAAATGACAAAAGTTATAATTACCATTAGCAGACAAAGCTGGATAACCAATCCACTTAAAGTCTTTTCATCAGAATTAATCAGAAGTATCGGTAATTTCTGTAAAATTATTGTCGTTCACTCAAAACACTCATTCCAGAGGTTAATGACATATACACACAATAGGGTCAGAATACATGAATATTAATATTTATTTATATATATATATATATATTACTCATTTTCAAGGTTTGTTTTTGGTTTTAAATCTAAAAACATATTTAAACCTTTTCCTGTAAGTTTTACTTAGTTTTTATATAGTCTCTAGTCCAGTCTCAAAGCATAGTTTTCTTCAACTGATTCAGGTGTTTTCTGGAGCTTAGGGAAGATGCATTCAAGAGCCACCAGAGCCATTGGAATGCCTAATGATGTTAAAACAGGGAAACATGTTAATTATAGCAGTATTTAATCACTAAAATTCTTTAGACATCTTCATAGCAGAAATGCTGAGATTATACTATAGTGAATTTAGTGATCACAACCGTCAATTCAGGCTAATGTTCTGCTACATCTTTAACAGGAACCATCGGCCCTGTGCATGGTTTTAAATCTAAAAACATATTTAAACTTCAGACAAAAAAAGTTTCTGGTCATATTATACATTAGTCAAAAATTGTCACTTCTATCCTTTAAGGTCTGTATTTAAAGACCTCGTTAAAGACATTTAGTTGTACTTTGTCACATTTAACAACAAATTACCCTCTTCATAGCAATCTTTTCTTTAACATCTCTATGATTTTCAATTGAAACACTGTGCTTCACTATGAATACCTTATCACTTATGACACGGGCTCAGATAGCAGCATTTTGCTGACTTTGAATAAAGAGAGAGAGAGGCTCTGTAGCATTCAGAACTGCATTTTCATAAACTTGAAACATCAGACTTTGTCTATATCTTTTGACTCTGGCCCAGCTTAAGACTTTGCCAGAATTGACATGCATTTTTGAATAAACATCATATTTATATTTGTCTTTTACCCTCATATCAGGGTATTGAAAATTTTTAATTTCTAAATCAGGTCGAGTCTCTATGACACTGACAGTCTCATTTTTGCCATTTAAACTCTGTTATATTGACCATCAAAACTCACATATTTAGAACTTGGAGGTCCTACATCATTATAGTTATTTATGCTACGTCATAGAAAACATACTTGAGACTGTTCAAATGTTTTTCCATAAAATGAAACATTCTTTCAGTACATTCCAATCATCCCTATTATCATACTCTAGACTTTTTATATATTTTGTAACTCGACCTGTATTTTTTCACTCACTGTAAAACATATTATTTTTTTCAAAAGGAAATCTTATGACCTTATTTTTATCTCTTGTTCACACACAAAAACTTTTCGTCTCATTGACACTGATCTATTTTTAAACCTACATTAACACCAGACATATCTGTCAATTTATTACATTTAGCAATCAAATTGTACCAATCCCTCATTTACTTTTGGGATTTTTCCATCAGGGCTTACTGGTACCCCACCCATTTTACAAATCCATGAATAAGCACAAATAACTAGACAGTTGAATTTTTCTGGTTCCTTTTTTTTTCGTAGGTTGCTTAACTTTCCAAGGAGAACTAAAACTCAGGCTGACCATTTTCTTATGCTCTGCAAATGTCTTTGATGTGAGAACTTCAGAGTAGAGCTACTCACAGCATTTGCTCTCTTCCATCTCATTATCTGTATCAGGACTGATCAATTTTTCAGCTATATCTTAGTCACAGTTAATACTTACCTGAAAGAGATTGAGGCGACAATCTTTGAAAAACACAACTTTGGCTTCTGCATGATGAAACTGGAACATGTACTGGTCTAATCCAATTATGGTCACAACTTTATTTTTCTCAGAATCATTGCTGATGCATCCTTGACCAACCAAACCTATCACTATTTATATTTTATTGTATTTAAACTAAATGCTTACTTCCTGAATCACTAAGTTTTAAAATCTTCCTACCTTGTTTGTTGGTTAGTCAGGCATGTCACCGAAGAATGATTGCCCGCTTTTTCTCCGCCATTAACTAAAGACCCAAAAGACCAGATATGATAAATGAAGTCCTGGAGTTAAAAATACTAAATTGAAGAAAATTTTCCTGAAGACTAGTTTGCGGTTTCTTCAGCCGAAGCCAACTTCAAGTGATTCTGATTGGCTATGAAAAATAGACAAAATTAGTAATCTTCTATGCATGGACAGATAGTCAGAAGCATATCTCCATCCATCACCATTCTGATGATCGGAGCTGAATTTAGGCACAGGATGTCCTGTTAAGTCATGAAAAGGCATCTACAGGTCTCAGAGTGCCAGTTGTCCACCTGTACCCATAAAGGACCTGTACAGAACATTTAGCGCACATACAAAGACACACATGATTCACAGCTTCTTCAAGGCTGAAGCTGATCTGAACAGGAAACTTTCCCAAAACATACTGATAAGTTGTACTTTTCTTCTATATACATATATATTGAAGCGGCAGTGCATTCCAGAATCCACCCCCTTCATTAGTTTATCCAAAAATGAAAATGTTGTTAATTACTCACCCTCGTGTCATTCCAAACCCATAAGGCTTTCGTTTTTCTTTGGAACGCACATGAAGATCTTTTTGATCAAATCTGAGAGCTTTCTGTCCCTCCATTGGCAGCCCACGCAATTGAAACTTTAACGCTTCCAAAAGATCATGAAGAGATCGTAAAACTAATCCATGTGAGTTGAGCGGTTTAGTCCAAATTTTCTGAAGAGACTCGATCGCTTTATATGGCGAACATTTAATTTAGACTTTTATTCACATGTAAACATTCATCAACTCACACAGCAGTTGTGGTAAACTGAAGCTCAAGCATGTTGGCTTGATGTGTGAGAACCAGTGAAGTTCATTCTCATGTGTTACGCAACACGTTTGAACTTCCGCAAGAGGTTCAAAAACGAATAACAGTTTCTATGAATTGAGCCTTGCTGTTTGTTTGTTAATACTTCATCCACATATTAAAGTTTCCTGCTTGTATGGCTGACTGACTCAAGACTGAAGAAATTTAGTAGGCTTAATCACCTGCTTCGCACCCAATTAATCATGTCAATCATTGTCATTACATTGTGACACTGAAGACTGGGGTAATGATGCTGAAAATTCAGCTGTGCTATCACAGGAATAAATTACATTTTTGAATTTACTAACAATTTTTTTTTTTTGCAATATTTCACAATAAATAAATGAGATATTACTATTTTTACTGTATTTTTGATCAAATAAATGCAGCATAAGAGACTTTACAGACCTCAAACTGTTTAATGGTAGTGTATATATGTTTATATATATATTTTAAATTGTATATTTACAGGATACATGTTTTCTTGAAGAATACAAGCATTTACATTTTATATTTATAGTGTTATAGGTACCAGTTCTCTTCGCCGAGCTGCACAGCTGAAGAAAAGATTTCCCCATCTGGAGTTTAAAGACATTGTATCTTTCAATGCAGTGTGCAACAATTGTTTTTTTGTTTTATTGTTGTTGTTGTCGTTTTATTGTATGTTGATGCAGATAACAAGTAAATTATGATTTCAGTGTGTTAACGAGCACTTGATGTGTGAGGAGATGCCTTAACAGTCGTGTTTCAGAGAGGTAATCTCAACACCCGCCTGAAGAAGCTGGATGAAAAGGATGAGTTTTCTGCCATCATCTTGGCAGCAGCTGGTCTTCGGAGAATGGGCTGGGAGGACCGCATTAGCCAGGTGTCTCTGTCCTTCCTTAATGCACAATGCACTGCAATGTCTTCCCTCAGGTCAATGCTACTGATTATTGCATTGATTAGCCTATAATGCATATTGATGTATTTTGTATCATCTTGTTTCAGATCCTTGGGCCTGAGGACTGCATGTATGCAGTCGGACAGGTGGGTAACATTCAGTATCCCTATTGAGCAAGTCTTCTGTCCATCAAACTGAGCCTTACAGAGTGCTCTTACTGTCTTGTTAAAGGGCGCTCTGGCAATCGAGGTAAGAGCTCGAGACCAGGAGATCCTGGAAATGGTGTCAGTATTAAATGACCCGGACACTGTGTTGTGCTGCATCGCAGAGAGAGCGTTCCTCAAACACCTGGTAGGCATCCTTCTGCACTATAAAACCCTTCAGACCTATTTGAATTGATAATTAATAAATAAATACAGTGTAATAATTTTTTTGATGTTTTTGAAAGAAGTCTCCTGTTCACCAAGACTGCATTTATTTGATCAAAAATACAGTAAAAACAGCAATATTGTAAAATATTATTACAATTTAAAATGACTGTTTGCTATTATAATATATTTTAAAATATAATTTTATTCTTGTGATATCAAAGCAGATTTTTACAGCTCAAATGTTGCAGGTATATGTAACAAAGTAGTTATCATAATGTACTTTAAATAACAATTATAAATAAATGTCAGAAAAATGTCTGTTGCTGCTGTTCTTAAAAACTACTAGTGATGACACCATCACTGTCCCAATCTGCAGTGAGTCAGGGTCCTTACTGTCCTGTCCAGTGCCTGATATACTGATTCACGACACAGGGAGCTAGTGTTTTTTTTGTTGTTGTTGTTGTTGTTTGTTTTTTTTACCTTGAAAAATATATTTAAAAGAACAGTATGTTATATTCCTTTTTACTTGATGGTTACACCATATGACATTTTTGAAGTCATTAGATGGAAACTTTTTCTGGAAAATGTTGTGAAAGAGTTTCAAAATCATATAAAACTACCACAAATACAAATAATACATCTCTAATATCTTTGCACATTTTTCTTTTTATAGGAAGGCGGGTGCAGTGTTCCAGTTGCTGTTCACACTGAACTTAAGAATTCGCAGGTAGTGTGGAGCTACATGTTGGTTTTAATTTATACTCCACTAGAAAATGTCTCTGAGCTGATTGACAGATCTGTGTTTGTTTTACAGCTCTACCTGACTGGAGCGGTGTACAGTCTTGATGGTTCAGAGAGTCTGAAGGAGACGATGCAGACGAGTGTCAACTCAGACAATCAGGTGGTTAATCCACTCTAGGTATAATTTCCTATATTCTGAATGCTTCTTTTTGCACTGATCTGAGCATGTGCAACCTCATTATTCACAGACTGAGGAGCAGGAGAAGGTCGATGAGAAGGTCCAGCGTGTGGGTATCACTGCTTTAAAGGTGTCAGAAGCTGCCCAGGATGCCGCAGTGAAGTTAGGAGTGGACCTTGGAAATCTGCTGCTCAGCAAAGGGGCCAAAGAGATTCTGACTGTAGCCAGACAGCTTAATGATGGTGAATAAGTGATATTATGGTATAATGAAGGTATATAATGGTCTATGCCCATAATTGAAAAGCAACCACCGGATTTTCCAGAAGTGTTTTATAAAAATTTCAGTGTCAACAAGTGTTTGTGTCATCCTATATTGATGACCTTTATATTTTGTGTGTAATTAAGATATTAGTTTATTTTTCACAGAAAAAAAGAAAAGCAGCTTTTTATTGTGTTTACAGCATTTTTAGCTAAGGTCAATTTGCAGTTACTACTTAAAACAAACTTGGATGTTGCATAATAATAATGCCAAAAGAATGACTCCGCTATTCACTGAGGACCTACACGAAAAACATCCGCATTACACAGAGCTTATAGAGAGAAGCGATATTTGCTCTTATATTAAGCCATTAATACCTTTTTCAGATGGTGCTTTTTGAATCTAGTCACACGCTTATTTGAAACTTGAATCATTCTAGGATGTACATTTTCGAAAGCTGCTTGAGATATCATCAACATTTTATCTTCACTGACGTTAGCTACACAAAACAATAACCTGTGTACCACTATAAAATATTTTTGTATGATTGGGCCAGCTGATTTGATAGTATTTAGTGTGAAAATGTAATTAAAAATGCTTTTCATTTATTTCCATATATTTTAATGCCTTAAATGTTGTCATTGAACCCTGAAATTGTTTGTCAGATCTAACATCAGTGCCTGGAAATTCAAAATATCGCCTTTGCCAATTTCTTTGTGTATTAATGGCATGGTCTGATGACTGTATGGAGTTTGAATGCACTGCCTCATCCTTTTCATTTATTCCACTCAAATATGAAGTTGTTGTTATATTTATTTGGCTAGATGTCTCTGCTGGACATCCTCTAGTTCTTGGATTTTTATGATGTATGATGAAACTAAGCCAGTATTCATTTGCTACATTCTAAAACACTGATTTATATTTTTTTATGGTTAAGAGCCAGTTTAACCGATACCAACTTGATTTAATGTGAGCATATGCAAGATTTTTAGAATGTACCGAAACTGTTAAATTCCATAAAATACATTTAGTTTTTCATTTTATCATAGTTTTATGGCAGTGAGTCAGTGGTGTATTGGTAAACTGAACTCTGAATAACTTGATGACAATTTTTGCCTTTAATTTGAAAGGGGCCGTCTGCATTTACATGAAACGGCACATTTTAAACGTTTGGAGGATTTAAGAGCAGTTATTTGGTTTTTCTTACTGTATTTGCCAGTCCCTAATAAATCAATCAATATAATTGCAATCATCTGTTTTGGACTTTCTTTGCTATTTTCTTTTTTCTTTCTTTTTTTTTTTACAAACTGCACTAGACAGTAAGATAGACATTTCACCCAACATAAACATGAAAATAAAGTTTTACTCAAGACCTGACATGTGATGGTTGAGAGTATAAAGGAGTTAATCATTAAGTTATCAGAACTGTCTCTGCTCTCAGAATACGAAAATAGATTCATTTATTAAAGATGCATACTTTTCGAGATTGATGTTTCATATCTATTCCATGTACCAGGTGGCATTTAAACAGTGAAGGACTGCCTGTCAGATGTCAAGCTTAGACTCGTCTAGATCTTGTTCTGTGGATGAACTCACTTTATTAGCGCGTGGCTTCTTCTGGCAACCAGTCGTGGCATGTTGCCATCGCATCCACTCATTTTCACAGGAAATTACATACCACACTGTCCACAGAAGTCTATAATCTCATAACTGCTTTAATAAACAAACATACATTTTTAAAAACAGTTTTACACAAGGTATAAAATATTTAGAAAAATGAAATATATGCCTATGTTAAACATTGAATATAATATAAATTTAAACTAAATAAGAAATCTTAAACTAGATGAGTAAATTTTTGTTAACAAACTTTAAGTTGGCTTGAAAAAGCCTGGCCAGAAAGTTTGAAATAGTTTTGAAAGTTTGAAGGTTTTCAGTTTGAAATAGTTAAGTTTTAGTTTAATAGGACAGACAGCGACAGTGTGAGTGATTGTGTGAGAGTAGATAGATAGTTTATGAGTTTAAATGGCTTATAAATATAGACATAGACATAGAATGGCAGCTTCATTGAGTCTAATGGGCTTTAGTGTGTTTAGATTTGAATTCTTGACATTTGGAGTTTGATGGAATGTTCAGATTTTCGATGTAAGTCAATGGGAGTTTTTCCAAGATTTGATCGTCATTTTTAGAAAACCCATCAGTCTGGAAAGATATAGCACACTAATTCAGAACAGTCTGAAGGTCTGACCCGAGTTTGGTGGTTGTAGCTTTAAAGCTCTGGGAGGAGATACAGTAAAAATTTGGCTCATAAGAAGTTTTTCAAGCCAACTTAACTATTCTACTCCAAATACCAAAAAATAAACAAATAATATAACTAAAGAGGTAAGAGGAATTTATTCATGTATTTTTTGAAGGTTCCCATGGAAGAGCGTGCATGTGACGTGAGCGCGCGCTACGCGTGCAGGTCTGTTTTGGAGCATCAAGCGGTGGTCAAGCGGTCAAGCGGTGGTCACTGCAGAGCCAATGACGTCCAGCTCCCCCTCTCTGCCTCACCACTAAACTCCCTCAGGACTCGATTCTTTCATTCAGAACTGTACGGAATCACCAGTGGCAGGACCTCTTTCGGATACTTATTGTAAAGGATAAAAGCGGCGTGCATTTCAATACTTAAACGAATTTCCTCTCAAGCGTGAGCCTAGGTAAGTTCATTCTCATCAGAAGCATAAGTTTACAATATATGTTTTAACTTTAGAACAATAGCATAACGTCTGATTAGTAATGATCTTTTATTATTTAATAAAATGTAAGTGTAAATAATAAAATGTAAATGTACAGTAATTTTTTATCACGTATTTTAATCGTACTATTCTGTGGTATGGTATTTTAAAAGGGTTTGATAAGCTCAATAATGTTTTCTTTTCATTAATTAATATCAAAGTAATATATATATATATATATATATATATATATATATATATATATATATATATATATATATATAAATGGTATCATATATATATGGCATGGTATTAAACCATTAAATTATGGCATGGTAGATAAAACTACTAATTCCTGTGGATTAGTCTACTTACACCGCATAAAGCCAACACTTAACTCTCTTTGTTAGTCTGTTAAACTTTTGTTTTCTTTGTGTCCAATAAAACAATCCTAACACCATTAAAAGGGTTACATTACTGTTTTCTAACACTTTAGGGCTCAGATAATACCATTTCAATTTTCTTTTTATGTTCAATTTTTATTTACAGTTTGTATTTCCAGTTGTATCATAGTATTTGAAGAGACCCTTTTTACAATTTTCAGGGACCCCCTCGGCTTCCTTTTCTCAAATGTCTCTTTATATCATTTAAAAGGCTGATAAAAACGTTTACAAAATTATTGAAAACACATTAATTGTTTTGGATGTGTATGTTATCTTACTTGTACAAAGAACGCACAGTATCTCACCAAATAGTGGGCAAAAATTACAGTGGAAATATTTTGTTCTACCCGTACGTCTATGAAAAATTCTGATTATATTTCACTGGATACAATACATTCCAACAAGATTTCCATTGTACAGGCAGTCTCCGCACGGCACAATCTACTAAGTCTCATGTGAACGCTCGAGCGATCCCCTCCTACCTAGTGTTCTCTGTGGGACTGGGCCAATGATGTCTGTCTCTGACCTGGCTATTCACATTCTCTGATTTCGCTCTTCCTTTTGGCTCCAAACTCCAGGGACTTACATCTAGCCGGTCAATTCAGTGTGTCAGCACAATACAGTCTCTCGGACGAAACCAAATCCCAGCTTTTTACAAGAGCTCCAAATTCTAAACCAGATCAATTTGACAGAGTAGGGGCCTCTCCTGAATGAGCAGACACTGTAAAAAGCTTTGCATTTCAAGGGGAAAGTATAGTCCTACAGTATAGGACTCCCCCTTGGAGATTTCTCATTTTGAAGGCATTTTTATGTACTGTATGATGACTCATGTACATTGTTGACTAGAAGTCACAGTGAAATTAAATGTAAAAATTTAATCATATCATTTTTTTTGGCTCCCTTTTAGACCTTTGGAATGGCAGAGAAGACATCTGATCTTGGATCAGTTAGTATTACTATGGAGGACAGCTTCTGTAATGGGCTAGCACAGCCCCAGGAAGCTCCATTGCTAACCCATCTGAAGAAGGTGGAGAACCACATTACAGAGGCACAGCGCTTCTCTCACCTGCCCAAACGCACTGCTGTGGACCTGGAGTTCAGTGACCTCTCCTACACCATCAGAGAAGGACCATGGTGGAAGAAACGAGGTCAGGAACACACACACATTTTGATTAATGTAACCATACATATAAAGGAAATGCAAGTTCACCAGATCAATTTTGATTGATCTGATTGATCTGATTTCGATTGAAAAACCAGCTCGATTTCCACGCCGGCAGGAATTGAAGGTGGGGATTGTGAATGAACAGCACTCTCTCCACCTTCGATACCATGACTAAGGTGCCCTTGAGCAAGGCAACTAACCCCTAAGTGCTCCCCGGGCGCTGGAGCAATAGCTGCCCACTGCTCCGGGTGTTTGTTCACTGTGTGTGTGTGTGTGTGTGTGTGTGTGTGTGTGTGTGTGCATTTGTTCAATACTCACTGCTGTGTGTGTGCACTTGGATTGGTTAAATGCAGAGCACCAATTTCTACGTCTTAACTTAACTAAGTTCACATCTGTACAGTAGAGGGCGCAGCTCAAACAAACCTTTCAGCTGTCCTGCCATTCTGGGTTGCAGAAGAATAGGATGGAGAAGAAAGTTCAGCACCCTTACTTCAGGAATAAAAACAAAAAAATGGAACACAAATGTGCTGTTTATTAGTATGGTTGAATTGGATCGTTGAAGGTCAACAGCAAAGACATTGGTTAATAAATTAAGATTAAATGCAGATTTGTTATATTTAACATATTTAATTGTTTGAGTAGTATTATGATTTTTGAGGAACACTGAACCTGGTTTTGTGCAAGTGAGGTGAGTATGCTCACATTTAGTGTAGAACTACAAGCGCACACATCGCCTCTGTTCATTACACCATGCATGTGGACGCGAGAGGCGTAAATAAATGGGAAAACAAACTAACTTGTGTTAGTTATTTGAAAAAGTAACAAAGATATTTTGCTGTAAATTTAAAAGTAATGCATTATCTTACTAGTTACTTGAAAAAAGTAATCTGATTACTTAACTTGCTTTACTTGCAATGCATTACCCCCAACACTGAATAATTGCAGACAAATGAACACAGCACAACTACTTAGAAATATAGACCAAATCAGATTTGCAGAGAAATGTAATCTTTAAAAAAATATGAAGCATTAATGACATTACTGCGTGTAATAATAAACTATATGTTGGTTGTACAAGTCACTCAGGTCTTGATGCATTTTTATAGTAGAAGCTTTTGTTCATTTACAAGGCGGATACGGTAAGCAATCATATTTTACCAGCTTAGCAGCATTCAGAGGAGATTAAAATCACATTAGAACAATTAACAAGACTGAAGCTGATGGAGACCTTGCGTTGCTATCGGATATCGATTTGCAGGTAACGTCATGAATCCTGCTTTCTCATACTGATCACTTCTGTTTTTATTTGATGAAGCTGACTCATGCACTGTCAATTCTGGCCCAAAGATAGCAGTTGGTTCTTCACTCTCTTGATTTATTGGTGAAAAGATATCAGTGTAGAAGATGCTACCATTTTGCAGCCTTCACAGGCCAACAAAACTTTTATTTTTGCAGTGTCATCACCACAAGTAGTTTAAATTAGATGAGATCACATCTGACATCACAAGGGAGAACGAGTTTTTCAGTTTGGAATTGGCTTATGATATCATCCTAATTCTTGGTAATTCTCCTGACTATTTGAATGGATGCTGAATGTAGCATTTAAAATGTCTGCACTATGATAAAGAAAGAACATAGAAGAAAGAAATGTATTTGTAAAGGTGATACATGTGAATATAAGAGTGTTAAATGTCATTTTCACTCCCTATGCTTCCATTGTGGCCTAAAGGAAGAGCTCCACCAATGATGATGATATGGTAGCCATCAAACGACTTCTAAGTGTTCAGTGAACAGACATGTATGGGAATAAAATCAAAGGGTAAAGAAGAGGGCTTTCCTTGATTAGACTGTGAGAAAAGAGATTTTGGGCTAATAGGCTGCTAATTAGAGTGCCTTGCTTTGAAATACAGTAAGTCTGGCTTTGACAATCCTGGGAGTGTATCCTCTCCCTCTTCTCTTTAGGTTTTGCTATATCAATGACTCCACAAAATGTCTTTTTTTCCTTCTTTTTTTTTTATGAGACCTTTCAGTCTGTGGGTGGGTGAAAGCCTTCTTGGTGGACTCATAGAAAGGTCAATAAGCAGACTTGTCCAGAGTGGTTTAATTAGCCACTGAACTTAAAAGGTTTTGGAGTCTGATTCTCTCATCACCTTTATCACTTACTTTTTCATTTTTCACATTTCTTAGCTTTGGAGAAAATATGTAGTACAGTCATGAGGTTCATGGATTAAACCATACTTCTTATTTGAAGGGATTAACTGCAAGTGCACCATTTGTTCCAAAGGAGAACTAACCGTATGACTCCAAGCATATATTTTTTTTCCTCTGCAGGTTATAAGGCCTTGCTCAAGTGTCTCTCAGGCAAATTCTGCAGTCGGGAACTCATTGGCATTATGGGCCCCTCTGGGGCTGGAAAGTCTTCCTTGATGAACATCCTGGCAGGGTACAGGTGAGCGTACTTTGAGTGCAAAAGTGAGGTGAAAAAAATAGCAAGAAAGCAAGCTGTATCTTTCTTTCTAATTGACCATATCATTGAAATTTCACAAGTAAATTTTATTATGATTTTTTTTTAAAAAAACTTATACATTCCTTACATTTAAAAAATAATTGTATTTAAAATAAATATAATTTATATGTAAAAATTGTATTTTATTTAAATTAAATATTGAAAGCTTACATACCCATTGCTGGTTGTCATGTGTGTTAAAGGGAAACAGGGATGACTGGACAGATCCTGGTGAATGGAAAGCTCAGAGACCTCCGAACCTTTCGAAAAATGTCCTGTTACATTATGCAGGAGGACAGATTGCTGCCCCAGTTGACTGTTCAAGAAGCAATGATGGTGAGTCTGTAGAGAGAATGAAGTGGTAAAGGACGCCCCCTACTGCTGGTTCGCTAATGTTACAATCATTTCAGAATGCTTTTTACTTGAAGAAAAGGGTCATTTCTAAAGGGAAACTCATGACTGAACTCAACTGAATGATTTTTCCGCTGTTTTTTAGGTATCCGCCAACCTGAAGCTCAATGAAAACTCAGAGGTGAAAAAAGAGCTGGTAGGTAAAGCTCATCACCTCATTCAAACTTGTCCCAATATCTTTCCCACTGAAATTTCACCTACTTTCTGTCTGTTTCTGCTGGCATGTAGATAAAAGAAATTCTGACAGCCCTGGGACTACATGAGTGTGTCCACACTCATACTGTCTCTCTCTCTGGTGGCCAGTGTAAGAGACTGGCTATTGCCCTTGAGCTAGTAAACAACCCCCCAGTCATGTTCTTTGATGAGCCCACCAGGTAAGGATGTTATCGTCTTTAGACACAAATAAAACAGAATTATTCATATGCTTGTGACATTGAATGATTTTTATATACAACCATATTGGATGTTTTTTAAATTTTGCTTTTCGATTGCAGTGGTTTGGATAGTGCATCCTCTTTCCAGGTAGTGTCTTTGATGAAGTCTCTGGCACAAGGAGGGCGAACCATCATTTGCACTATTCATCAGCCCAGTGCCAAACTCTTCGAGATGTTTGATAAGGTACATGTGCAAATCTTTTTGGGAATCCGAAACGTCTTCAGATTACTTCAGTCGTCATTTGATTTCTTCTGTGTCTCTTTCACAGCTGTATATTTTAAGCCAAGGACAGTGCATATATAAGGGAAGTGTCCCATACCTCATCCCTTATTTGAGAGGACTCGGCCTTCACTGCCCAACATACCACAACCCTGCAGATTTCAGTGAGTTGACCACGTATTTTAGAAATGCTCATACGTTTTGCAGTGTGTGTCTGTGTGTTCAATGCTCGCTACTCCTAATGTGTGTGCACTAACTAATGCAGAGGACAAATTCTGAATATGGGTTACCATACTTGGCTTTCACATGTCACTTACAAACTCACATGTCACTTACAAACTCACATATATATAACTGGTTAACTGATCAACAGTGACACCAAAGACTTATAGTTTCAAAAGATTTATATTTCAAATATATTCTGTTCTTACTGAACTTTCTATTCATCAAAGAATCCTGAAAAAAAATGTATCATGGTTTCTACAAAAATATTAGATATGCACATATGTAATGCATCATGTATTTCTACTCTGTTTTGTGTTTAGTCATTGAGGTAGCATCAGGAGAGTATGGGGACTTGAACCCAGTGTTGTTTGAGGCTGTTCAGGGCGGCATGTGTGCTTTGGAGGAAAAGTACAACCGTGTTGACAAAACCACCGTAACCCCATGCACTGCAAAATGTATCAAAGTGAGTGATGCTACTGGTGGGTTGCATCTGTAATGCTTACTTGCATAAAGTGTGGTCAGAATGCATGCTAGACAAACTGATCCACTGCATTCAAAAGCCCCTTTCTCATAAAAAAAATACTGTTTGTGTTTGATTTGATGTAACTGTCATCTTAATGTTTTCCTACACTTGATTTTACAGGATTCAGGACACGTTGAGAGCCATACTTTTGCGACAAGCTCTCTGACTCAGTTCTGCATTCTCTTTAAGAGAACATTTATTACAATATGCAGAGACCAGGTACAATGTTGTTTCATTTAGTTAATATCTGGTATGTCATTCCTAAACTTTCCTAAGTATGTTTTGTGTCCAAGATGATGCAAAAATGTATTTTAAAGTAACTATACCAAAAAAATGAAAGCATATTTTTATTGCATTTGTTTCCTATTCTAGGTTTTGACACATCTGCGGCTAATATCACACATCTTGACTGGAGTGTTGATAGGCCTGCTGTACCTCAATATTGGCAATGATGCCAGTAAAGTCTTCAACAACACCGGCTTCCTCTTCTTCTCGATGCTCTTTCTCATGTTCGGAGCGCTGATGCCTACAGTTCTTACCTGTAAGTTAGTAAACAGAAATGTAAGAACGTAGCAGCCATGTCACAGTTTCAATATCAACACATGTACCACAATTTTGGGTCTAAAAACACGTCCTACATTCAGCAGGGGAAGTGAAAGTGCTTTTGACCTGATTCTCTGTCCTGCTTTCAGTTCCCTTAGAGATGGCTGTGTTTCTGAGGGAACATCTAAACTACTGGTACAGCCTGAAGGCTTACTATCTGGCTAAGACAATGTCTGACATTCCATTCCAGGTGGGTGCTTGCCTGCCTAAGCCTTACTGACTCCATTTTATGCCTGATATAAGCTGAGCAGATTTGGACAGTGCTGAAAGTCTAATATAATGGAAGTAAGACAAAGGAATCATGGACCCTTATAACACCAACATTTGATTTTGTCATGGGTTGTCCACACTTTCTCAGGTCCTTTGTCCCATCATGTACTGCAGTATTGTGTACTGGATGACTGAACAGCCTCCAGAGGCAAGCCGCTACTTGTTGTTTTTGGCTTTGTCAATCTGTACAGCTTTAGTAGCCCAGTCTCTTGGGCTTCTGGTCGGTGCGGCCTCCACATCCCTTCAGGTACATGTTGAAGCTACTATCTCTGCCAACTAAATGCTTTTGCCTCTTAGGGCTCCAGACTGCGACAAAAAATATTTATGACAATAATTCGCTTTGCTTCCATATAAGAGAATAAAAGATGCCTGCAACTCTAGTTTACTATCAGTCATAACTTATGGAAAAAAATAGCGCAGATACTGAACAAAGATGAAACTTTTTTGGTGCGCATGTGATGACGGCAAAAAACGAACAATATACACAGCAAACAGATGATTATTATGAACTTTTTTTATTATTATTTTAGTTAAAACAATTCAGGAAATAGCCTTGAGCTGACTTGTTAGCAGGTGGCTTGAACATTCGGCGCTGTCATTATTTTGGTGCCCTTTGAAATGAATAGGGAACTTTTAATCACATTATAGTTTATTTACCGACTTTTTGTTCAAATGAGAATATCTTGTAATTAAAGAAACATATTAGCCTAATACATAGCAGTAATATATGCTAAAATAACCTTTTTCTTATTTTACAAAAAAAAATATTATTGGTCATTGTTTAGACTTGTCTGAATTGGTTTTAACACCGTATCTACACCAGACGCAATTGGCGCGATATGACGCAACAAAAACCGATAGAGCCCATTATAATGAGTGATGCTGTCTACACTGGATAAAGCACGACCAGACACAACAAACCTCCCAACAGTTAACTGATGCGTTCTATTTCTGACATACTTCAAGCAAACTTCTGACACAAACAACAAATGGATTTGCTATTGTCGCTTTGCCGAGTCCAGTGTAGACAGCCTCAAGCCCAACCCAACAACGGTCACATCCAGTGTAGACAGGGTGTAAGGAAAACTTTGTTTGAAAGTAAGACTATAGGTTTGGGTGTGGAATTTGGCAACTAAAAAATTAATTTGAAATCCAGTTTGGATCCAGCCCTTGTGATGATTTTAGTCGACGCCGACAATTGAACGAAGACTTCAAAACTATCAAATATTATCCTCTATCATAATCATTACAAGATCAAGTTGTAACTGCTGCAGAACATGTTCGTTATGTCTGCTTAACTGAATATATTACCTTAACTAAGCACATAACATATAGCTATATGTATCAGCTATATGAACAATACTGAAAATAGAATAGGTACTTCCTAAATTTGAAACAAGCATTTTCTGGAACGCTGCTTTGAAACAAACAATATTTATTGTGAAAAGTGCTTTACAAATTTACTCAAATAGAATTAAATATTTCACTTTAGGATCCCATGGCTAGTCATCCGGAGGCATACTTTTGGTTATGATAATTTTTCAGCTTGTCTTGGCATAGAATTTTTTTAATACATATTCTGCATCTTCATAGGTGGCCACTTTTATTGGTCCAGTTACAGCCATTCCAGCCCTACTTTTCTCTGGCTTCTTTGTGAATTTTGACACCATTCCAGAATACTTACAGTGGAGTTCTTATGTGTCCTATGTCCGGTATGCTATTTATATCTTAAATAGATGTGTTTGATTTCACCATGTAAACTATGCAGTTTAATGTTTGTTTGATTATGCTTATAATAGGTACGGATTTGAGGGGGTGATTTTGTCCATTTATGGGATGAACCGAACCGAGCTTGAATGTCCAGGAAGGGTTTGCAAGTTCCAAAGACCTGAAGAAGTTCTGCAGTTGTTGGATGTAGAAGATGCCAAGCTCTATATGGACTTCATCGTATTGGGAATTTTCTTCCTCATCTTGCGACTCGCCACCTATTTGGTTCTTCGGTACAAAATAAAATCAGAGCGGTAATATGAAAGTCCTGGCCTTGCATGGTCTCCAGCTCCTATGGCCTTTTTTCTGGCTACTCTAGAAACCATATCCAAAGGTGTCATTATATGCTCAGGAAGGTCAGATTTACTTGTTGATCATTTTGGTGTTCCAGTTTTTGTTTTTCAATTGATTGGGATTAAATAAATCACATTTCATTGTCTATTGTTACATGTCTCCATGTTCTGTCATTTTGTCACGTGTTCTTTGTTTGATTTTTCCTCACCACTATCATTATTAGTTCATTTGTATTCAGCTGTGTCTTGTTAATTAGTCTAGTTATCTCTTTGTGTTCTGTGTATTTAAGCCCCGAGTATCTGTCTGTCCCTTGTCTTTTGTTATTACAACATTGATGTAGTGTATAGTTCTCCTAGTTTTCAGTAAAGGTTATATGTTCACGGACTTCCTTGTTGGACGCTTCTTCCCTGGGACACGCACCGTCTATAGAAATGGCTTTAAGAATTGGATAACAAATAATTTGATATTTTTCACTGTTACATTGATGCAGTACCAAGTGTTGAACATTTGGTGTCATATGGGCTGCTGTATCCAAATTTAACTAGTGATACCAAATTTAAATACGCACGCAAATGATAATTTAGTGAATTTACTTGTAGCTCCCCCTAGTAAGTTCATGAGAACATTTACAAAATAATTAAATGAGCATTAAATATAAACTGACTTATTTACATTCCCATCGAAGCATTTTCTTGCAATGTTTTTTAGTAACTCAGTAAGATAACTTTAATCAAAAATATAATGAACTAGCCCAAGGAATGGTAGACAAAAAGAAAGCTCTTAATCTGCTTCAATCAGGGTAACTATTTTTTGAATGGGCCTTTCGAGATAAATTGGTTTAGGAACACGTCTGCCCATTTTATCCAGTTTCGAATCGTTTCCTGACCAATAACTTCACTTCTCACATAGTTTTGTTACCTTCGCCAACTTCTACTGACTGCGTGGAGCCGTGTCATCTTTCAGAATGACAGTGTCATTGATTTTTGCATTTCTTCGTGCCATTTATGTCTGTTTTGCAGGTTTAGAAGATATTCTTTTCTCTATCGTGACCAGAACACATTCACTAAATATTGAACCTTATGCCATCTCTTACAAAGGTAAAGGTCTTCCTTGAGAAACTCTCCAGGTGGTGGCAAAATTATTGAAGAATTCATCGTCAAGATATGGTTAGGTGTAAGTGGTTGCAGACCCCATGGATCATTCAGATGCTCTGTGGTTAAGGGTCTGCTATTCACGATAACCATGACTTCATAGAGAAATGTTCTTAGAGAGGCACTATCAAGTCTTTGAGCAGATTGATCCAGAATGCCAGTCAATACACCCCTTATTGTTTGAATTTGCCTCTCCCATATGCCACACATGTGACTGGCTGATGGGGTGTTCATGATGAACTCACAGCCAAAGTTCTTTAGGGTTTCTTGATTAATTTCCTTTAGTGCTTCAGCAAATTCACCAGCGAAATTAGTGCCCTGGTCAGATCTAAGTTGACGTACTGGTCCACGTATGGCAATGAATGCACGCAAAGCTTTAATGAACGCGTCAGTGGACAAATCATCCGGCATTTCTACATGTACATCCCTGGAAAACATACATGTAAGTAGAAGTCTGTTGCATTTCAATTCCTTGCTTCCTTCTTTGACGTAGAAAGGACGGAAACAGTCCATCCCACAGTTTGTGAAAGGAGGGGTTGTCTCCATACGTTCCTGGGGAAGATTCGCCATCCTTTGCGCTTCAATGAATCTTCTGAATATCCTGCACCTAGTACATTTGTAGATGTACTAGAAGACACTGCTTTGCTACATCCCAAAATCCAGAAAACGTTTGATCGCAGCTCATTTATAGTCATTCCTCTGCCCTGGTGATATAATGTATGATGAGTAACGAGGATATGTGACTATGTCGTGGAAGAATCGCTGGCTATTTCACGTGTGGGTGTAATGCAGTACGAAGCGACCTCCCACCCCGAGGTGAGGATACCATGCTCATCTAAGAAGGGATTCAGGCGATGCAGTTTGTTTGCGCAAATTAGTAATGAAAGTAGTAAAATTAAACTAATCAAAAGTTCAAGCTGATGATCAGAAACCTCAGTGCTCTTCTAAAGGAACCACAATGTACAAACATCTTAAACAACATGTAAAACATTTGTAGAAAAAAAGTTAAAAAAAATAAATTAAAAAAACAGTAATCAAGTTTAACAGTTTGCACCCAGACACAATGTAGAAATACAACAAACAAAAAAAAACAATTGTAATAAGTACACAGTGTTTTAAAGAGCTAGTTCACTCAAAAATGAAAACTCGCCCTCATGATGTTCGACACAAACTTTTGTTCATTTGCGTAACAGAAATGAAGATATTTTAATGCAAACTGAGAGCCTTCTGTCCTTCCAAAAAGATACAGTAAATACCCTTTAAAAATACTTGGGCACAAAATTGCTCACTGTCCTGGAGATGGTCTTTTCTCCTGCTGTCCTCTAATGGCTCTGTTTACACCCGTGTCTCTGGCACCAGTAAACTATTTGGTGAGAGCCTTTTCTGCTTGTTTTTGGTTGACCTCTTTGGTAAATGAATTATTCTTCAGTCCACCTGCATAAAAGTAAAAAGATTTACACACACAATCATATGAAAAGTTGGCCGCATATTTGGGGTGGGCAATATGGCAAAAAAGCATTCTCCCCGGTTTGAATCAGACAGAGATAAAGTGCACAGTGATTACGTTTATTTGAATTAATGATTTATAGCATTTATCTGAATTCATTAAATAGAGATGAGATGTGTAGCTGCTATTGTTCTGGGCATTATTGGTATTTTGGTTACACAATTTATTGTATTTAATTTGATTTTAGTTTAATTCATAGTAAACTATTGTACTCTCTCTGACTGGGATGCTTTCCCACAGGAAGAAAAGACTTAAGAGCATTTGACCCATATTATTCAATATATACACTCACCTAAAGGAATATTAGTAACACCTGTTCAATTTCTCATTAATGCAATTATCTAATCAACCAATCACATGGCAGTTGCTTCAATGCATTTAGGGGTGTGGTCCTGGTCAAGACAATCTCCAATCTGAATGTAAGAAGGGGAAAGAAAGGCGATTTAAGCAATTTTGAGCGTGGCATGGTTGTTGGTGCCAGACGGGCTGGTCTGAGTATTTCACAATCTGCTCAGTAACTGGGATTTTCACGCACAACCGTTTCTAGGCTTTACAAAGAATGATGTGAAAAGGGAAAAACATCCAGTATGCGGCAGTCCTGTGGGCGAAAATGGCCTGTTGATGCTAGAGGTCAGAGGGGAATGGGCCGACTGATTCAAGCTGATAGAAGAGCAACTTTGACTGAAATAACCACTCCTTACAACCGAGGTATGCAGCAAAGCATTTGTGAAGCCACAACACGCACAACCTTGAGGCGGATGAACTACAACAGCAGAAGACCCCACCGGGTACCGCTCATCTCCACTACAAATAGGAAAAAGAGGCTACAATTTGCACGAGCTCACCAAAATTGGACAGTTGAAGACTGGAAAAATGTTGCCTGGTCTGATGAGTCTCGATTTCTATTGCGACACTCAGATGGTAGAGTGAGAATTTGGCATAAACAGAATGAGAACATGGATCCATCATACCTTGTTACCACTGTGCAGGCTGGTGGTGGTGGTGTAATGGTGTGGGGAATGTTTTCTTGGCACACCTTAGGCCCCTTAGTGCCAATTGGGCATCGTTTAAATGCCACGGCCTACCTGAGCATTGTTTCTGACCATGTCCATCCCTTTATGACCACCATGTACCCATCCTCTGATGGCTACTTCCAGCAGGATAATGCACCATGTCACAAAGCTCGAATCATTTCAAATTGGTTTCTTGAACATGACAATGAGTTCACTGTACTAAAATGGCCCCAGTCACCAGTCACCAGATCTCAACCCAATAGAGCATCTTTGGGATGTGGTGGAACGGGAGCTTCGTGCCCTGGATGTGCATCCCACAAATCTCCATCAACTGCAAGATGCTATCCTATCAATATGGGCCAATATTTCTAAAGAATTCTTTCAGCACCTTGTTGAATCAATGCCACGAAGAATTAAGGCAGTTCTGAAGGCGAAAGGGGGTCAAACACAGTATTAGTATGGTGTTCCTAATAATCCTTTAGATGAGTGAATATGTGACCCACATTTTGAAACCCACATGGGACCCACATAAATTGTTCAACCCGTGCCCACATGGAACCCATGCTGCCTGGTATGTGTTTACAAATAAAATTCCCATCAGACCCATCAGAAGTGCGTTACTGAGTCACAATTGCGAAACACTGCTTGAATGTAGTATTCATACTGGTTTGTATAAGGATGTAGAATAATTTAATGATAAATGCTTTAATTATTAAGATTTATTTTAACTAAGCCATTTGACAGTGCATTTTGTAAAGAAATTTTTTTTGAACATTTACCAACTCTGAATCATTGAACTAAATCTGAATAATGTGCAAAAGAAACTAAAACAACCTGTTTCATGTTTCATGGAAGAGAAGAACCTTTTCTAAGAATTGTTTTGACCTACCAAGAATCCCTTGGAGCTACAAAGAGCTTACATTGGCAGAACCCCTATCTAGGTCCATATATAGAACTTGTTGGACTTGATATTGAAAACTTTAGGTGTGTCAGTCTGTTTGATCAATGCTGTCCTGTCCAAAGTAAAACAGCTTGTATAAGACATTGCATAATATAGTCATTAATATTTGGGTGGGCCTATAAAATTCTGAAAACTGTCTGAATATACCTTATTAAATGTGTCCGACTGAAAACCCAACAGAAACCTGAAGAAAACTGGTCGACAGCTGCTGGTAGGATACGACTTTTAAAAAATCACTATGCTTTAACATTGTAATTCTGCATATGTGTCTTCTACTCTATGGCTTTTATTAAGACATTTGACTTTCGCTACAGGGTTGTAAGGTTAAGAGCAAAGTTGAAAGTTGAATTGGGGCTGTGGGCGGTACTCCGACTGACTAGCAGCTTAGCAGGAAGACGGAGCGGAGAGCTCGCATCATCCTGCCGTGGAATGGACGCTTTCCTCGGCTTTGATCTGAGAGTCAGAACGCGGGAAGAGTCCGAGGAAAGTCAACGAAGAATTCTTCGTATTTCCAGGCTCTAGATTAGGTAAAGCCTTACAAGCATCTTAATGATTGCGTCTGATTTCTCATGGTAATGGAAGTAGTCTTTGTGCTCTGATTCATCATGAATCGTCCCCTAACTAACGGTGGATAATAAATATTGATATAAAGAACGTCACGACCCGTCTGAAACCAAGTGCAGGACTGAATTTGCGTCGAATTCAAAAAACGAACTCGATTAAAACCACACTCGAGCATGCATGACTTGAGTCTGTTTACAATTATAGGCAACCCCGTTTGACATGTATGGAGTGTTTTAAAGTGCAGTTGGATGGTTTGTAGAATAGGAAACAGGAAGGAAGCTGCACTAGTCAGATAATAATAACAATGATAAAAAAATATGTATAATAAACACATAAAAATGAGTTCTGACCTGATTGTACTATTTTTAGACAGTGGAAGCCATATTATCTTTAGGTTGACATTGCTGTATGCAATGCTTGGTGTCTATTTTCTTCAAACTTGAAGACTTTAAGAAGATCCCATATTGTTAAATATTACCATTATATAGTTTTAGGTTATTTTGGACTGTAACAAACTGAAATACTTGTTTCTATTTATGTCTGTGTTGTTAACTGTGCTTGGGAATGTGGTATAGATAGTCTAAAGATAGTCTGGTTGTTGACCAAGGGGTGAGGGCCCCCAACTTCCAAATGAATCTTAAAATGATTTATGTTAACATAATCTTATTTATTTTTGAGTTTATTATTACTTGAACAGATCTGTACTGGGTTCACAAATCATCTTAAATAGGAGGGCATTTGAATATTATCTTGGACAAAGGCGGAGAGGGCTTGGAGTCAAAAAGGTTGACAACCACTGGTCTGAGCTGGTCGATGGATGAATTAGATTCAGAGTATTGTTATGTTGAAAATGACTTAATGACAATGAATTTTCAGTACTGGTTTAGGTACAGGTGTGGAGACAAGTCACACCTTTAAAGGTCTTGGTCATAGTCATCATCACAATCGTCAAACATTTTCTGTTGTGTATTAAATAAACAGACTAATCTCTTCACCTTCTTGATCATTCATCAATATCAACTTAACTGATTAATTTCAGCTCTTCTTGTGAAGTATTGTTTTATGAATATATGTATATAAATAATGTCTGGAATTGGCTTGTGAAGTATTTAAATGCCACATTGGTCACACTTAATGATGCATCATGCACTTTCTTTAGAAAATGGACATTATTCAAAATTAATACTTTGGGTGTGTTGTTTAAAAAAATATGTGTATCGCGTAACTGTGCAAGCATCATGTGTCATTGAAACACAAATCCAAAGGAGTGACCTAACAAGGTTTGGCTTGTTTTTCTCAGATACACTTACGTTACTGTGTTGATTGTAGCATTGGTTTCCCTGAACTATACAGTTTCCAGACTTGTTCAACCTTTTTAAGTCAAAATGACAAAACATATCATACTTTAGGGGTTATTTTAAAATCAAAATGTGGAGATTTGGAAGGCCGTCGGGAACGGAAGTGTTAAGATGGAGATCCCAAGGGTCATCAAGAGATGTCTGCTGCAAACTTCACACCAAGGCTCTTGAAACAAGTAGGTGTTTGATAACCTCACAACTTTTAAACTGTCAGTTAATCAAATGTGAGTTTTATTTTATTCATTTAAATATATGTTCACACACAACTTATTGTAACAGAAACATTTATGCTCACCAAGGCAGCCTTTATTTGATCAAAAGTAAAAAATAAATAAACCTTTATTGTGGAATATTATTACAATTTAAAATATTTTTCAGGATTATTTGATGAATAGGAAGTTAAACAATCTATTTAAAATAGAAATCTGTTGTATTGATGTAAAAATTATGCTGACCCCAAACTTTTGAACGTATTGTAAATCAGTTTTATTAGTATTATAGTAATTACACATGCACATGCATACACACACATATAAATGTGTTTGTGTTTTGTTTGTTTATTTTGTTTAATATTATTCAAAGACATAATAATTGTTCATTTCAGCCTGTAACTTAAGATCAGATGGCATCTGCGGTACCATAAAACGACGTCACTTGTCATTCCCAAGGTAAGTGTAATTCTAAGAATTATGTCTGTCTAGTGTTTTCAGAGAATATGTTTTGATATTGTCTGTGTGTTGTCTTATCAGCAAGACAACAAGCTGTTATAGAAATACATGGAGAGAACTGAGAATGCCTATGTGCTATTCCATCTCTGGATTCAACTCCAGGTTCTTCTGTACCTACGAGCCCGTCACAGGTGAGTTTATGCGTTAATTACTTACATTTGGATGCCATATTAAAACATCTTAGCCTCTTAATCAATGATCAGCTCATAAAATAGCAATGAATTTCACGCTTGTATTAACTTGCAGATCCCATTGAGATCCACAAACAGAAGTTGGCATTATGGTTCAGTCACCTTCCTCAAGAGGAGAGGCGATTCGGTGGCTACTTTTCTCCTGAAACTATGCATGTGGAGCCACTGATCCTAGAGCGTCATCCTGATGAGAATAGAGACCTTAGTCCCTTCAAGGCAAAGGAAAGCGTATCTATACGTCCCTCTCTCACAGTCGAGCAGCTCTTTGATGCCAGCAATGATTTAAACAAGGCACGAGGACTAAATGTTTTGCTATATGGGGCTGTCGGCACAGGGAAAAGTACTGTCGTCCGTAAACTGGTGCTGGATTGGTGTGCTGGATCTATTTTCTCCCAGTTCAAACTTGTGTTGCCCTTCTCCTGTGAGGATCTCTCTCATTTATCCAAACCAACATCCCTTCGAGACCTTGTAGGCAGGAAATACATGCACCTTCGCAAGACACCCTATCTGAGTGGAGATAATGACAAGGCTAAGGATGTCCTCTTCATCTTCAACGGAATGGAGAAAATGAAGCTGGATTTTCGTATCGGTTCCACAGAGTTATGCAGCGATCCCAATGAGGCTCTCCAATCAGGAGCTGTTGTTGTTAATCTACTTAGGAAGTACCTGCTGCCTGAGGTACTGCATTATGCTCAGCTCTTTACTTTTTAAAGCTATTTCTTCTGTGAACTATGTCATGTCCCGGATTAAATAGATTGTGGTTTTGTGATGTAATTTACCATGGGTTAATGACACAGCACTTCATTTTTTTCTGGCTGGGGCGGGGGATGATGGGGAAATAATGAAATTCTTGAAAAGAAAATCTCAGTTATTTTTCTTAGAAAAACTGAACTAATTTTATTTATTTTGTTAAAATGATTGAAATTTGGAAAAACTTTGTCTGATATATCAAATGATAATAAGATGTGTACACATACTCTGTAAAATGATGTTAAAATAATTACTTTTTCCCTTGGTTATATTTTATATTTTAGTGTCAACTGCACTTTTCTTAACAATCATATAAAGTTTTTCAAAATCATAGGAGACCAAAATGAATTTGGAGAATACATTTATAAGAACTTAGCCCATGTGGGTAATCTTCTTTATCATTGATTTAGATTAATGTTTATTGTAACTCATAGCTGTTAAAATATGTTGATTTTCTTACAGGCCAGCATTTTGGTTACAACCAGACTATCTGCCGTGGACAGAATTCCTAAGAAATACATAAAACGTTATGCACAGATCTGTGGCTTCAATGATCCTGATCGCCAGAGAGCCTACTTCACCAGTAGACTCTTGCAACAGAATGGAGACAAGCCGGATAAGGCGGCCGAGGTGCTCATTGAGATGCTTTACTTAAATCTACAGCGGGAGACTCAGTTAGCAACCGCCTGCTTCTTACCATCTTACTGCTGGCTCACATGCGCCACTCTTCATTTGTTGCATTTTACTGATACAAAGGCACCAATTCGAACCCTCACTGGCGCTTACACTAGCTTCATGAGGCTCAACTTTGGCGGAGAAGTGATAACTCTGGATGGAAACGTCTCTTCTCAAGACCAACAGAACTCATTAATGCTCTACGTGGTCCGTACTGTTGGTAAACTAGCTTTTGATGGCATCACCAACAAACGGACATCGTTCTCCGATGAAGAACTGGAGCAGTGGGTCGGCGGCAAGACTAAAACCGATGAAGAGCTCCAGCAACTGGCGGTTTTTCGTACAGATGTGCTTGACTTCTTTTTGGTGCCTCGTGATGATCATGGGGTAGATCCCGAATCTGGTGGAAGACGCTACGTGTTTGCTGTTCCCGCCATGCAGGAATATCTAGCTGCTCTTTATGTCGTTCTTGGCGAGAACAAAAGCGTCCTGGAGAAGTTGACTAGGGAGGTTTCGGAGGCTTTGGGACAAGCCAGTGAGGACATCACGAGCCTAATGACCATCCTCTCCAAACTCATACCTTTCCGAATCTTCGCCATTTTCAACTTGCTAAAGTTGTTCCCAAAACTCTTCGAGCGATTCAGTAGCCTCAGCAAAGGGCGTATCGCGAACACCATGGCGGCGGAAATGTTCCGTTCAGAGGACAGCTTCAACGAAGATGTCTTGGACCAGGTTGAGCAAAGTCTGCTGGGAGTGCATGGTCCACAGCCACAACAGGAAACCGACACCAGGGCGTTTGAACTCTACCCTATCTTCATGGGTGGACTTCTTCATTACGGGAACCGCAGGCTGTTAGACCAGCTCGGATGCAACATCAAGAGTCATACGGTTGCTCAGATCACTCGTGCGCTGAGAAGACACCTGATCAAGGAGAGTCAGAAGAAGCAGCCTCCTGAGGAACTCATGGATCTTCTGGTTCTGCTCTATGAGTTTCAGAACCCTCGACTCACAGCTGAAGTCCTACAGTCCATCAAGACCATCAACTTGTCAACCGTACGCATGACGCCACACAAGTGCTTTGTGCTGAGCACCGTTCTGGGCTGCACACGCTCGAGCTTCCACCTGAACGAGCTCAACCTCTCCTCCTGCCACATCACTCCAGAGTTACTGCAGATGCTCTGGCCGGCCTTCCATCACACTAGCAACCTCAAGTGAGACATGCACATACTATAGAGAAATCTAGTCAATGTTTTGCACGCTTGAATCAACTAGTGTTCATCTAATCATACTGAACATCTAATGCAAGCTTTTTGTTGATCTCTTTAGATATGATGTTAATACATGTTTGACATTCAATTAGTGTACTCCAGGGCTCATCGACCAGCAGTCTGCTCTCATTCCAAATGTTTCCTGCTGAAAACAAAAACTTACAAACAGCTTAAAAAGTTTTTGTAAGCAAGTTTTGCTGGTATTTGCTTTTATTATTTGGAATTTTATTCAGCAAGGATGCATTAAATTGATTAAAAGTGACAGTAAAGACATTTATAATGTTAGATTTATGTTTCAAGTAAATGCTATTCTTTTGAAATTTCTATTTATCAAAGAATCCTAAGAAAATGTATCTGTTTCCACAAAAATATTAAGCAGCACGTTTCCATCACAGGAATAAATGACATTTATTTTACATTAAAATATATTATAATAGAAAACATCTTAATTGTAATAATAATTTGCAATATTACAATTTTTTTTTGTATTTTTGATAAAATAATGCAAACTTTGTTCAAAAGCATTAAAAAGACTTTTCAATTCAATTTTCAATGAAATTTTTCAATGCTTTCGTACCTCATATTTATATTAATGTTAATAAAAACACATTTAGTGTTTTTTACGTCAATGTGTTAAACTGGCAATAAAAGTGCTAGAATTTCATTATTAGATTTAATCATATTTATAAAGTTTATTGAAATAATCTGATCCTCAGTAGAAACTAGCTGAAGTGCCCTGTAATACACTAACCTCAAGTTTTATGAATAACCAGAAAGTTTTTTTTAATGTGCTGCATCTTATCGAGTGAAAGTATTGGACCTTTAACATGCAACTTTGTACTATGGATTTAATTGTTGTCTTCAAGTTGCTTTGCTTGCAGAATGCAGTCAGTAATAATTACACTTGAGCACAATTACCTCATTAGTTATTGATTTTTCGTCTGGGAAATTGGCAAACTAATGGCATGCGTGTGTGTTTTTGCTCACTGTGTGTTTATAGTCTCCAGTTTAACAGCCTGGGTCCCGAGTCCTGCATTCTACTGCGAGATCTCCTACTTGAGCCCAACTGTACTATTAAGTCATTGCAGTAAGCATACTTTCAATATGACATTGTTATTGTGATATATTCATGGTTAATATAAAATTACACTTCTGTTTTGCTGGAAAACCTCATGTAATGTATATATTAGTGGAATATAGCATCTGTTCACTGATTCTTGAGACAAGGAAAAAAATATGTCTCAAAATGTTCTCTGCCTTGAGTTTTAAAATTGCAACACTTCCATTTTTTCCAATTCCAAATTATTCAGAGAGGATTCCCCCCACCCCCAAACCAGTTCAGCTGAAATCACCCGCCCTGGAGTCAATTCTAAACATTACATTGGTCTTGTCAATCACAGTAATGATTGCCTTCACCCAACCCTGATTCCTAAACCTACCCATCATTGTAACCTCAGCCAATGAAATTTCTGTTTGGAAAAAAAAATCATGAAGAGAATCACTAGAGTGTTTTTACTCAAACATACCGTTTCATTTTGTTTACTTCGCACTACTCACTGTTGTCAGACCATAATATACTCATAGGTAGATTAAAAATATATATATTTATTTATTTATATTTAAAGTATGTATAGTGTTATTTTAGTATTTATATTATTATAGGTATCATATTTTAAAGTAGCTTTTAATTTTATATGTTCACTTTTCATTTTAATTTGTTAAAGTCCCCATGTGGTGAAAATCAAGCTTTTAATGTTGTTTGAGAACATTGAAGAAATTAAGACATTTTTTTTTTTTCAAGAAAAAATGTTTAAATATGTAATTTTGTGACATATATATTGACCCATACAGTAATGAGCCAGGAAAAAAACTATTTGTGAGAAAATGGAAGACGCTGGAGTTTGTGGCCAAATGTAAATGTATAACTGTGACGACGTTTAACAGATTAATCCAAAAAAATGAAATGATACATAAACTATTTTTTGAGTTTTGAGTTTTTTTAAGTACTCAAAAATCAGTGTTTATAATATGAAAAAAGTGTTTCCTGTGCATTTTGTGTTGCTCTGATCACAGGTTGTGTGACAACTACTTGTCGGACACCGGCATCAGCTATTTACTGGAAGCTCTGTCTGGTAACCACTCTTTGCAACAGCTGAGTCTGATGCACACAGGCCTCGGGGACCAATCTGCAAAAATGCTGGCTGAGAGACTGGGCCAGCATGACATGTTAAAGGAACTGAATGTGGCCTACAACAACATCGGAGACAGTGCAGCTCTCACGCTGGTAGATGCCTGTCGTGAACATCCCAACATCCACACAGTACAGTGAGTAGAAAAATACATGTATTGTCATTTTCATGGTCCAATCAAAAATATCTCTTAAAAATCCACCTGATTTCATTCTCCCAGCCTGTACCTGAACCAGCTTACCGATGTGGCCAAGCAGTCGCTGTACGTGCGTGGTGGTCCCCGGGTGAAGGAGGGCCGGAGGGTGAAAGTCCTGGCCTCCGTAACGGAGGGTTCGGACATCTCAGAGGACTGGCATCCCATTCTGAGTGTTATTGGAAAAAATTCTCTTTCCTGGGAGAGAGACCGTGTACGCGAGCAACTGCTGGTCTTCCTGAAAGACCTGGAATGGGGTCGGAAACAGCACCCCAGCTTCTGGAAAAAGATGCACTTCCGACGAGTAGAGAGTGTTGTGAGGCAAACTCTGCGCTTACTGGAAAAGAGCAGTGATACGGGAACAGGGACCGCTACAAAATGATGCAATTATCATTGAAGCTAAAGGAATGGGTGTCTAATTTCACAAAGGGATATTTGTTGCCTTGTTTCAGTTTAGTCAGTCTTAAAGGGACAGATCACCCAATAATGAAAATGCTCTCATCGTTTACTCACCCTCATGCCTTCCCCATTATTTACGACTTTCTTTCTTGAGTTAAACAAGAATGAAGATTTTTAGGAAAATAATCCATCTCTGCGAGTCCATATAGCGCAAGTGAATGGGTGCCGCTCGGTTGATGCTTTAAAAAACACCTGGCGATCGTGACAGTAATCCATATGAGCCCACTGGGTTAATCAGTCTTCTCAAGTATAGGTGTGTAGAAGAAAAATACTAACTCCTTTAACCAGTGCTTGATGTGGAGGGGGGAAGTGTGGCTATTCTTGCTTTGGAAGTGAAGGTACATTAAAGATTTAAATAGAAAAGTGCCAGTACTGCATACCGGTGTGTATCGGCCCACTTCGAGCACTGCCTTTAACTATAAACACTTATTTCCGGCCAACTGTCTTAGGCACGTTCGCAAGTTCAGTTTGATATAATTGTGAGTGGCTTGTGAAGTTTGCATAGGAAGTAACGCTAAAGCGCAGAGGACGGCCACTTCTCAGGAAAGCTTCACATCGTGCGTCGTGTCAAAACCTCCCTCTCAAGAGTGCTTGTATCAAAGTAGACTGGAAGGGGTGTAAATACAACTGACATGACACTTTAATATTAGACACGCGTCATGATTGTAAAGGAAGGTTTTATGCATGTTTATGACAACTGACATGAAGTGTCATTCACGCAGTACTCATTTTTAATGCAAAGAGGACATTGTTTGAGATGTCTTTATGACAACTTGACATAAACCAATACATCATAACTTGTCAGTATCTTTGTCATGACAACTTGACATTACCAAGACATATAACAGCGTCATGAATATTTTTCTTGACAGGGTATTAACACTTAATGACATTTTAATGACAAATTCAATTTGTACCACTGGAAAAAAAAGTGGTCAGAAAAATATTCATGACACAGATATAATGGTCTCATGACAGCCAGTGTCAAAACCAACCACATGACATTTTAATGTAATGTTAACCCATAAAAGTAAAAAACCCATTGGTTTATGTCAAGTTATCATAACAAAGACATCTCAAACAATGTCATCTTTGCATTAAAAATGACAAAATTGAGCGAATGACACTTCATGTCAGTTGTCATAAACCCTCCTTCATATTCATGACATGTGTCATGTCACGATTATGAAGATGTCACTGAAGGTGTCATGCACAGCCCTTCAAGTGAAGTGTTACTAATTTAGGTATTTTTCTTACACACCTATCATTTAAAAAAACACTGATTCATCCAATGAGCTCGTATGGATTACCATCACGATAGCTATGTATGGTTTTTCAAGCGTCAACTGAGTGGCACCCATTCACTTGCATTATATGAACACACAGAGATACATTATTTTCCTCAAAAGAAATTTTGTTGATCTGAAGAAAGTCATATACATTGGGGATGGTATGAGGGCGAATGAATGATGAGAGAACTTTCATTTTTGGGTGAACTGTCCCTTTAATATTTTCAGTGAGTTTGTAAAGGATGGATTTTACGTGTTTGCGGCATATCCGTTTACTTTAGTTGAGAAAACACTGTGACAAATGTGTTTTATTTGATATTTGCTCCTCCAGAATTACTACTTGAAAACTGCTTTTTGCACAATGACAAATGTTGCCATCTAAAGCCATTTCCAATGGATATGTGTTCAGGGAGAATTTAGGGTATCTTGTCATAAGAATTGTGTGTTCTTCTCAAAAATATTAACATCTTTTGCCTTGATCTATGATTGAAAAAATATTTGTACTAAGATGTTGTGACTGAAATTTGGTGCAATAAATCAAAATAAAACTAGAAGTGCTGATGAAAGACTTGGATTGTTTGTCTTACTGAATTGGTTTGACTTTCACAAAAAAAAAAAAGATGGTGGTTTCGACCCATCTCAAACAATCAGGCTTATTGGGGGAGTTTGTAGTCAGTCGTCTTAATTACAGTTGTTAATGCAATACTTCCTTCATAAATGATGATGGCAGAGGTGTTGTTTCATAAACCTGAGATTAAATATTAATCTGGTGGAACAAGGAGGAGCTGTACTGACAAAAGCCTTTACTGCTTCATTTAAATGTGTACCTTGCACCCTCACCAAGCCCAGCGCTCAGCAGGATCATGAGACTCACCACAGGTAATTTAACACTATATATTTATATATACATGCATACAATGTTTTCCATTACAGTGATTGCAAAGCCTGTAATGTAAATGTAATAAAAATACCTTTCAATATGGTTTTTTCTTTACAAACCAGTGGAGATCGTCAAACTTTACTGTATAAATAAGGAGGAAATAAGCGAATAGTGATAGATGGATAGGAGTGCTATTAGCGGTGCCATAGTTATTTTATATTTCTGTCACATAATTTCTTTTGATGCACGCTATTAAAATCTGAGAATTTGGATTTTAAGAATTTAAAGATTAAAAAAAAAAAAACAGTTGCAATTATGTAAAGATGTCTTAATTGTTTTTTTTATGGGCAAAAGTTTTTAAACTGAAAGGGCAGACAAGAAAAGGGATTAGGAGGCAGCCAGAACTCTTGAACTCTAACCTTTAGTCTTGTCAGCATTTTGTACGGATTGACTGCGTGATGATTTCAAAACGTATTTCCGTGAAGGCAAACTCCTGGGTGTTATTTTAATGTAAAGCTTGGTCTTTTCCGTGGATCTCACAGGCAAATATCGGAAACAAAGCCCTGCCAAGGAACTGTATGTTTTGTGATTTTGAATCCATTGAAATGAGTAAACTGAAATATTGTGGCCTGCTTATACATGTTTAAGCACGAAAACCAAATCACGAAAATAGTTTGTCCTCTGCAATTTGTTGATAGTTGCCAGTCACGCACCACTGCACAACGGTTAATATTACACTGTTTTGAAGACTCTTTCACTTGTCCATGAAAGTCAGCACATCATGATGTTTTGAGTCCATTCTCAGAAAAAAAGGTATGAAATCTGTCACTGCGGCAGTACCGGTTTAAAAGCTGCACGTTTGTATCTTACTTGCTCCTAAGGTGTACCACCCCAGTGATAGCTTTTGTACCTTTTTTCTAAGGGTGTAGGCATGGATTATCTTTTCAAATATATTTTTAATTGTTTACTATTACAGATCCAGTGGATACCCCAGAGTTACCAAAGTAAGTCTTCAGACTGCTCTTTAAATGTGACCTTTTGACCTCTGATGATTCTACTTGTGCAAACTGACAACAATAAGCATTCTCAATAAATCTGGTTTAACTTGTAGTCATTAAATGGTCTTATTGTTGGTTTGTTTACATAAAATATATGTACAGCACAATGCAAATATTTTCCCACAGGAAATTCACCTTCAACCCGAAAGAAGGAATAGACAACCCTGCTTTAGTGATCTCGGACGACAAAGGTTAGTTTCTCAATCGTTTTTATCCAATCAGCAATTGACAGTTCATTATCTAGCTTAAAGAAAAAGATATTTCACATGATGGTAAAGAATGATGATTTAAATGTCCCCAGAGCCTGATGTGCATCCGCGGCTGTGTGTTCTGAAGCGGGAGGAGGGACAGGGCTTTGGCTTCTACCTGAGCAAGGACACTGGCTGCAGGGGACATGTGGTGCGGCAGGTGGAGCCTTGGAGCAGTGCAGAGCGGGGTGGGCTGAAGAAGGGGGACCATGTTTTGGAGGTCAATGAGGACTTTGTGGATGACAAGGAGCACTCGACTGTGAGAGCACTTCCTTATGCAAACATGAGACCTTTGTATTTTTGAATTAAACTCACGGACACTGGAATACAAGTGATATTGCACAGCATTAAAGGGATAGTTCACTAAAAATGATATACTCACCATTGTTGGTGCAAATGTGTGTGAACACAAAAGTTAATTTTTTTTGTCCATATACAATAATTTCAAAATTACAATAAATTTGCATTGTTGACGATAAAAATTATGGAAATATTTGACAGATGAATGACATGATTAACCAATGAGAATAAAGTATTCCAGAGTGTTGTGAGAGAAAAAAAACTATCATTATGTTCTTAAAAGTACAACAGACTCCCAGTGTCCACATATTTTTTTATCAATATTCATCCTGCTAAATGAAGAATTGTATAATAATTTTTTTTTTACTGAACATAGCCGTAACACTTTATAACAAGGTTCAATTTGTTAACATTAGTTAACATGAGCTAACAATTAAAAATACTTTCAAAGGATTTCTTAATTGTTAATACTAATTTTAACATTTACAAATTTATTATTCAAATTGAAAGTTGTATATTTTAATATGGTAACATTTTAGAAAATAAGGTCTCATTTGTTAACATAAGTTAGCATTTATTTACCTTTTACTTAGTTACTTAAAAATGTTTACATTCATGTTCATGTTCACAGCGCATTAACATGTCAACAGTTGATCTTAAAAATGTATGTATAATTACTAAGATTAACATTAGCCAAATGCTGTATAATGTTCATTGTTAGTTCATTTGAACAAATGCATTTAATTAATGTTGTATTTAACTATCCTTTTTGTAAAATTTTAATATTATTTAAAGCACCTGAGCTAACATAAACAAACAATGAACAGTTAACAAAGATTATTGTAACAAATGTATTGCTCATTGTTAGATAATATTACTTAATGCTTTGGCGAATGAGACCTATTGCAAAGTGTTTCCAGTATACCATACTGTGTAAATTCAGCCTTGAAGGTCTGGAACTTGTGTCTTGTTTTCAGGTGGTGCTGAAGGTGCAGGCATCTGGGCTGAAGCTATATCTGTTAGTGCTGAGTGCTCAGGATTATGAGTTTGCGGTTTCGGAGAGAAGAGACCTCATGTCGCTCGCTAGAGCTTACCATCCCATAGAGGGATGTTCTCGACCACGGTTATGTTACATCTCTAAAGAGCCTGGCATAGGCTTGGGCCTCAGCATCATTCCTATTGAAGGTACTGCTCCTTTTGCTACTGCACTAAACATACGATTTATTAAAGATTACTAGTTTAAGAAGTGTACTTTTGGATATAGGCCTATTGTTTATTTATGTGTCCATAGGTTTTATGATGTCCAAGTAGCTACACTAAATTAGGGACTTTTCCCCTAGAAGAGATCTATCAAAAAGTAGTTTTCATTGAATGTTTCAGCATGGTAAATGTATACATGGATCATTGTGGACAGTTTTGGTTCATTTCAATCAATATGTGAGTAGGTGAGCGAGGCCGTTATCGTCTCAGCTCAGTGAGTGATGGTCCAGCTGAGAGAGCAGGAGTCCAGAATGGAGACAGGCTAATCTGGATCAATGGAGTCACGATTTCTGCACTCACATATGCAGCGCTGTCAAAAATGGTAAGTGCAATCATTTAGTATCTATGTGATACTTTCCTTACAGTGATAATTTCAGTTTTAGGGACGACAGAACTTCTAGATTCCATTTTGTTCCATCAGGTGAAGAAATGTGAGGACCATGTGACTGTGTTGGTAATTGACAGCAGGAGTGAAGAGAGTTATAATCGCTTGAGATTACCCATAATTCCTGCTTTTGCCAAAACTCATAATCTACCCTACAGACCTAAAACGCTACACCTGACTCAAGGACCACAGGGATATGGGTTCCTCTTAAGGCAAGAGAAGTTACGATCTGGACGTATTGGTAAGAAACCACAGATCCTTTTATAATTATTAGTTAAAAAGTGAAAAATGATTTTTGCTAACTGAAATAAAGTTAAACATAAAACTTAAAACGCTGTCTTGGCGACTAACTGTAATAAGTCAAAGCATTAAAATTAAAGGTAGGGTAGGCAATTTCAGAGTGACTAGCAATAGCAAGCCTAGCATAAGCATAAGATCCCACCCTCCCATAATATAAAATAAAAATAATACAAAAAAATGTATTTAATTTTATATAAATAAATTAAGTAATTAATATAAATATTATAATAAACATTTAATATGTATTATTAAATGTAAATATTATATGTATAAATATAAATTTTACAATAAATATTAAATGATAATATTAAATAATTTATTATAAATTAATAAATATTTACACAAACATGTAATTACTATTCAGATAAAACAGTTATGAAATAAATAACTTACAGAATTCAACATTATTTTATTCCAAAGACTGGTTTAAAAAAATAAACTATTAAATAAATAGTTTCCTATATTTTAGGAAGGGACTCCCTCGCAAAGGGAACATCATATTTGGGGGGTCTGTGGCATCAAATATTCTTAAAAAACCTTGCTTTAAAAGTTAAATGTGCTACTAGCCAGAAACACTGTACATATCATTTCAGTTTACAGAATATTTCCATCACTTTGTGATATATTCACTCTATAGCTCATGTATTACGAGAGATTGACCCCTGCAGCCCAGCTGAGACTGTAGGAATGGAGGATGGAGAAATTGTGCTAGCGGTAAACGGGGAGCAGGTGGAGGATGCAGAGCATGAGGGCATTGTCAGCAAAATACGGCAAAGCGGCCAGCAGGTCACCCTAACCACCATCTCCATCCCAGGCAGAGACTATTACACACAGGTGCTTACATGCAAGCACATGTTCATACAGAGAAAATGGAGCAATAACATTCAACATCCAAACAGCTGCTAAATTGACATATTTTATCTTTGACTGAAGACAGTTGACCCCGAGGGCTAACCAAGAGCCTTAGTTCATGTTCCTAATGCTTATGGTACACCAAAAGATTTAAAAAAAAAAAAAAAAAATTAATCTACTGTGTGGAATAGACATGGACCCCAGGGAATGGGTGGGGTTGCTGTGACCTACATAGCATAGGCAAACATTATTCTTGAAATATGTGCTTGGAATTATCACTAAGAAGGTGTCTGTTATTTGATCCTCTTCAGCTGGGTATTTCTCCATTGCTGTTCTATGAAGACCATATTCCAAAAAGGGAACAGTTCCCTAAACCGCCTCCACTACATCATGAGGGACACCAAATTCCACCGCACCCTCGAATATGTGTGCTTCACAATGAGGGCTCGAGATTTGGCTTCAACCTAGGCTGTGTTCAGAATAAGCCCGGGACTTATATCGGCCAGGTACTAGTTCTAGTTATTATTTTATTGGAAGATCTGCTAAATGTCTTTATTCCATTTATTGAAATTTAAATGGACATTAACATTTGAGTGCTGCAGTAATGACGTAATCATGTAGGCCAACCAGGAAGCCAGCATCTTTCCCCCATAATAAAAACCCAATAGGATTTTTCCTTTGGCTTTTGTATTATTGGAGAAAATAAGCACAAGAGTATGATTCTTACAGATTTAATTCATCATGATTTTCGCAGGACAATGCAACTTTAATGAATTTTGAAGCCTAAATACAATTGCCACATAATAAAAAGCTAAACATACGCCACAAAAAACATCACCACTATTAAGCTTGCAACAGCTCTTTTAGTCTTTATTGAAAAACGTTTTCTCTGAAAGATTGAGTATAGTTTGCAAGAGTGCGAACACAATGAGGCTGTTAAAACACACTAGTGTGTAGATGAGGTGACCTGTTCGCCACGATGACTCTTAATATCCTTGACAACCTCAGTATTCCCATTTAGCCACTTGTTAGCCTTTTTCAAGACAAGTAAAGGATTTTAAAAAAAATCATAAGGGGTGTGAAAATAGCTTGTGCTTGTTTAAACCACAGACCTTATTTCTGGCATTTAACCAAAAAGTTCAGGACCATTGAACTGGAAGTGCTAAAATGCTGACTAGTTTCTGGGTTTTAGCCAACAAAAATATCCCTGCAGCATTTTATAGCAAAAATGACTGTTTTCACACAATTCTCCTTGAACATGTCCCTCATATGCCATTGGCCGTGCAAATGATAGTCCTGCCCCCAGACTCATGCCATTGGCTAAGACAGTGATGCTGGGTTGGGATCAGACAAATAGAATAATATATTGATATCACCAGTGTTTATATTTTCAGAGAAAATAACGACTTATATTTCACCCAAACATTTAGCTTTAAAAAATTACAGACTACAGCTTTAAATAAGCTTTTCCAAGTCTATGAAAAACTGATGTGTGTAATTCTCCTTCTTGTCAATAGGTGATGACGGGGAGTGCAGGAGAGAGAGCTGGGCTGTGTGAGTGGGATGTTGTGGTAGAGGTGAATGGACAGAATGTGGAGGAAGAGTATTTTGATGAAGTGGTGAGGCTGATAAAAGAGGGAGGTACTACTCTCAGGCTGCTAGTCGTGGAGGGACTAGGTTATCAGAAACTGAGAAACACCAGCCAGACTTCAAGTTCAGGACTCAATTTTCACAGTAGCACGGTGAGACCCGCTCACACACATGCATGCATTTTGTAATTTCAAGGCATAATTCACCAAAAATGTAAAATTCCTATCATTAATTACCCACCCTCATGACGATCCAAACCTGTAAGACATTTGTTCATCTTCGGAACACAAACGAAGATCTTTTTGATGAAATCTGAGCTTTCTCCTAAAACGTGTTGCATAACACATCTCACACATCAAGAAAACATGCTTGAGCTGTGAATATAAGCCTAAATTCAATCTGTTCATTATATAAAGCGATCGTGTCTCTTCAGAAAATTTGGACTAGACCGCTCAACTCTTTACTCTTAGATTAGTTTTATGATCTATTTTTGATGAGCTGCTACATAGCTGTTTATAGAGGGACAGAAAGCTCTGAGATTTTATTAAAAATATTGTCATTTGTGTTCCAAAGATGAATTAAAGTCTTATGGGTTTGGAACGACATGAGGGTGAGTAATTAATGACAGAATTTTTGGGTGAACTAACTAAATATTGTTTTACAGGTTCCAGTCACTTCACAAGACGATTTTGTATGAATTAATATAAAGAGGTAAAAACATTCATTTTATTAATTTATTAATTCCTGTTAAAATTTTTATTATTTTTTTAATATATAATAAAAGACGATTTTGTATGTAGTACTATAACCAGGTTAAAACTGTCTTTTTGTTAATTTTTTTTAATTTAACAATTCCTGTAATTAATTATTTATTTTAAATATAATAAAACTAAACACCAGTTTAACACCAGTAAATTCCCCTTCCCGTCTCACTGCTGTCTATATTGCTAAAAAAAAAAAAAAAGAAGTAATTTCAGCTGATTTGTTCACACAAAGATTGCCTTATGTCTTGCAAAGATATTGACAAAGGGGAAACGTGTTTTTTTCAGATAAAAGCAAATCTGCTTGAATAACTACATTTATTATTAATGTCATTATTTAATACAACCACAACACATATTTGAGTACAAATGTAATATAAAGTATAATATCGGGAATGGAGCATTTGTGTAAAATCAGATTTACAAAAAGTGATTTATATTGTTGTATGACTGTAAAGTATAAAAGCACAACGAAATCTTAAATCTGGAAACTTGCTTGTAGAGGTTGATTTCATGTTAATATAAAAAGTTTTATTTAAAAAAAATTCCATGTCAGCTTTGTAGCATGAGTGAACTTTTCACCTTTCAGTATTTTTAAATTGCTTCTGAATATAAAAAGTTAGAATTAGGAATGCAAATCACATTTTGATTATTTATTTAAATCAGTTTTCAAATGTAAAATGTTTGCTCTATGCACCACATTAATAAAGTCTTCTCGGAAAGTTTTATAAACCTCAACTTTTTCCACAGTTCTCTTTTTGGTGGGTAGCCTCCAATTCTGCAAGTCCAAAGACAAATAGTTAATTTCTCATTTAATTATTATTATTTTAAACAAAAGTAGTGTAGTTGCAGAGTCAGACTAATAAGTTACCACATGCTGAAATAACTGTTAACTACTAACCGCCGAGAATTTGGTCGAAGCAAGTAGCGACTCTTTCAGCATCCTCCATACTGAAGCACATTGGAGGTTTAAATTTAATAACACTGTCCCATGGTCCATCAGTGCTGATAACTATACGCTCCTCTTTCAGCCTGAGCAAATCAGAAAGCGCAGTTGGTAATTAGAGAAATGCTACAAGCTGAGAAAAAAGAGAAATTGTCAGTACCTTCGAACAAGATGTGCCGCCTCTTCTGTTGCTGGTTTTCGAGAGACTCTGTCTTTAACTAGCTCCATACCTATAAACAGTCCAACACCCCTGCAAAAAAAAGAACAAATTTGTTCCATTTTCTTCTTTGAGATTATAGCATGACGTTACAGTACTAGTATTCGATGAGGTCTTGATTTCCTGCATTTCATCCTTACCGCACATCTCCGATGAGTTGATGTTTAATCTGAAGCTGAAGGAGCAGCTGTTTAAGATGACCACCGACACGCAAAGCATTGCCTCTGAGGTCTTCCTTCTCGATCACGTCTAACACGGCCAGACCAATGGCACAGGACACCGGGTTACCACCAAACTGCAAGGGACAAAAAGGTTAAATATTACTTAAAGGATACAAAAGCAACATACATTAGCAAAAAATTATTCTGAGCATAACAGTTCTCACTGTGTTGAAGTACTCCACACCGTTGTCTGTAAAAGCATCAGCTATCTCCTTTGTGGTGGCCACACATGCAATCGGATGACCATTGCCCATTGGTTTGCCCATAGTCACAATGTCAGGGCAGAAATCTTCACCTTCAAGCTGAAAAGCCCAGAAATGACTCCCAACACGACCGAAGCCCGTCTGAATCTCATCTGCCACATAAACTCCTCCTGCTTCATGAACGCATCTGAGGGGGAAGAACAATGAGTTCATCAGAGTTCAAACAACCATTCAATGAGTTTCTGAATAAAAGTTAGAAAAAGACTTACTCTGCTACTCTTTTACAATAACCAGCGGGAAAAATGATCTGGCCACCAACACTGGGTAAAGACTCAGCAAAAAAAGATGAAATCTGCAGACAAATTAAAGGGACCGTTCACCCAAAAATGTACATTCTGCAATCATTCACTGAACCATAATTATAAAATAACTGAGACTTTTTAAAATATCTTCTTTTGTGTTTCACACAAGTAAGAGGTTTGGAATGACATGAGAGTGAGTATTTTGGGTGTATTTTGGAGTATTTTCACTTTAAGAACTATGGTCAGTATATTTTATTGAAAGATATTTAACTTTCCGACCAACTTGACTTTGATTTTTCCCACCATACCTTGCGTCCTTTCTTATGCGCCTCTTCAATAAGACTTTTCACTGTGTCTGCATAAGCCTGTCCTGGATCAGGATGATCTTCTCTGTAAATACCGTGGTAGGTATCAGGGAGAGGTGCCTGTAGATATGCAAAAAGTATGTAGCAAACACCCTTAATTACTGGTTTAAAAAAATGTTTCTATGTCCTTTACATACCACATGAACCCATTCCTTTTGGCCCTCTAGTTTTCGGAACTTGTACGGGCTAATGTCGATGAGTGGGGTGAGATGTCCATGATATGCACTGGAGAGGCAGGTAAAAATTACACAAAAATAAGTCTGACATAGCCATTACCTGCTGAAGAATAAGAATCATATAAGAATCTGATAAGGATCATAATTGTCCAAAATTTCACTTACTGATCTAGCACGATGACATCCTGGTGTTGGCTATACTGACGGGCCAGTCTCAAAGCAAGATCATTAGCCTCTGAACTTTGGAAGAAGACAGTATCTACATAAGATTTTATTGAATATTTCTTTTAAACTGTATAAACAGAGTTACTTACCCTGAGTTGACAAAATAAAAGACACAAATCTTCTTTGGCAGTGTGGCTGCCAGACGATCTGCATACTGCACTATATTATCATGAAGGAATCTAGTGTTTGTATTAAGAAGATCCATCTGAGCAGCAGCGGCCTGAGTGATGCTGGGGTGACAGTGTCCCACTGCAAAGACAAGATGATGCAAAGATCAAGTATGTCGTCATGGGTTTGTAATTTGTAATCAAGATACTTGACACTTCCTGTAAGTGCTCTGGAAAGCCTATTTAAAATTTAGCGGGACAATGACAAGAGCGGATTATGTTTCTATAAGCATTAAATTTATGACAATGCATCATGCTTTTACTACAGTAACATTAAATATGGTATGCAAACAGAAATGTTGTAGGAGAGTCAAGGAAAATGCTCAATTTGCATTGCAAATAAACCAGATTATTTGATCATTTCTAGATGGCTTCTGAGTATTATAAATGTGTTCTGACCTTTTTGAATCAAAAAAGAAAGATTTTACTCAGCAAGGATGCATTAAAATGATCAGAAGTGTCAGTAAAGACATTTATAATGATAAAACATTTCTATTTGAAACAAATGGTGTTCTTTTGAACTTTCCATTCATCAAATAATAAAATGGTTTCCTCAAACATATTATAAGAGCATTAATAAAATATGTTTATAGGTACCAAATCAGCCAATTAAAATGATCTCTGGAGGATAAATTACAAGTTAAAATGTGCTCAAATTTAAATGACACTTAAGATACCCATAAGCATTCAAGACTTCAAAACTTCCTTACCATGTTGAACATTACTAATGCAATCCAAGTACTGCATGCCATTCTCATCATACAAATATTGACCCCGTGCTCTCACTATTTTCACGGGATCATGGGAGAAAAAGAGTCTGCAGGACTGTCTGAAAAGACATTGGAAAGAGTATATAATCAGAGCGGTTTAAAAATGTGCATTCATTATAATTAAAACAACAACAACAACCACAGGCCTTATATAAAAGCGCGACGTGTAATATCTGATCCAACTTACCCAATCAGCTTCCTGCGCATTTGCAAAGTCTCCTCTTTGTGAAAAACTTCCAGAGCCATTACATCGACACGGTTTCGTCGACTGTTTACCACCTATTCATCTAAGAAGACTTTGAACTGCAGAAAAAGAAAAAAACAAAACATTAAAAGGCAGATGACAGTGTGTCGTCCATTTCTGATGACGTCACACTGCGAGTAAGATCTGGATCTTCTGTGCTGAACACATCAGATTTACCATATTTCAACACAAAACCAGGTATGGCATGCATCCACACTGATATATCTCAACGTACTTCTGCTATTTAATCTATTATTTACTTCATTTTGCCTTGAGTTGCTGTGTTTCAGCAGCATTACAAGCGTGCTGTCAGTTGCTAAGCACGTTGCTAGTTATTCAGCTAGACAGCCAGGAAAGGGATCTGTCAGTGAGTGTCTTTGACTGCTATTAAGCTATTGTTTATCAAGGTTTACATTCATTACACATCTTTTCAGGCCACTTAGTGCTTGTCTATTGCAGTGTGATTTCCTGACTCCGATTAACATGTGTAGCATGTTAGCATTACTGCTGACCCTAATATACAGTACAGTTGACAAACTTGATCTGTTTTATGCTCTACTGTTGCTTGAATACGACTCACAGGTGAATGAATTAGTTAGTTTTGATTAGTGAATCACCAGAAGAGTACAAAAGGGAATAACATTGCCCCTTTCATATAGGGAAACCCTTTTGCAGTGAGCATAGAAGACTTTGTGATTTACCTAGATGGTCTTGGGATATTAGATGCTGGATGTAATTCACACATTTTTTCCCTGCAGGCTGTAAAAACACCTGTTGATGGAGGACATGCTCCAGGGAAATGACAGACCAGGGCAATAACAATCAGAACATCTCACAAAACCCCTTTGCAGCACTCTTCAGTTCTCTCGCTGACGCAAAACAGTTTGCATCTGGGCAAAAGCAACGCCGTCAAGCTGGGCAACAATGTAAGGTCTTGGTAATAAGCAATGCTCTGCCATTATACTTGCAGGAGAACATTAATGTGATGGTAGCAATTGTTTATCCCTACAGCTGTAGATTCGGGAGAGAGCCAGTCTGAGTCTGACAATTCTGTGTCTGACAGCATCGATGAAAACGATGACTCCGTGGCAGAGATCAGCCGATCTTTCCGCTCACGACAGGAGCTCTGTGAGCAGCTCAACGTCAACCACATGATCCAGAGGATCTTCCTCATCACTCTGGACAACAGTGAGTTTTAAACACCTATGCGTTATGAGAACTCCCATTTTCCAAACATTATCAATAAGTGTTTACTGATTGTGAATGGTGTTTTCTATGTGATATTAAATATACACTACCGTTCAAAGGTTTGGGCTCGTAAAAGTAAAAAGTATGTCTCTTATGCACGTCAAGGTTGATTTATGTATTTAAAAATACAGTAAAACATGTTTTATTATTATAATTACAAATAACTCTTTTCTATTTAATGTATTTTAAAATGTCATTTATTCCTGTGATGCAAAGCTGAATTTTCAGCATCATTACTCCAGTCTTCAGTGTCACACGATCCTTCAGAAATCATTCTAATATGCGGATTTGGTGCTCAAGAAACATTTCCTGTTATTATCAGTGTTGAAAACAGTTGTGCTGAAGAATTCTTTGATAAATTAATAAGAACAGCATTTACTTGAAAGACATTTTTGTACCATTATAATTGTTTTACTATCACTTTTGTCACTCTACTGTCACTAACACATGCAACAAACACAAATATTCTATTAATAAAAATAATAAGAAACACACAACTTTTAAGTGAGACCTCAGTGCAGCTAAAAATATAACATGACATTCTTATGTCCTGCTTCGTTTTCGGCATCCAAATTTAGCTAGCTGTTTATATTGGTTCTTATTGGTTTCATATGATTGGGTGCAAAACATTTCCTCTTATTTTTAAAAGTTATATTTATTTTATTTATTGATATATATATTTATTATATATTTATTGCTATTATATATATATAATATATATTATATATTATTAGCAATTTCCATGTATGTGTATGTATATATATATTATATATATATATATGTATATGTGTATATATATATATATATATATATATATATATATATATATATATATATATATATATGTATATATATATATATATATATATATATATATATATAATTTTTTTCAATATATTTTTTTTCAGTTTTTAAAATATATTTTTGTATTATATACAAAATACAAAAATATACATATTTGATGTATTTATTTAACAGTTTGCCTTTCATACTTGCTCATATTGGTTTCATATTATTGGAGGCAAAACGTTTTCTCTTTCAAGAGTTCATTAGTCTATATAAATAATGGCACAACTATAATAAAGTTGTGCTGTTATTTGCATTTAGCATTGTTTCCCCCTGCTGTCCATGATGCTATCAGAACCTTTTGAATGGTAGTGTATGTTTTTGGGTCATCACAACCCAGTTTTTAGTTACGAGCCACTACTTTTGAGATGCCTTCCGTAATTGATCCATTTCATGCGTATGCTGGAGATTACTTCTAAAGTTTGGGAAGAAAGGAGCATTAGATTGTTTATAGTAAATGACTGATTTCTCGATGATCTCAGTTTAGGTGATCGTATCACGATGACATGCAGTTTCCAGGCAGTGCTGCAGATGACCTCATCCACTGCAGTTTGGCCCATTACGTCATTTATGTTGCTTTCATTTGTGTTTTTCTCTTTATCCTCTACATCTGTCTACTGTCCGTCGCATTGGTCTGTTTGTTATTCAAATCTTTAACACCGTTTGTGTCACTCATGCTGAAAGGAATGTTTTGCAAACATGATGTCTGAGCCACTTAAAGCCCTTAATTCTACACTATTGTTTAGGGTCAGTAAGAAAGAAAATAATGCTTTTCTTCGGGATACATTAAACGAATCAAAAGTAGCAGTAACAACATCTATAATGTTACAAAAGATTTCTATTTAAAAAATTCTGTTCTTTTCAACTTTCATCAAAGATTCATGAAAAAATGGCATAAACCATTTTTATTTCCACAAAAATATTAAGCAGCACAACTGTTTTAAACATTGGTAATAATAAGAAATGTTTCTCAAGCACCAAATCAGCATATTAGAAGGATTTCTGAAGGATCATGTGACACTGAAGATGGGAGAAATGGCTGCTAAAAACTCAGCTTTGCCATCACAGAAATAAATGACACTTTTAAATATATTCTAATGGAAAACAATTATTTTAAATTGTTGTAATATTTCAAAATATTGCTGTTTTTACTGTTTTTTTTTCATCAAATAAATACAGCAGAATACAAGAGAAATGCAAGTGATTTCTTTCAAAAACAGAGAAAAATAGGTAACACTTTACAAAAAGGGTTTCATTCGTTCATTATTTTAGTTAACTTGAACTAAGAATTAACAATACTTCTACATCATTTATTAATCGTAGTTAATTTCAGCATTTATTAATACATCATTCAAATCAATTGTTGTATTTGTTAACATTAGTTAATGCCCTGTGAACTAACATGAATAAACAATAAAAAGCTGTATTTTTATTAACTAAAGTTAACAAAGATTAATAGATACTGTAACACGTATTTCTCATTTTTAGTTTGTGTTAATTAATACGTTAACTAATGTTAGCTAATAAGACCTTATTGTAAAGTGTTACCAAAAGATCTTACCGACCCCAAACTTTTAAATGGTTGTGAATTTTGTATTAAGATACTGTGCTTGTAATGATCCATGTTGGTTGATATTTTTCCAGGTGACCCCAGTCTAAGAGGGGGTAATGGCATCCCACCACGCTGTGTGTACCTTGAGGAAATGGCCGCTGATCTTGATGGCCAGGACTGGCTTAACATGGACACCATAGAGCAGGTACAATATGTTAATATGGCTGTCATTCATTACCGTATATGTGAGAAATGTTATACACATATGAACTACTATGAATAACGTTCCTTCATTTGCCCCCTCCAGGCTTTGTTCAACAGGCTGCTTTTGCAAGAGCCAGGTAACCATCTCATTTACATGACCTCCTGCAGTGTAGTGAATCTCTCAGCAGATCGTGATGCTGGGGAGAAACGTGCCATACCATACCTTTATGCCTGCTATCAGAGATCTAAGGAGGAGGTATCTTCTGCAGACTCTATACTTTGTCAAACTATACGGTTGTGCCAAAAGAATTAAATATGTCTGCTCATTGCACTGTTAATAATACTGTTTGCGACCGATTCAATGTGCGTCAATATAACACAGATCACTAAAGTCCCGGAGAAGCTGTTGTCGTATGCCGTTCGCTGCAAAAACCTGACCGTGTCCAATACCCGCACGGTGCTGCTCACCCCAGAGATCTACATCAGTCAGAACGTTTATGAGCAGCTTCTGGACCTGTTGCTGGAGGCTGTTAGAGGAGCCCGTAAGTGTCACATTTGAGGACATGATATGTCTGGAGGTCCTGAACCGATTCCAATTATTTGTGTTGTGGTCTTTGCAGAGTTTGAGGAAGTTGTGGAGTTTTTGGAGGAGGTCATCGCTAGTCTGTTGGCTGACCAAGAGGTGCGGACCTTCGGGGAGGTTATGGTGCCAGTGTTTGATATTTTCCAAGGCCGGGTCAAAGACTTAGACCTCTGTCAGCTGCTGCTGTATTCCTACCTGGAAATTCTCCTGTACTTCAGTCGGCAAAAGGATATTTCTAAGGTTTGTATCCAATGCTCAGTATCGCTAATGTCATCACCTGCTGTTTTCTTTCATACAGATCTGAAACATTTTTGGATAATAATAATTTTCTGATAATAGGTTTTAATGGAGCACAGTCAGCCCAAAGATCCTAACAGTGGGATTCAGTATCAGAAAACGCTTCTGGGAACGATCCTGAATATTTCATGTCTGCTGAAAACTCCCGGTGTGGTTGAGAACCACGGCTTCTTCCTCAATCCTTCTCGCTCCAGCCCACAGGAAATGAAGGTTCAAGAGTCAAATATACACCAGGTGAGCACATAATTTACAAAGGCTTGGTGACATGAAACCAGCCACCTAACCCCTTTTATTTCTTGTCTTCCCATGTGCTAGTTTATGGGGCAGTTTCATGATAAGCTGTATCAGATTCTGAAAAACTTGCTTCAGCAGTCCAGCGAAACACGCCACCTGCTGCTCTCATGGCTGGGTGGCTGCCTGCAGGCCAACATGGGGCGGGCCAAAATCTGGGCAAACCAGATGCCCGAGATATTTTTCCAAATGTTCGCTTCGGATGCATTCTTCTTGAATCTGGGAGCTGCGCTACTCAAGCTCTGCCAGCCATTTTCTCGACCCTACTCTGCCAAGCTCCTGACCTTTAACCCCACATACTGCTTGCTTAAAGAGCTGAGTGAGGAAGAGCGGCGTAACAGAAACGTGCATGCAAGAGGTGAGCTACCTTTAACAACTACTAACTTTTTTTTCTTGTCAGACATAATCTAAACTAATTATACTTCCTTCTATAGGTCTGGACAAGGAGACATGTCTGATACCTGTGCCCCCTCAAAAAACAGTTGAATTTGCCCAATCATACAGCCTTCTCACAGAGAACCTCATCATTACACAACTTACCCTGCACCTGGGCTTCCATAGGTAATACTTCTATTCAAGAGGTTTGGCGTCTCTTATGGTCACCAAGGCTGCATTTATTTGATTGTAGAAACATGAATATTGTAAAAAAAAAAAAAAAAAAAAAATTATTACAGTTTAAAATAACTTTTCTATTAGAATATATTTATCTCTTTTAATCAATTTAATACATTCTTGCTGAATAAATGTATTCATGTTTTCATTTTCATCTATGTATGTAAAATGTTTAGGATCAGTTATGAGGATATAAGGGCTGAAACAGCATTCTGTGGGAAACACACTGATTTGCAGAAAATAAACGTATGCTTTAATATTATTTGTTTGTCAGACTTCATGATCAGATGGTGAAGATGAATCAGTCTCTGCACCGGCTCCAGGGGACGTGGCGGGACACGCAGCTCAGTGGAGGCCCAGCAACAGAGCTACGGGAACAGTTCGAACGCCTTATGACAGTCTATCTTTCAACTAAGGCTGCTACCACACAGCCCGCCATGCTACAAAACTGCCTCAACCTCCAAGCCTCCTGCGCCGCCCTGCTGGTTCAGCTTAGCCTGGGCAACCAGGGCCCTGAACACGTCCCTCTCACCTTTCCCTTACCTGAACTGGAGTATAGCCTTCTGTGCTTTGTGCCAGGTATCCCTGTTTTTGCTTTCCTTTTGAGTAAACACCTTAGCAGTCTTGGCAGTTTTTTTTTGAAAACCATATCTCCTGCCTCTTTCACAGAGTTCTTTGCTGAAAATATGGGCGATTTCTTCATATTCCTGCGCCGCTTTGCTGACGAGGTGTTGGAGTCCTCGGCGGAGAGCTTAGAACATGTCCTGACCTTCATCACGGTGTTCATGGGCAATGTCGATAGGTGTGAGCCGGTGTAATGCTGAGTTTCTCACGCTTTTTGTGCATGCCATGTGGCTTGTTGTTTACTTTAGATTATTTACTCGCAGAATGAAGAATCCTCATTTGCGGGCAAAGCTGGCAGAGGTTCTTGAGGCTGTGATGCCCCATATGGAGACTCTATCACCTGGCGCTACCCAGCCCATCATGTTTCAGCGCCAAAGGGTCTTCAGCTCATATCGCTATGCACCCCAACTTGCTGAAGCCCTCATTACGGTGTTTGTGGATATAGAGTTCACAGGTCAGTTTCTGAAGTTGTTTTTTTTTTCATTTGTTTATTTGATTGTTGCAGCATGCATAAGATTTTGTCATTGGCTTATTCCTCAGGTGATCCTCATCAGTTTGAGCAGAAGTTTAATTACAGGAGACCAATGTATGCCATTCTAAAGTACATGTGGGGAGAAGAAAGTTACAGGGAGAGCATTAAGGTGAGAACCATGCAGGAGTTACCATGAACTAACAATAATACTTCAACAGCATTTATTAAACTTGGTTAAAATCAAAAGTTGTATCTGTTAGCATTACTTAATACACTGTGAACTAACATAATTTTTTTTACATCTATATTTTTATGAACTAACATTATCAATGGTTAATAAATGCTGTAAAAAAAATTTTTTCTCATAGTTAGTTCATGTTAACTAATGCATTTACTGGTTAACAAATGAGACCAGAGAAAGTGGTACCTATAAAATAATAAAACAAAATTGTTTCCTCATAGCATCTTGCTGATTATGCCTCTGAAAACCTTGAAGCCATGAATCCACCACTCTTCCTAAGGTTTCTCAATCTCCTCATGAATGATGCCATCTTCTTACTTGACGAGGCTATACAGGTACTTGTCTGGAAAGGCAGATTGCTTCTATGTTTTGTGCATATCCCAACTATTTACACTGGTAACACATTTTTCCATTCAATTTAGCTTTGTTGTTTAAATAGATTAACATATTAACCTTGGTTGCCCTTTATTTTACAGTCCTTTTCCCCATGTACATACTATGTACTACTTATACAAATTATAATAACTGGGTAATAACTAGGTACTAACTCTCAACCTACACCTAATCCTAACCTTAACCCCTGTAACTACCTTATATTACTCAGCATTTTAATAGGCAAGTACACTGTAAGTACATGCGCTATAAAATAAAGTGCAACCTTAACCTCTGTATGGTTGAAATCAGGAAATATTTAATTGACTGATTAAAGATGTATCACTCACACATACATCTGTTCCTTCCAGTACTTAAGTAAGATCAAAATCCTCCAGCTGGAGAGGGATCGGGGAGAGTGGGACAGTCTGGCCCCTGACGCCCGCAGAGAGAAAGAATCCAGTCTGCAGATGTTTGGACAGCTGGGTCGCTTCCACAACATCATGTCAAATGAGACCATTGGCACCTTGGCTTTCCTCACATCTGGTAAGAGATATGAAAGAAACCAAATGCACTAAAATATTAACAAACTCGCAAAATTATTATTCACTTTTTGGAGTTAAACTACCTGACCAATTTAGAACTGAACAGAAGGGTTTTAAATATTTATTGACATGAAAAACTTGGCTTTTAGTGTACTAGAGAATATAAAATGACACTGAAACTTAGAATTTTAATGTATTTATTTTTCCCTCCAGAGATAAAAGGTCTTTTTGTTCACCCCTTTCTTGCTGAGAGGATCATCTCCATGCTCAACTACTTTTTGCAACACCTGGTAGGCCCCAAGATGGGTGCCCTGAAGGTGAAAGACTTCAGTGAATTCGACTTCAAGCCCCAGCAGCTAGTGTCGGACATCTGTACTATTTACCTAAACCTGGGGTTGGCTCTTTGTTAATATATTTATCATTTACTCTGAATTTATTTATTTATTTATTTGAGAATAATATTACCTAAGTAAACTTATTATGGATGCTTTTTTGGCCACAGAGATGAAGAAAATTTCTGCGCCACCGTCCCAAAAGATGGAAGGTCATATTCACCCACTCTGTTCTGCCAAACTGTCCGCGTCCTCAAGAAAATCAACAAACCTGGCGACATGATTGTATCTTTTAGTCTCCTCGCAGATAAAATTAAGGTTAATTTAGTAGCTAAGCATATTTATTTTCGATACACACCTTTCTTAGTCATGGGTGTGTCTATGGTAATCTTGGTTGGTTTTCTGTGTCTCCTTCAGTCTCTCGCAGACAGGCATCAGCAAGAGGAGGAGACCTACTCTGATGCTCCGGATGAATTCCTGGATCCCATCATGTCAACCTTGATGCTTGATCCGGTGCTGCTACCTTCTTCAAACGTCACAGTGGACCGTTCAACAATAGCACGACACTTACTTAGGTGTGCCATGTATACATTACTGACAGCTAATTGACAGTTTATATATAGCTTATATTTTTATTGTAGTTTTAGTCATTTTTGTACTTCAACTTTAGTTTAGTTAGTTTACCCAAAAATGAAAAATGTCATTACTCACTCTTATCTCGTTCCAAACCCATAAGTCCTTCGTTCATCTACGTAACACAAAGAGACGCCTCCATATAAATCAATTTAACCACCACTTTCAAGGCCCAGAAAGGTAGTAAAGACATTTTTAAAATAGTCCATGTGAATACATTAGTTCAACCTTAATTTTATGAAGCGACAAGAATGCATTTTGTCAGCAAAAAAATAAAAATAATGACTTTATTCAACAATTTCTTTACTTTTCTTCCCGTCATTCTCCTACGCTGACGTAGTGCAGCACTTCCAGGTTCTACATCTGAACACCGACTCCTTATTGACTGGCACGTGTCAGGATCGTGTGCGGTGTCGGCCAATACTGAGCTGGCGTTCGGACATAAACCTGGAAGCTCTGCAATGTGTCTCCAATGTAAACAGTGTTGGAGAATGACAGGGAAGAGATGACATTGTTAAAGTTATCGTTTTGCTTTTGCACACAAAGTATTCTCGTTGCTACATAAAATTAAGGTTGATCCACTGTAGTCACATGGACCATTTTAACGAAGCTTTTACTGCCTTTCTCGGGCTTGAAAGTGGGGAGTAAATTTCTGTCTTTGGGAGGGTCATAGAGCTCTTGGATTTCATCAAAAACATCTTCATTTGTGTTCCAAAGATCAACAAAGGTCTTACAGGTTTGGAATGACATGAGGGTGAGTAATTAGTGACAGAATTTTCATTTTTGGTAAGCTAACCCTTTAAACTTATTTCAGTTAGTTTTTCATCTAATATTTTTAATTTATTTTAGCTTTACAGAAAACTGTTTTAAAAGTTTTAGTTGAAGTTAACAATAACATCACTGCTATTTGATTAGGTAAATGTCTAATACCAGTATTGGTCTTGTCTTTTTTGCTCTAGTGACCAGACAGACCCTTTCAACCGGAGTCCGCTCACCATGGATCAGATTAGGCCTAACGAAGAGCTCAGGCAAAAGATCATGAAGTGGCTTGCTGATCATAAGCAAAGCAACCAGCAAATGGGACCCAGTGGTTAAACCAAACTACTCCCTTCCCCCAGCACACAGGCATGCTCCGTATGACTAAGCCATTCAGATGTTTTTGGCCTCTCATACCGCTTTAAACAAGAACATTTAACCACATTTGGAGGAACACGTCTGCATTTATGGTGTTAGTATGCTCCTCAAAGGTCAAATGCAAATCTCCAAATGCCATATCACTGTAGCATATTCGGCTATCTGTTCTCTCAAACTTCTCTGACACTTGAGGTCTCTGTAGACAGAACTCAAACTTTTGCCTTTCTGTGCTGTTCACTGTGGGAAATGAAACTTGGGTTTATAGACAGATGATGACATGTATAAGGTTTGCTCACCTGTTCAATGCATTCGGCCTACCTCTGACTTAATTCATATGTATGCAATTTTTATATGCATTGCTTATTTGTTAACTTTTTAAGTTAGAATATAAGCAGTGTACCTCATTTGATATTAAGGAAGAATGCAACGTGGCCAATGTTGGCTGCAAAAGAGATTAAACTATCATAGAGTATTTTGCTAAGATCATCAGCATTACATTCAACAGAGTTTCAGTTTCATAGTTGTACATATTGGTTTTAAAAGCATTTGTGTTTCATAATAAGGCAGTCACATGTCAGGTTCTTTTTGGGCTAGTCAGGAACTCTACCATTTGTCAAAATGCTTTTGTTCATCACAAACATTTTATGCTTGAAACTCAAGAAGCATTAGCTATAATGTGCACTTTTATGAGACTCATTAAGAATATCGAGCTCTTGTTGAAATGTTTGGAAATTTAAGAATCCATTGTGTCTTTTAACAGTGCAATGTGTCCCAAGTAATGACTTATTTAACTGCTGAGTCAACCCTGTGACATCATGTCCTTTTGTTAACAGTTGCAAAACGCCATGGTTTGGGCGGATGGATCTTGCTACTGACATTTGTCTTAAAAGATGACATTGATAGGGCACTGTTCACTCAGTGGTTTCAGTTGTGAGGGAGTTGAATTAGACTGAACCGGTAAGGTATGTTGAGTATATCTGCATTTTGATTTTCAACGTAAGGGTTATTTTAGTGAGTTGTTAGTTTTAAGTCTTTCTAAATTCTTTGTTCCCTGATACGCTCAAGACTTCATCCAATCATTAATTCTGAACCCATGAATTCTCAAAGCAAACAGAATGCTTTGAGGCCTGATGTGATATTTCTGCCTGTTGAGCTGTGCATATGCACTCATTTGTCTCTTAATAACAAATAACATAATAGTTAATAGCATTATAGGCGATAGTCATATAATGTACATGCTAACCCTCTTGAATATAGAACCAGACTTTCTACAGTGGTATTAGATGAATGATTCTGTCAGCTGAACAAATTGAACTGCCCCAAATAACAGCATGCTTTACTGATGTTATTTTTATTTTTGACAACTTTTTAAATCATATATTAATTGTGCTTATGGCTTGTTTATTGCAATAAAATGAAAATAAAAATCTATGTATTGTAATTAAAATTTCCAAACTAAAAAAGCAGTTGATGTCCAAGTCATTTTTAATGTTTTTAAAAGTTTTTGTAAAAGTCAAAGGCGTTCAGAGGTGTGTTGTAATTTTGTGTTCGTGGTTACAAGTCAATTTGACCCAAGAAGCGTAACCTCTGTCTCGGGGATGCTTTCAAAACATTGCCGCTTGACAGGGCTACATTGCCTCAACCAATAGCGTGAGTTCAGGGCAGGGTTAATTGTTTCCCTGCCCAATAGCAGATGGGGGCGTGTTCAGAGAAACCTGTGCGAAAACAGTCAGTATTTTTGCAATTTCGCTTAGTGACGGTAGGGGTGCACAAGTGTAATTTCTGCAAGCGAATGTACAATAAAAGCAGCAAATGCTTAAAACTTAATATTTCTTTATTATAATTAAGTTCTTAAACACTATATCTCAAACATAAAGGCTTATATATATTAAAAAAAGTGTACGGAAATTACTAAGCATTGTTACTGTGCCTGCTGTACAGTTTTTTTTTTCTCCCTTGAGTATCGCCGGCGAACCTGCGTAAAAACATCACTTAGCGTAGTCTGCGCTGGGATCTTGTCGGGGTCCTCGGTACCACCACCCCGAAACATGGATAATCCATTCTGACCGCTAGACTACAGCGGCCGCGTTCAGAGAGCGCTCGTTCGGGGCTACGCCCACACTGAGCTCCTGATCCTAGGGCAGGCAGGCAGAGTGTAAAATGGCGCACAGCTGTCGGTGGCGGTTCCCTGCTCGGCCCGGAGGGAGCAGCAGCTCGGGCACCGGGAGAAAAGCGGGCCGAATTCGAGTCAATGCTTCCCTCCTAAACAGCGCGGGGACTAATCCGAACGTGAACGGGCTCGGGCCCGGTTTCGACGCTGCGTTGCAAGTGTCCGCTGCCATCAGCAGCAACCTGCAGAAATTTCGGGATGTTTTGGGGGAGTCGAGCGGCTCCAGCAGCGGGGAGGTAAGCGGGACATTGGCTAAAGCGTTAGCCTCATTCACGATCAATGCAGGAATTACAAATAACTCCGCGTCTGTGTTGCAGCTCCAAGTTGCTCAGTGAGGAGAGTGAGTGAGTGAGTGAGTGAGTGTGCTAGTTATTTTGCTGCGCAGCAGACACATGCCTCCATCCATGTGCTGTTTTTCTCACTATGGGACCACTGACAGGCTAAACTGCTAGCTAGCCTACATCAAAATACGCACCTATTCATAACTCGTGACTAATGTTGCTGTGCTTCTGTAGCCTATTTGTCTATGTTGAGGCGTTCGAGCATCATATTTTGGGAGCCTGAAGAGTTTACTGCCATTTTTGACAGGATGGAGATGTGAAGCTAGATAACTGCTCTGGGCTGAACTTCAATTTGACTCGGGAGTCTCGTGCGTTTCATGTGACACCGCTTTTTGACTTAAAACAATGTGAAAGCACTTTTTGTGCCAAAAAGAGCAGAAAATACCCAGAATGACACAGCTTCTGGCCAAAAATGAAGTCTAAAAGAGGATGAAGTTGAAATATTCTGTGTTTAGCACCTCAAAAAAAAAATCTCAGTTACTCTTTTACCCCAAGAAGAGATTAAATTATACATTTGATGACTCACCTTTTATGATGATGATATATTGGACTTACAAGTTGGCCCACCTTGTGTCTTTCACCAAAAGACAGCTTAGATCAAGACTGGTGGTGTATAACGGAATTTCCCCTTTTAGGGGAAATAAACTGGTTAGGGTGTTTCAATAAGCACTAATGAGCCGATTTTAGCAGGACTGAACACCTGGTGCCAGTTTGTTGTTGTTGTCTGAGCATTTAGCGATAGCACGCATAGTGCATCTATCCCAGTTGTTGGATTTTAAACTTTATTTTAAAGTATTGACCTACATGAAAGGGTAGATTGAGCTCAGATGTAATGTTCTGCTCCTAAAACTACTGTGACCGTGCACTTCTGATGTTATTTTGTCCAGTTATACATTGCCCTCTAGCTTGCGTTAAGAAATGGATGATGCTAGTAGCAGTAAACAGTGTTGCTATAAAATATTTATTTAGCGGAGAGTGGGCCATATGTTCACAAATCGTTCATTTTGTTGGAAAAGTTTGCGGTGTGTAATTTTAAACCTCTCCTGTTTGATCTCCTTCACCCTCGAGAGGAGGCTGGCTAACGTGTTAGCATGTTAGCATCCGCTGATGCACGGGAAAATGGGAGGTGGACATGTTTTTTTCCCTCTCAGATATTGCGTAGTAGCAGTACGCATTCGGAAAAAATGTCATTTCTAAGCAGAATCAAGCGATTCCTGTGCAAAACCTCGCCGAGGCTACAAGGACCATATGTTTAGTCAAAGACTCGCCAAATGTAGCGTTTTGAGCGGTACAAACGGCGGTTGCAATAAAAGGGAGCTTTTGACGGAGGTTGTTATGTGTGGGGGTGTGTACTGTGACAATCTACCATCTTCCTTTCTCAGTAGTACAGCGCTGCGCATCGGAAACGCGGGGAGATCGAAACGAGAGCGGGCGCGCACCAGAAACAAGCAAATAGCGTACTTGGGTTTTAAGTTTTGTTTACGGGAAATGTTGCGTTTGAAAACGTGGCGCAGATTTAAGTGCGTGGGAATGTGGTTATTAGACATGAAGTCTTCAGGAGTGTGTGTGTTTGTGTGTGTATATATATATCTAATATGTTTATGTATATGTCTACTCACCATCATTAATTCATTTATTTATTAATTATTGCTTTAGTCTTTTTGTGTGCATGTTGTGGTTTGTTTGCCATGGTAAATCACTCGGAATCAACCGTTTATAACGTTTGCTATTATATCAAAATAGACCTATTTTGGGTTTTTTGTTGTTGTTCATTGAGGTCTTATTGTTAAAATACGTGTTGTTGAAAGCAGTTGTTTTTATAGGTTTTAATAAAAATGTAATAGCTTGCTCTGCCTCTAAAACAACTTTCTTTGTTTTATGATGTCACTTAGGCCATGCAGACTATTGAATAATGTTATCTAGTTGCCAAATAGTAACATTGTTTTTTTTTTTCCCTCATGTAATATCCTGATTCATTTGTAAATATGCATCAGTATGGATGTAAACAAGCTCGTGGATGTCCATTTTATATTGACTTTAAGAAATTATTGTAAGAATAGCAACTGAGCCATACATTTTATTTCCAGTGCTTTTATTCTGCGCATTTGTATGCTTTAATGCACACTTGGAGTCTTTTTGAAGAATGCTCAATTAAACCACGAATCCATTTGTGAAACGTATAAGTATACAAGCCAGACAGACGGCTAAAGTCCCAGAGGAGCTTGCAGCTCATGCGAGTTGCGGACACAGCATTGTAGTTTCATTCAGAGGGGATGTTGTGCCTGGGTAGGATTGTTCTGGTTCATCACAGCCCGCTGAGCTCACAGAGCAGCCTAAGGCCAGTTGCATGCTCAGTAAACAGAAGCACGCCGCCCCTCCTTCCCGTCAGACACAAATCCAACAGCACGGGCCCACAGGGCCCCCAATAGGATTTCACTTCTGATGGCTGCCTTTTAGACTACTTCATTAACCCATTTGGACGGCTTAAAATGTTTACATAGAGGTAATACGTCTGTGCGATTTTCTTGCGGCTCCAGAAATCGCAGCTTGCTTTCTCTTTGATCTTCCAAACCATATTTTTGTCTAAATCTAAAGTGCAAATACAACTCTGTGGCTGTTTGCTAGACAACTGTTACTTTCAGGAGGTGTCCTGTTTAAGTCTCCATTCATCGGTTTCTTTGTGAGGAACGCCATTTGGCTTGCCTTTTAATGTCCAGAGTAAAGCCCCGCTTACAGAAGCAGAATGAGGATCAATATCAAGGCCTCATACAAAAGTGCAGTTGAATGGATACAGCAAATGAATGCTTTGCTCCGCTGCTTTCTAATGAATGGCGTGGCCTATACGGAGGGAAGAAGTCCAGCAGGTGTTTGGCCTATTTATCTGGAGAGGGCCCTCTCCCCTAGACAGCGTGTGGATCATAGCAGGAAGCTTTGTGTCTGCTTTTATTCCAGCCTTTAAGAAGTGCAGGCAGCTGAAAGAGCACAGACGTGGATATCAAAGGGTGAAGAGCAAGCCCTCCTCCCCCTGGGACAGCGCAGGGAGGGAATTAGACACAGGCCGTCCCATCCATGGCTTTATTCCGCTTTTGTAAGCAGGCAGAGGGGGTTTCGCCTCCCGCTTTTTGCTCTGGGGGGGGAGCAGGAGCAGCCATTGAGCGCATGGAGCAATTCTCTCCAAATTTATGTCCCTCATTACACCTCGCAGGAGGCACATCTTTGTTTTTATCTTAAAGCTAGGGCTCCTCATTAGCGTGGGTGTGAGGTGTTGGAACATGTTGTTTCAGAAACTCTCAGTTTTAGGTGCTTTGAATGTGGGTGCATCTCATGAAGGGAAATTTCTCCTGATGCCTTTTGTGTTTTGAAAGTATTAAATAATCCTCCCTGCGACTTACTGGGGTTCCCCAGCGTGTTGTTCTTGCTCTGGGTTCTGAAACAACCTAAATGATTTCTCATATGTGACCACGTAAAATGTTTTTTTTTAGTCACATGTCCAGACAGGTTTCTTTTGCTATGAGTTGTCCTGGGTTTGTCCATTTTGTCTGTAAGCTGAGAAGGCTATCAGTCTGACCCCAATTTAATGTTTTATGCATTGCATTTATTTTTTATACAGGCATTTTTGAGGGAATCTGATGCCTCAGCAGTTCAACTTCTCATTGTTTAGAAAATGGTGATTCAGTGAATTTATGAAAGGCCTTACTATCACATATCCCCAGGCTTAGAGATGATAATCAGTTACATGTCTTGATGTGGATGTGTTGGCTTACTGTGATTATATGTGTGTGTGTGTTTGGTATCATTGGCCACACACACAGTAGTGCAATTATGTCCCGCTCTGGGGAGGGAGAGTTGCCAGGTTGCAGTGTGCTTGCCAGTTTATGCCCAGTTCTTAAGCGAACTGTAGATGCCATGTTGATCAACTTTCCTGGGTTTGTGACCATCTGCTCAGAACAGGATGTAATGAGTTTATGTAAACAAATAGTCTCGTTTACTTACCTTTTATTTACGGGAACTCCGTAGTGGCACAAATAAATGCTTTTATCTGCTCTTTTTAGAAGGATGTTGATTTGATCTTGTTCCTCTACTGTGTATATTCACATGTTTGGTGTTTTAATGATCACCCTTTTCACAACCAGACATTCTTAAAACTCAGTGGCCCTAAAAAGTTTTTAAAATATAAAACCAAGCAGCATCTGCAAACAAATGGTTGTAGGAACTTGAAGACATTTTTAAAATTACCTTTAACCAGCTGATTTTAAAAAGTGATTGTCCACTTATTTTGGAATTTTTTTTTTTTTTTTTTTTTTAGTTGTTTTACGTAAATATAGCAGTTCTATATTATTATTATCATTATTGTTATTAATATTATTATTATATTTTAGTATTTATGTTTTACTTAAAGTGCTTTTTCTTTAAAATAAACAATGTTTTATTCTTTAAAGCCTATTTATTTATTTAGCACTTTTCTATTTGAATTCTCTGCTTGGTGGTATTTCTTTCAAATTTGCTGTTCAAAATAAAGATTAAGATCTTTATTATTCTATATTCTTGAAAGTTAGTTTATTTTAGAATTGTAGAACATTACCATTATTATTGTCATTTAATAATATTACGTTTTGCTTGAAGTGCTATTTGCAGCTTTGTGAGAATTTATGTAATGTAAATGCATTCATAAATTCTTTTTTTTTCTTTTTTTTTTGGCTTATAGTTATTTTTTAGATTTTTGAAAAACTGTTTGGGGAATAAAGAAGAGGGAACACTAATGAACAAAATAGAGAATAACAAACAAGTGTTTTTGTGTCACCCTCTCCACCACCACTATCTCTCCTCCCCCATCCTGCACTGGCAGCAGGTGCTCGGGCGCCTTGGCTGAGCCGAGTGTCACTTTCTCAAGCCCAGTATCGCCGTTCCCCCCTCTGTTTCAGCCGTGGGTGTTGATTGAGGAGCTCCTTCGAAGCGGATAGTCGGAGAACTTGTAGTGTGTGGGTGGGTTGTTTAGATTAGCTTTTCATGTGTCCTTGTCGGCCACTGAGCCTTTTTATCACATTGCATTTTCGCTCCATGCCTTTATGGTTAGAATGATGCTCTGTACCCTGTTTCTCCCACCCTGCATCCCTCCCTCCCTCCTCCCTTTCCTCATGTCTAAGGATGTTGTTTACATCTTGCAGTGTGCCTTGCGCACAAGGTGGAGGAGGGAGTGTGCGTGCACGCCTGTGTGTATGTGTGCCCGAGCATGCTTTTGAGTGCCTGAGGCAGAGTCGTGCTGTCATTGAGAGCTACTCATGGTGTCACACTGACTTTGAGCTCCACTGCTCGCAGCTCTCTTGTACTCTATCACCTTCGGCTCAATAGTAAAGCTGCAATGAAGTCAAAGTAGCTCTGAGAGCCTGCATCCAAAAGAGCTGGTGGAAAAATATTAGACTAACAAATTCACTATCAATAAATGTTCACAGTAAACATTATCTCTGGAGCGTTATATATGTATAATTTCAGCCTTATCTGGATCAGGTCTTTATTTTCATTTAGATTTTTACTGGTCTTTTACACATTGGATATGAAAATATGCTCAATTTAAGATGATTTGTTAACACTGATCATGTAATAACACACTCTCATTTAATTCTGGTCTGCATCCCATAAGAAATTTGTCACCATATGTTGAAATTAAAGCTGAATGGGGATTTGTTAGTGAGATTGGACATGTATGTGTGCAGTCTCCGGCGGCATCTGTTCTACAAACTGGACCGAAGGGAATTTAGCTGCAGCCCCACATGCTGCTATAAATAAAGAATATGAAATGAAATGCCCCCTAAGGCTTGAAAATCAACACAATAGGCTGTTTAAGGAACTTGCAGACATTAATCATCTTTTGAGAGGTAGGGCCTAGTGCATAGTGAAATGATGTCAGTGCTTGTTCAATGTGATGAAGACCCATTTACTTTCTGTAATAGTAGTAGCTGTAGCAACATGTAGCAAAGTATAAGCAAATGGTTGGACACATAGGTCTGTCGCAGTGAAGAAATTTCCATTGCGGTCATTTTGAGTGGCTCAATATCACGATATGTGATATCAGATTATTATTATTATTATTATTACTATTTTTTTTTTTTTTTTGCTTTATAAATAAGTGTTACGATGTGGTCAGAAAGCATGAAAACGAATGAGATTCAAAAACAAAACCCGCTTGATTAATAATTCAAACACTCTGAACAACCAGGAGAATAATGCAAACCACACCATGCATAAATGAGAACTGACCAAGAAAAAGTGAAACGCAGGGTTATAAACACAGGGGTAGAACAAGGGAAACTAAACTAATATATAACTATAGAAACCAACGAGGACATAATCAGTAATCAATGAAACAAAAACTAAACAGAGTAGGAAAATGAGAACTAAAGGAAAAAGAACAGGATGTCAAAATAAGGGTCCACATAACAGAACATAAACCTGGCACTAAGCTCGTTGGGCTATTGTTGTATGTGGGGCTGGTCACGTGTCGCGTCTCCAAGTTCGTTATTTCAACTGTAGATACGTGGCAAGCGACACGGTTGCAACACGCCAGCCGTGTGCTTTTTCCAGTAGCAGCGAGATGAAGAAATCTCAACTTTTCAGAATGCCACAAGCGCCCTGCTGGTCACGTGACAAGAACAAACCAATCAGCTTCAGCTTTTCCGTAACATCGAAAGTTCAGCCAAGATGGATGAACAGCTGATCATAGTTTGTTTGTTTGTTTGTTTTCCCAGTTGGTGGAAAAAATTACGTTCGTCACTCTTGTTTCATTAACTTTTTTTAGTGCTCAATACACATGCATGAAATGTAAGGTCATACTCTCATGAAAAAAACGTGCAAAATCGTGCAGTTGGTTTGTCAATGTTGGGATTAAAATTACTTGCTCACTCTTCTCTGATGGTTTGTTGAAATTATAAATACATTTTATGAATTTCAACTTTAATTTCCTTTCATTTGTATGTGAAAATTCATCCCTTTTAGACCACCAGTGATGTAGCCATACACATGCAGATAGACGTCTTTTGGCCATTTGCACATTTTTATGAGCGTCCTATAAATATGTTTAAAATGTGTCTTGTAAACTCACTCTTTTCCCATTGAGTTCCTCTCTATAGCTGTTTTTGAATGCAAAATGGATCTGATTTAAATTCAGGACTGGCTGGTTGACTACTTGATTATTGGATTTTAAAAACATCACTTTTTGTCTCTATTTCAGGAGTCAGTTACAGGGAATTCCTCTTGATGTACTCCCAGTTTCAGTTAGGCCTATAAAATCCTTTAAATGATCTGAAACTCTCCTCTACACATACAGACATTTGAGTACATTTTCTCTCGGTGTGTGTCCTTGTGAGTACAACTTAATTCACACCAAGGACACTTCAATGACTGAGACATTTTTATCACAACATAAAACACAGCGTGCCCAGCTGCAGAGTAGACAGTAATTACTGTAATCATCTGCACTGTAAGCCTGTTGAAAAATCTGATAAATGTGGGAAATGTGGCTGACTTAAAGGGATATGGAGCGTTTAAGTTGACTCGAAAATGGAATTGGAATTATGGCTTACCTAAAATGTTGTGACAGAATTAGAACAGGAAGGCAAGAGCCCAAATGGGCCATGTAATCAGCATTCCTCCCTGTATCCCTCATGTCAGGTGTGAGATAAGCACAGGGCTATCATAAAAGCCTGGAGCTTTATAAAATCCTATCATAGGACGTCTGCAAAGCTTAGCCTGTTTGATTGACAGAGGTGGAGCAGTTGTCAGGCGATATGGCCATTGCAACAGATGTCCTAACGGTGAGATCAGCATTGATGTCATGCAGCCTAGCGACAGCATCTCCTAAGAATACCTGAGTGGAATTGGCGAAACTGGTAATCTCAGTAGGAAGTACCATCATAGATTAGGGCTGGGACAATAAATCGATGCATCGCGAATCGAGAAAAGATTCTGGTTCGATTCCGAGATTTTCAGAATCCTTTGCGATTCTTTCTTGAACCGATTCTGTGCTTAGTTTTTAACAGCAGATAAACACTGCGTGCTTTAGGAACAGCCATACTCTGCTTGCTTCCAATTCCTTGGGTCATTTAATGCATTATTGCATTTTTATTATTAGGGTCATGTTAAAAGGTTAATTCACCCAAAAATTTAATTTCTGTCATTAAGTACTCACTCTCATGTCATTCCAAACCCGTCAGATCGTGGTTCATCTTTGGAACACATAATACAAGATATTTTTGATGTAATCCTAGAGGTATCTGAACCACATATAGTCAGCAACGTCATTGCTATTTTCAAGGCCCAGAAAGGTAGCAAAGACATCATTTAAATAGTCCACGTGACTACAGAGAATGAACCTCATTGGTTACACAGCACATTTGAGCTTCCTATTTTCCTGTTGAGGTTTGATCTTTTGCATCATTCATGTTCAGTTGAGTGTCTATTTATGTTTGCTGATCAAGGTTTATATGCGAGTAAAAGCCTAAATTAAATCTGTTCATCATAAAAAGCAATTGAGTCTCATAATTTGGACTAAACCGCTCTATTCATATGGATTAGTTTTCCGATCTCTGCATAAACGTTTTGAAGCGTTAAAGATCATGTTGCAAAGGCAGTCTATGGAAGGACAGAATGCTGTCAGATTTCATGAGAAAGATCTTCATTTGTGTTCCGAAGATGAATGAAAGATTTGCGCGTTTGAACATCATGAGGGTGAGTGAATGGCTGAATGAATTAATTTTCATTTTGGGGTGAACTAACCCTTTAATGAGAGGTCTCTTGGCCTCAGCATTTTCTCAGTCATGAGAAAGATTAATGTAGCAAAACTGAATGACTCTTTAGTCAATAGCCACTTTGGTTTTGTGAACACAAATTTAGAAAAAACAAAATCTCTTTGTTAAATCACATGAACTGACACCCCTGAGCCGACCTGAATCTCACTTTTTCTTTTTCTTTCCAATTTTCTTTTCTTTAGGAGGAATTTGGAGGCTTTACCGCAGTCAGTGACAACAGAAGAATACACAGCCCAGGAAGGACGTTAATAGGTAAAGTATCACTTACATCTCCTGGTTGTGTATTCTTTCTCCAAGTGTGTAAAATAATTTTGATTGAAAAATTTTAATTGGGACTAGACTTGCTGCAATAGTATTACATGGTGTTCAGCCACACACCGATTACATCACTTCCCCACCGCGGCACTGCCCCCACCGTCATTTTAGTAATAAAAATCATTAGTTCAGTTAGCGTACAGACTGTAATATTAAAAATTGTACGCATCTGCTCAATTCACTGTGAGCCTAAAGAGAGTCGCAGCACAGATCAGCTGTCTTATTTGTTTTGTTGATAAATGTTTTATGTTTAATATAAGCAAGTTCATATTCGTTTCTTATTTATTTGGTTCCACAGTGTTTGCGGATTTCCAGATATTTTTGTTAAAACCTTATGTAAGTTATCTGTTATTTTATATTAGGTCTATAGCATGGTGTATGCAGTGCTTTTTTGTTAAAAAAGCCGTCTTATTCATTTTGTTGATAAAAGTTGTATGATTAGTATAAGCGAGTTTGTTATTGAACTGTTTTGTTGTTGTTTTTCATTAAGAACAATAATGAATCAACCATTCAAGTAAATGCCAACCGCTGAATTGCCACCATTTTGAAAGCAAAAGTAAATTGCCCATGGCCATTCATAATAGCCCATTTGTGGATGGAGATTTGCCAAATGCATCGCAATTCTCTCTTGAATCGATTCTGAGCTTAGTTTTTAACAGCAGATGTTGCTCTTGGCTAGTTTTTAAACCGCACACTCAAATGCTGATAAAGAAGAGCGCTTGTGCGTTCGGCTATGTACTTGCACCTTAGAATGCTTTTTATGATGCAAGATTAACGTAAACAGCCCACTGCAAACACCCTTGTAATTCATTTCAAACTTTTCCAACTTTATGAATGATTATTTTATGGACAGTTCGAGTGGTGTGTGTGCGTGTGTGTGTGTAAGGAATTGTAAGAGAGCTGAGTACAGCTGTTTCTAAAGCACACAGTGCCATCTGCTCTTAAAAACTAAGTTCAGAATCAATTCGAGAGTGTATCATAATGAATTCGGAAAATCGCCGAATTCATTCAGAATCTCGATTCTCAATTCAATGGTCTATTGTCCCAGCACTGATTCATAAGCGATTTAAATAAGAGAAACGTTGTCACACGTCGATTAGCCGGTGTGAAAATTTCCTTACTGTCACATTCCTAATTGGGACCCTGTAAGGTCTAACCTGCTATTTTGCTCATTTGTAATTGAAATACATTTTAGCATGAATAAATGCAGTGCTTGTTCATGGAATGTTTCTTTCGGTCAGGTCCTGTCACACCGGAAAAGAAGCCCAGAGGACGTCCTCCTAGGGTTCTGGCTGCACAGAGGTTTGGCACTGGTATTGAGACCGCTCCTTTGCCGGTCACCACAGCACCTACAGAGAAGATAAAACGACCACCAGGGAGGCCTCCTGGCACTGGAGAAAAAAAAAGAGGCCGCCCTCCTGCTTCTGCCAGCCAGAGGGGCTGGCAACAGAGCGGCCATGCACTGCCTGAAGATGGTAATGACACAGCGTTGGAGTGCAGCTCCAGTCCTGCTCATTGCAAGGACAGTGTGGAGGATGAAAAAAGGCAAACTCCGCTTGGGTCTGGGCACCATCAGGGATCTGAGGCTAAGCTTCACAAAATCAGCCGAGAGTCCAAGGTGACTAAACTGAAAAGACTGCGGGATGACAAACTGAGCCCTCTGAAGTCTAAGCTGAAGGCCATTGTGAAGAAGAGTGTCCCAGTTCCTGGTGTGCAAAGACGGAAGCGGGGCAGGCCGCCTTCTGCTGAGCGCCTCAAAGCTGAGGCTGCTGCCGCTGCTGCTCAGGCTGCTAATGCCTCCTCGGTCCAGGAGATGTCCACTACAGCATCTGGGACTGCCAAACAAAAGGCCTTCAGGGTTCGTCGCGTACAAGATTTGGGTGCCTGCACTCCACATGATCTTAAGCTCAGGGCTTCTCATCCTGCTGATGAATGCACTAGCCCAGATCCCCAAGACTCCTCTACAACAGTCAACCCAGTGACCCCAACTAAACTCGGGAGGCCGTTAGGGTTACGTCAGAGCCCTCGTCATATCAAACCTGTGCGGGTCGTCCCTCCCTCCAAACGCACTGATGCCACTATTGCAAAGCAGCTGCTGCAGCGGGCAAAGAAGGGGGCCCAGAAGAAGAAACTATTGGCAAAAGAAGCTATTGGCACCCAGGGAACTGCCAATCCTGAGGGTGGGAAGCACAGGAGGCGAACTCAGCTAACAAACATCAGGCAGTTTATCATGCCTGTTGTGAGCACTGTGTCCTTACGAATCATCAAGACTCCAAAGCGGTTTATCGAGGATGAGGGGAGTTTCAGTACTCCACCAACACACATGAAAATTGCTAGATTGGACACAGCAGCTTCTGCCCCAGCACCTCAACCTATAGCATCATCCTCCCCAGCTCTTGTTTCCACCGCTCCTGTCACAAGTGGAACCACTGCCACACCCGGGGCAGGGCCTGCTGTTGACTCTCTCCCTCCTCCCCCTCCTCCTGTCCCAACTGGCAGTGCCACTGCCATTGCAGCCAGTCTCCTTAACAGCAGCTGCAACAATAGCACTAGCAACGGGCGTTTCAGTAGTAGTGCTGCATCCTGTGGCTCCAGCGCTGTTTCCCAGCATTCCTCTCAGCTCTCTTCTGGCGAGTCATCTCGATCCAGTAGCCCTAGTCTTGATGACTCCTCCTGTGACTCCCAAGCCTCTGAGGGCACCCAGGCCCTTTCGGAAGAGGGCGATCATTCCCCTGCATCACAGGGAGAGACTGAGGCCAGCATGCACCACGCCTCGCACCCACCCTCACCGCCGTCTGAGCCGGAGCCAGAACATGTAGTGTTGATGGAGCACAACAGAAGGGGTCGCAAAGCTCAGAGTAATAGGAGGGGTGCTTTAGTGGCCCGTGGTCGGGGCAGCCTGATTGGTGGAAGGAAACGGGTCATCATCAGCCCAGCCACAGGGGTTTCACAAGCTGGATCTCAGCAAGCCTCTTCCACTGCATCTTTGTCCTCTTCCCCACCACCACCACCTCCACTTCTCAGCCCTTCTCAGCCTCCCCAGGCAGCTTCATCCAATGCATCTGAGCATCACTCCCACTCTCCGTGGATGATGTCACATTCCATTGCCCCTTTTCTGCCCACCCCTCCAATACTTTCCAGCTCTCATGACAAACGTCGTTCCATATTACGAGAGCCCACTTTCCGCTGGACGTCTTTGTCATGTGCAGAAAATAAGTACTTTTCCTCTGCTAAGTATGCAAAGGAGGGCCTTATCCGTAAACCCACTTTCGACAACTTTCGTCCTCCTCCACTGACTGCTGAAGATGTGGGACTCATGCCACCTGGACCTGGTGGAGGTGGTGTTGCACCAGGAGGATTCCCTGCACCTGGTGGAGCATCGGGGACAGGTGCCAGACTTTTCTCCCCCCTGCATCATCATCCTCACCACAATCACCACCAGCATCCCTCATCACGGATTGAAACACCACTCCAAAAGCGCAGTCCCCTACTACGCCCCCCTTTCTTCACTCCGAGTCCAGCTCATTCACGCATCTTTGAGTCTGTCACCCTCCCATCCTCCTCAGGGAGCAGCCCTGGCTCTCTGTCTCCCCTTCAAGTCTCACCAACATCAAACAAAAAGAGAAAGGGGTCCAAGTTCTCACGTGGACAACCCAGGTCACCTTCACACTCTATGACAACCAGGAGCAGTCAGTCAGGAGTTCAAACGGGGAAGGCCTCTGAGCAATCCATGATTAGCAGTTCTGTTCCCATAAGCGTGACTGGAAATTCCAGCCCATTGCCCGGAGTTGCAGTCAGTGCACTTGCTCCCAGTGCCTTAAATCAAGCTTCTTTCAGCGGCTTCCCCTCAGGCTCCATTGGTCTTTCAAGCCATGGAGTTTCAGATGGGCGGCGAGCAGCAGGAGGTCTTGGTGTGAGTGGGAGTTCTGCTTCATCTTCACAGCTCTTCCCTCTTTTTACCCCCAGTCCTCAAGGATCAGGTGGGGGTACTGGAAAAGCAGGAAGGGAACGGAGTGTTTCTGCTACTAGAGACACAGGTACAAAGGAGAAGGATAGGGAGACTGAGAAGAATAGAGAGCGTGAAAAGGAAAACAAAAGAGATGGAAGGAAAGACTGGGATAAAAGAGGGAAAAGCTTTCCATCTGAGGCTTCCCCCAATTCTACATCCAGCCTCTTTGCGGTGGAGGCCAGGGACATTGAAGAATCTCTCATACAAAAAAGGACACCTGGTCGAAAGAAGTCAGTCACAGTTGACTCTGGTGCAGAGGCCTCCCCGAGCGACTCCGCAGCAGTTCAACCTGTTGGGGCCTTGCCATCTAAGGGTCGTCTGGCCAAAAAAGGCAGACCTTCGGAGAAAAGTATTGAAGCAGAGGGAGTAGAGCGAGAGAAGAACAAGGAGAAATTGAGTGGAAAACCCCCTACAACCACATCGCTGGGCTCTGTGTTGGCTCGTGCTGAGAAACAGCCAGTCACAGACAGACGTGTTGCAGGACTGTTGAAAAAAGCTAAAGCTCAGCTCAATAAGTTAGAGAAGAGAGCGGTACAACCTGGTGATCAACCTAAATTACCGGTATGTCCTGATTTTATTGTCCCCTTTTCTTTGGAAAATGTTTCCAAAAGTTGTTGAAGGTCATTTCCATTTGTTTGTCCTGTGCAGGGTCAAGAGAGTGACTCCTCTGAGACGTCAGTCCGTGGTCCACGCATTAAGCACGTGTGTCGTCGTGCAGCTGTAGCTCTGGGTCGCAATCGTGCTGTGTTCCCAGATGATATGCCTACCCTTAGTGCCTTGCCATGGGAGGAGAGAGAAAAGATCTTGTCTTCCATGGGAAATGATGGTGAGAATCTTAGAACAAGTTTGATTTTGTTAAAAAATTGTTTTTAAATCTTTAATTGTGTACTCGAATAGACAAATCATCAGTGGCGGGATCAGAGGAGGCGGAGCCACCCACACCTCCTATTAAGCCAGTAACAAGGCAGAAAACGGTCCATGAAGCCCCACCCAGGAAGGGCCGGCGCTCTCGACGCTGCGGGCAGTGTCCAGGCTGCCAAGTCCCAAATGACTGTGGGGTCTGCACCAACTGCTTGGATAAGCCCAAATTTGGGGGGCGCAATATTAAAAAGCAGTGTTGCAAGTGAGTTTGATATTTTGTTATAAATATGATAAATTGTGGGTTTCAGAACTTTTGCCCCTTAAAATTGCCCTTAAACCTTTGTGCTTGTATCATCACAGAGTACGGAAGTGTCAGAACTTGCAATGGATGCCGTCAAAGTTTCTTCAGAAGCAGGCGAAGGGTCAGTTTTCTGAGAATACTTTATTATAAGCCAAAGATGCTCTTATATTTCAATTAATTGTCTGTTTGCATTAACTTCAGGTAAAAAGGACAAAAGGAGGAATAAATTGACTGAAAAAAGGGAATCTCATCACAAATCCCAGTGTTCTGAAGCAAGCCCCAAGCCAGCCGTTCCTCCAAAGGATGACCCTCCCCGTAAGAAAAGTGAAACTCCACCACCTCCACCAGGAGAGGACAAACAAAAGCAGACGCAACCTTCATCACCATCTTCACCAGCTTCCTCCCCAAAGGACCTTCTTCTCTCTAGTGCTTCTGATGACCCCAAGCATTCTCAGACCCCTTTGAGCTCATCCTTTAGAAAGGAACGGAAGCAGCAGCCCAGTTCTTCACCCACCTCCCTGCACGCTGCCCCATCTTCCCCACCAGCACAGTCCCAACAGTCCTTGCAGCAGCAAAGCCAAATGCCAGCAAAAAAGGAAGGTCTTGCAAAGTCCCAGCCCGCTGAGCCCAAGAAGAAATCTCAGCAACAAAATCAACCCAGCTCTGCAGCAGACACAGGTAAATAGTTAAGGACATTTACTGTTGCTAACTTAACACAGGGGTGTCTAATCCTGTTCCTGGAGGGCCATCTTCCAGCCAAATTTAACTCCAGCAATAATTAAACACTGGAGGATCCACAAGAAATTTCCAGGCAGGTCTGTTGTAGCTAAATTTTGCAGGAAGATGGCCCTCTATGAGCAGGTTTGGACACCCCTGACTTCACATAGCCTTAATGTTTTTGTTTTATGGTCTTGTCATCTTTTAGCATCCGAAGCAAAACTAAAGAAGCAGACCACTCGATGTGTTCAACCACTCAAGCCTAAACCAAAAGAAAAGGTAAGCAGAACTTGCTGGCAGCTTTGTATTATTTTATTATGCCATGAACTGTTTCTACATAAACGGTTGTGTCTCTTCCCTCTTCTCTTATGAATGAGGCTCATAGCACAAATGATGCCAAGGTCACAGGCTCAATTCCCAGGGGATGCACATACTGACAAAATTTACCTTGAATACACTGAAAGTCACTTTGGGTCTTGGATATCCACCAATGTAACGTAAATGTGTATGTTTACAGGAGAAACAGATACACAAACCTGACGACAGTACTTTAAACTCCCAGAGCACTCCTTCGACTGGGGGCACAGCCAAGCAGAAAGCGCCCTGCGATGGAGTGCATCGAATCAGAGTAGATTTCAAGGAGGACTATGACATTGAGAATGTGTGGGAGATGGGTGGTCTCAGCATTCTCTCCTCTGTGCCAATCACCCCACCGGTGGTGTGCTTTCTTTGTGCCAGCAGTGGTAATTTAGAGGTGGGCTGTCTTTTGTTTGCAATTCTTGTCTTATGAATTGAAGGAACAAAAATGATGAGATGTGTTCTTATGGTTTGTTGTCTTCAGTTTGTTTTCTGCCAGGTGTGCTGTGAACCCTTCCACCTCTTCTGCTTGGGGGAGACAGAACGCCCCCAAGAGGAACAGTGGGAGAACTGGTGTTGTCGTCGATGTCGCTTTTGCCATGTCTGTGGCCGGAATTATCAGAAAACAAAAGTAAGAACTTCTGCTCTGTTACATTCATTCCGATATAGATTCCAGAATATTATTTAAATGAGGGAATTTAAATAAGTGAGACCAATAGAAGAATTACTTTGCAAGTAACTCTATGACAGGTATTGTTATGTTTTAAAGGGATAGTTCACCCAAAAAAGAAAATTCTGTCATTAATTACTCACCCTCAGGTCGTTCTAAATCCACAAGACTTTTGTTCATCTTCGGAACTCATATGAAGATCTTTCTAATGAAAAATCTGAGAGCTTTCTGTCCCTCCATAGACAACTACGCAATTACCACTTTGACAACTCAAAAAGATCATAAAGTGATCATAAAACTAATCCATAATAATTGAGCGAATTTCTGAAGAGACACGATCACTTCATATGATAAACAGATTTAATTTAGGCTTATATTCACATATAAATATTCTTCAACTCACACATCAGTTGGGGTAAATGTTCATTTTCATGTGTTACACAGCACGTTCGAGATTCCGCTAGAGGTAATTTCTTGCATGTCAAGCAGGTGCGGTTGAGCTTCTGTTTATATTCGCTAATCAATGTTTAGAGGTGAATAAAAGCCTAAATTAATTGTTCTTCATAAAAAGCAATCGAGTCTCTTAAGAAAATATGGACTAAACCTCTCAATTCATATGGATCAGTTTTATAATCTCTGTGAACTTATTGCTCCAAACTCATAATTGATAGTCCAACATTTTCACCATCAGGACTTATCCTTGGTATCCTTGGAATAGAGGGAGGAAACTTTAAATCCTCCAGATTTAATGGAAAGAAGTTTTAACACAATACTGTTACCAGTAACATGTATGAGTAACAATTATATTATTCTCGAAGAGTTTGTCACACAGTCCTATGTTATATGACCATTGTTGGCTAAAGATAAATGGAAAAGTTTAATATTCAAAGCATGAGTCCGTTTGGATCAACAATGGCATGTTCTAATGAAAAATACCTCCTTATGGTACGGCAAATACTTGTGGTACTTTTAATAACCGACTAAGCAACTTCCAAGTTTGAGCTTTTTTTTTTTTCCTCTCTAAAAGCCCCTAGCCACTCCCAAAACCTTCAAAATGACAAACACTCGATACCCATGTGGAATCTTAAAAATGTAAAAGTAAAAATTTTGTTCTGTCCATCATCTAGCAGCTACTGGAGTGTGACAAGTGCCGAAACAGCTATCACCCTGAGTGCCTGGGACCCAACCACCCTACTAGACCCACAAAGAAGAAAAGAGTCTGGGTACTTGCACACTCTTAATCCTAGATGTCTGTAACATCTGTTGTATTTTCTACATTCTCCCATAATTATTTTTCCTTCTGCCACAGATTTGCACCAAATGTGTGTGCTGTAAGAGTTGTGGAGCCACCAAACCAGGGAAGGCCTGGGATGCCCAATGGTCACATGATTTCTCTTTGTGTCATGATTGTGCCAAACTCTTAGCTAAAGGTCAGTGCTGTACATCTTGGATGTTTATTGGATGTTTCTAAACTATCACTAAACTATGGAATCAATGTTTTTCTTCCCCCAGGCAACTTCTGCCCACTCTGTAATAAGTGCTATGATGATGATGACTGTGATAGCAAAATGAAGTGCAGGAAGTGCGATCGCTGGGTCCATGCCAAATGTGAAAGTTTAACCGGTGAATTATCTGTTTTTCTCCACATCTCATATCGGTCTTGTGGCATTACAGGGGCACTATAACCTTAAACTAAGTAAAGTTGGTTGATTCAAATTATAGATACACAAATTTTACAATACTACTGTACAAATGTTTGGTCAGTATGATTATTTTTTTGAAAGAAATCAATATTTTCTTTCAGCAAAGAAGCATTAAATTGATAAAAAGTTAAAAATAAGTTGAAATAAATGCTGTTCTTTTAAACTGTCTGTTAATGAAAGAATCCTGAAATAAAGTATCACTGTTTCCACAAAAATGTTAAGCAACTGTTTTCAACAGTTATCAATGATAAGAAATGCTTCTTGAGCAGCATATTAAAAACATTTCTGAAGGATTCTGTGTTATGGAACACTGGAGTAATGATGCTGAAAATTCAGCTTTAACATCGCTGGAATAACTTCCATTTTAGAATATAAGACCATTTAAATTGATAATTTCTCACAATATTACTGTTTTCTTGTAGTTTTGGTCAATGAAATGCAGCCTTAGGGAGATTTCTTTCAAAAACATTCAACAGTCTTACCGACCACAAATTTTGAATGGTAGTGTATCCATTCAGTTAAAATCCAGTCAGTTCTAACATGTCTATGGTTATAAAAAATAAGGTAGCATTCTAGATTTTGGATGCTTCTTTAATACAACACTTTATAGATAATCTTTCCCTTTCACATATTTAGATGATATGTATGAGCTCTTGTCTAACTTGCCTGAGAGTGTGGTCTACACCTGCACAAACTGCACTGAGCCCCAACCCGCTGAGTGGCGGGCTGTCTTAGAGAAAGAAATTCAGAAGTCCATGCGGCAAGTTCTCACCTCCCTGCTAAACTCCCGCACATCCACACACTTGCTTCGCTACAGACAGGTGAATTGCCATCTCTAGTTCTAGAAGTTTTCACAAGCTCTATTTTCACCACCAAAGTGATGGCACTATTTTTTTTGTCTCAGGCGGTTATGAAGCCACCTGAGTTGAACCCAGAGACCGAAGAGAGCCTTCCCTCACGCCGTTCCCCCGAGGGCCCTGACCCCCCTGTGCTGACGGAGGTCTCTCCACCAAATGATTCGCCGCTCGATTTGGAGTCTGTGGAGAAGAAAATGGAATCTGGACGCTATAAATCAGTGGTGAGTTTTTAAATATGTCCTCCTTTGAAACAGTTTAAAGCAAAAATTGTAGCTTTTATGATTCCATTCTTCTTTCAAAGATTACCTGCTGCCTTTTGAGCTTCTAATGCAGCAGGGTTCATATGCCGGTCAAATACATGAGGGCCAGGTGTCATTTTCTGCTCCTCTCTTTCAGCTGGAGTTCAGTGATGACATTGTGAAAATCATCCAGACAGCCTTCAATTCAGACGGAGGTCAGCTAGAGAGCAGAAAAGCCAACAGCATGCTCAAGTCCTTTTTTATCCGGGTAAGTAAAAGCTGGTGGACTCACAATTCTGACAATGGAACATCTTGCAGTCCTACATTATTGTTTCTAATGGCACTGTCACTGTTATTTGTTACAGCAAATGGAGCGGATTTTTCCGTGGTACAAGGTGAAGGAGTCCAAATTCTGGGAAACGTGCAAAGTCTCTTCTAAGTGAGTCCTTCCCATGTGTCAAATGAATTTTGTTTGTTTTAATTTGGACTTTGAATCATTCTGTTTAAATTGTTTTTGGTCAGAAACAAATTTCAGAACTAAATTCAGGAACAAGCTATGTTTAGTTTCATGGTGAATAGTGGGACCAGTTAAGATAGACATTCAACGGCGAGTTTGTTCTCGCTGCTCATACACTGTCTATTCTTTGCGCTCCTCTAGAGCAGAAATATCACCTTTCCATAGGGAATGCAGCCTGTATGGTCTAGTTCCATTGTTTGAGGTCGACAGGCAGTGTCACATTTCACATGGGTGCTTTGACAAGTCTTGTGGTTGGCATTTGGTTTGCTTGTTTGTATACTTCATTTGTTGCCATGAATTATTAAGAGCAGTGCAAAGGATTTTGTGTATGCATGCTTGATCTTGAATACAGTGTCTTTAAAGAGAGAACAATGTTTATATTATTTCCATTTGCAATTATGCTATCAGCGTTGTCGTTCTTTTTTCTACTGAGATTTTGCCATTGGTACTTTTTTGTAATGTATATTTTCCTCCTCATCACCAATGAGCACCAGTTCAGTACGGTGGCCCAGTAGTGCACAACACAATGAAATTTAAAAAGCAAACATAAGTTCACAACACAATGGAAACAAGCCACAACACAACGAAATTACTAGGGGGCTCTTGGTGCTCTGTAAAGTTAAATTTCTGTTCTAAGAGTCGAGAGTCTTACAATACCATGATTAGTTTGAAGTATGTAAACATTGTGTATCAACATGAAATAGTCATTCAAAATCACATACGTGCACAATAGCTTCATATTTATACCTGAGAATGATTTGACGCGCTACCGCGGCACAAGGAAGGGAACGTCTGCCAATTAAAAGTGTTTAAAACATATAATTTGTATTCGTTAAAATTACTTTTAACATTTGAAATCAGACATGTTCAAATTCCAAAGCTTGTACTAGGTTTCTATTGGTTAGACTGACTCACTACAGGTGACATTTTGACAATGCTTACAAGAAGGTATTATTTTACCTGTAGTGAGTCAATCTTACTAATAGGAAACTACTACAAGCATTGGAACATGAAAAAAAAAACTTTAAGTGAATTACAGTAAAAAAGGAATAAATAAATACCATATATAGTAAGTCAGTCTGGTCAACAACAACAAAAAACCTTTTGGAGAATTAAAGTGAGAGAATGTAGAATTTGCATTTTTGGAGATTTTTTTTTTTTTTTTTTTCCTGAAAATATTTGTTTATTGTAAGTACATGAAGGGAGGTATTGACAAAATGTTACCTGTAGTAAGTCAGTCTTACCAACAAGAACTAAGCTTTGGAATATGAACATGTCTGTTTTTAAATGTTTAAAACAAAGTCATTGTAATGAATACAAATTATTCATTTTAACCATTTGGTGGAATTGGCAGACGTTCCCGTCATCATGCGCCGCGGTAAAATCATTCACGAGTATAAATATGAAGCTATTGTGCACGAATGTGATTTTGAATTAATATTTCATGTCGATATACAATGTTTACATACTTAAAACTAATCACGGTATTGTAAGACTCTCGCATCTTGGAACAGTGGCAAGGAAATCTAACTTTACCGAGCACCGAGAGCCCCCTAGTGGTCGGGAGGATTTCCATTGTGTTGCGGCTTGTTTCCGTTGTGTTTGGCTTTATTTCATTGTGTTGCGCACTACTGGGCCACTGTAGTTCAGCATATTAAGATATCTAAATGATCATGTACTTTCAAATGGTACTGTATTGAAGCATACATTTGTCCATATGTTAGGTAATTAAACAATGTTGTGTAACAAAGACATGACTAACAAGAGTGCTGTATCTTTGCAGTAGTGGACTGCTTCCCAATGCTGTGCTGCCTCCTTCTTTGGATCACAACTATGCCCAGTGGCAGGAGAGGGAGGAGATAGCCAGGGCTGAGCAGCCTGTGCTAATGAAAAAGATCATCCCAGCTCCCCATCCTAAAGCCCCTGGAGAACCCAACTCCCCAATGGACCCCACACCATCTCCTCCACCACCCATGCTTATCCATGGTGAGAAAGTCGCTTTAAAACCCTATAAAAACTAACATGTGAAGGAACTACTGGTATGGTACATTGTGTTAGGAGTTAAATAACTATATTCTCTTACTCTTTAACTCTGTTTGAACTGAAACATTATCAGAATCTATGTAGATAAGTTAAACAGGAATATTTCTTTTGTCTTTAGACCATAGCCCTGAAGACAGCCCTGTGATTCCCCCTCCTCCTGGTGTTGGTGACAACAGACAGTGTGCGCTTTGTCTGAATTATGGAGATGAGAACACAAATGTGAGTAATCACCAACCCAAAACTGGTCACAGTCTGGAACACTTTTTTTGAGAATGTACGAGTTAAATTTTATGTGGTCTCATTTGTGCGAGTGCATGATCAAGGTAGTCATGTATGTGTAAATGAACGACTTATCAGCAGCTGCTGCCATCCATAACTTTTTTGTTTTCAAAATGAACAAAATTTATATAATGAACCGTGTTTGTGTCTTATACTGAATCACTACGGTGCGCCTATAATAAGTGTTTATATTCGGACTGTTTCAGACCAGGCTCGGCTGAGGAGCGAACGTACACCCACATTGCACAATGATGAAAGGCTTAGTCAGAAATTAGGAATTCAGGAAATTTCGGAATTAAGCCATATAAAAATGAAAAGGTTAATAGCTGAATAATAAAAAACAAAACAAAAAAACAAAGTTTGGATTTTAAGGATGCTGATGGAAAGGACGAGCTAGCAAACAGACACAACTAATGATGAGCGCACAGGCAGAAAGGCACTACTTCACTAATGGGAATGGCTTAGACCAGGGTTCCTCAATAGGCAGCCTGCGGGCCATGAGAGACAAATGTGTGGCCTGCGCTAATGTCAGATTGTGTAGTCAAGGTAATGTATATAAGCACGTTTCTGTTGTGAAAATTCAAACGCAACATCATTGCTTGCGTTGCGTGACCACTGGTGCATTGAAAATGCTCGCGCTCCATGCCAGCAGACAGTTTGTCAGTGACTCAAAAACTGAATAGGCAATATAGACGAAATGTGAATGGACTGAAAATTTTGGGTTTTTTTTGTCTGACCAACCACAACAAAGAAAGTAAACTGTATGTGGGAAAGTATCGTGTTTGCTTTTATATTATTAGTTACAGAAAGGCAAACTAACGGCTAATATTTTCTCATTTACCTTCAACATTCAGCAAATACACATCTATTTCATTAAAATAAATCTCTGAATATCTAATTATCATTTAATTTCACTGCCCTTGCAGATTTATTCAAATACAACAGTGAGATTTTCTGAAGTGTTTGTAACCCGCATGAACGTGTGTATTCTGTGCGTGACAGTCTGTTCGTGTGAAATGTAAGGGAACTTTGATCAATATAACTCAAAGGTGATTGAATTACAGTGAATTAGAACCGATTCAATTTATAAATTATTCCGAATTAATATTTAACACTTTCTCAATTATTTGTCCACCAATAAATTGAGATTAGGGTATTTTATCAATTCTGGACAGAATATTATCCCGTGGCCAACAGTAATAATATACAGTTATGATTACTAACTATGAGCAAGGTAACGTATTCGACAGTTTAAGGCTGTTACTTGTAAGCACACAACAGCAGACACTTGTATATGTAAAAAAATCAAACAAGACTTTATTAAACTACTCTAAGACACACAAAAACTAATCTAACAAAACACACACAGACTCATTCATACAGTGACAGGGAAATTAGGTTATTGTTACGGAGGGTGAATGGAGTCCCAAATTTCTAGCGTTCAACACTATTTCTTTGACCGCAACCTGAGAGAATTAATACTAGCAATTCAACCTTAGTTCATTTGCTTAATAAAAATTGCACCAGCTCAGCAAACTTGAGGAGATTGTGGTACTTGCATTTTGGCTGCTCCCGTGAGTGCGTGTTCCCTTCATTACGGATTTGCATATGGATCTCTGCAGCGGCTGGAGGTCAGTCGTTGTTGCGTTAGGGACAACGGTGAATGGATGGTTGGCTTTGCTGGAGGGAGACCCTCGTGAGTTGGTTGTCTGGTTATGCGTTGCTGCCCAACCAAGTGTCTGCATCTTTTCTGAAGTTGCTGAAGTTTTACGATGGCTCATATAGGAATGTTGATGAGTCTTGAAGATTCACAATGATTCATTTGCCAAGACCAAAAGAATGTCCAACTGACCACTCCTTTCCGGGTGTTTCCAAATTTTGGTAATCATTTTGGGCAGGTCCTACGCTCAGTTTTCCTGCTCCTGCATGTGATTAGCATAATGTCCATTCTACCGGGTGTGCCCAAACTTCTTAGAGCTTTGGTCAGAACTTGAAGAAATCCACTTGCATAGTTTAAATGTGGTGCATCTTATAAACAATATTCTTGCATCAAATTACAGGAAATCATTTATCCATCACACAGACACCAAATAGCATATACTTCCTATAATTTGGGTAGACTTTTCTAAAATCTACCTGTACTTAATGTTTAAAAACACAAAAAGAACTTGGCAGGCTATTTAAAATACACATAGTACATACATGATGTCTAAGGCAGTGCTTCCCAAACTGTTGGCCGCGGTCCCCCTGTGGTCCGTAGCGGTCTTGCAGGGGGGCCGTAGCTAGTCCAAATCAATATATTAAAGCAATTAAAATATTCCAATTGTTCTAAAATTTGATATTTTTTTGAAAGTATGTAAGGTTAGTGTTATGGATTTAAATATATTTGTAAAGAATGTTTACATCATAGTTCTTATAATTCACATGAAATTCTTACAAACTTATTAATAAATTTATTTTTAGGTAAATGTTGGTATATATTTTTTAACGGCGGGGTCGTGGAGCTTTTGCAATATTTTTGGGGGGCCTTACCCCTCTTAAGTTTGGGAAGCTCTGGTCTAAGGCTACTCACTAGTAAATACATTTCTGTTAGAGAGAGTGAATTCTTTAAGGTTCCTGCTGATATCAAAGAAACTCTGCAATGTCTTTGAAATGCACAGAAGGTTTCCCGTGCCATTTAATTTTTATACTTTTCATATTTCTAATTTATTAAATATGATTTAAAATAAATATAAATTATAAAAGTATATCATTATATCGGCCATTAGCCACTGTTATTTAATGTATTTAAGATTAAAGACGACTATTCATTAAGCATGCATTGATTAATCCCGCGTTGTAGCAAAGTGCAACTAAATTATGTGCTAGGGTGACCAACTGAGAAAGTTGGTAGCTCCAGTGCAACCGGTGGAAAAGTTGGTTGCAAAAAAGCCCTGCAGAAGGAATGCATTAGCATGTACAGATATGGATTTGTAATTCTACTGTATTTGATTTGTAAAACATTATTTAATCTGTTTTCTAGGACTGTGGGAGGCTGCTTTATATTGGCCAGAATGAGTGGGCCCATGTGAACTGTGCACTGTGGTCAGCAGAGGTATTCGAGGATGTTGACGGTGCTCTCAAAAATGTCCATTTGGCAGTCGGTCGAGGCAAACAGCTGGTACGCAATGAACAGACACGTCACTTTGCTTAGATTGAGTTACAGTGCCATAATACACATTTATGTAATTATTTTTGTTGTCTACTGAAAACACTGTAGGCAACAAATCGTTCCCTCCTCATAAATAGATTGCATTATACTTTGCTTTTTCAGCAATGTGAGAATTGTCACAAACCCGGAGCCACGGTGAGTTGTTGTCTGACCTCCTGTACCAACAACTACCATTTCATGTGTGCACGTCAGCAGCAGTGTGCGTTTTTAGAGGACAAGAAGGTTTATTGTCAGCATCACAGAGATCTTATAAAGGGCGAGGTAAGGAAGGATGCATGCATGCATCAGTAAGCAAGTTATGTTTTTGTATATTTCTTGTGAATTGTTGAATTTATTATAAATTATAAACCTATTTTTAAAGGTGGTGCCAGAATCTGGCTTTGAAGTGGCTCGGAGGGTCCTTGTGGACTTTGAGGGAATCAGGCTTAGAAGAAAGTTTGTTAATGGGCTTGAACCAGATAATATCCACATGATGATAGGTATGTTGTATGTCCTTGCATGGTGCATGTCACTAATAAGTAATAAACAAAGCACTCTACATCAAAATTAAATGTCACTTTTTTTTTGGTTCAGGGTCTATGACCATTGACTGTCTTGGTATGTTAACTGAACTGTCAGATTGTGAGAGGAAGCTGTTTCCTGTGGGATACCAGTAAGTCTTTTAAATTACAGCTTTGTCTTTTGTTAAAAACATGACTAGATATGAAATGAAATAACCATTTTATTTATTTACACAGATGCTCAAGGGTCTACTGGAGCACTCTAGATGCCCGCAAGAGATGTGTTTATAAATGTAGAATTTTAGTGTGCCGACCCACTATGACCGAAAATATCAGTAACAACACAGTAGCTCAAGAGGAGAACCACACAGTTGCTCATAGTCCTTCACCTGTTTCATGTAAGTCGATTTAAATTCATAATGGTCTTCATTGTGACGTTTTGCTAGCATTTTAAAAACTGATCATTATTAAACATTTCAGCTGAAGTGGATGGTGCTTTGCCTGGACCCACAGATTCCATAAAATCATCAAATGTGCCTTCCACGCCAAATCAAAGGGTTTATTTTAGGAACAGACACCCCAGCTACCCACCTTGTCATCGTTCTCCCTCAACCAGACCACTTCCCTCTCCAGGTAGGAGTTATATACAGTATTTATTTTGCTTTCTCCTTTTGAGGGGGAATAAGAATTTTAATTTTTTATTAAATATTGTTCAATATATTTCCCCCCTTTTAGATGGTTTTAGTAGTTCAGCGCATGAGATTGTGACTGTGGGGGACCCTCTGCTGAACTCCAGTCTACGAAGTATTGGATCTCGACGACACAGCACTTCCTCCATCTCCACTCAACAACCTAGGCAAAAGCTTTCCCCTCCTTCACAGGGAGGCACAGTATCCAGTCAGACAGGCAATTCATTTGCCCCTTCTCTGTTCTCAACCTCTAAGGAACCTTTAACCAAGGACACAGAGAAAGGAAGAGCACGTTCTGGAGAAAGATCTCACAATCGAGAGGCTAATTCAGTAAACAGCGGAGCACAGCGTCGACATGGTTTTGGTTTCACTGAAAGAATAGATGGTAGCAGAGAAGCATCCAAAAAGCAGTCCGATAGTGAGAGTTTGAAGTCATCGCAACCAGTTAGTGCAAGTCAAGTGTCTCCACCTCTCGGAACTGCAGTTTTGACAGGACATCAGAGAGGAAGTGGCAGTTTAAAAACTGAGAAGGGGAAACAAGCAACAAAAGATACTGACCTTCCAGCCGGAGCCACTTTTATGTCCAGTCATCCACTCGCCACTCTTCCAAAAGACAAAGCTAATCCAATCAAGGAAGGAAATGTAACATCCATGGCTGCATCAAAAGACTCAGGAAAGACTGGGTCTCTGCAACCAGTTTACAGCAAAAGTGGGAGTAGGAAGTCTCATGACTACGCATTTGGCCCAGCTGCGGCAGCACCGATGGTAATGAAACCTCTCTGGTCATCTGGTGCCAAGGTGGGAGAGGAAGAAATAAAGCATAGCTTCCAGGCAAGTGCTGCCATCACTGCTAGTCATGGAACCTCTAGCACCAAAGAAAAACACTCCAAAGTTAAAATGAATGTGAGCAGGGATGTTTCAAAAGAAAGAAAAGGGACTCCCCAGAACCGAAACCCAGTTCTCAACAGCAACTCTAAAAGCAGTAATGTTAAAACACAAGGTCAGGGTCCACCTCCTCACAATAGTAGCAATAAAGACACAGCACTGAGCAGCAACACAGGATCTGGTGCAGTGGAAATTAATAAATTTGATCACAAGGACGTGGAGAAGCCGTTAAAGTCCAAAGAGAGATTTAGCCTCGAGAAAAAGCATAGTTCTGCCATGGATGCTATTCAGCCGAAAGCGGGGAGCGAGAGAGGTATTAGATCTCCACAGGTACACCCTAAATCAAGCAAGGAAGTTATTCCAGTGGTGAAGAAACAAACTGAGAGGCTGCATCTATTGTCTCAGAAAATGGATCCTAATGGTACCAAAGCAGTCAGCATATCTCCTAACACAAACACGTATACTTCTGTTACCCCTAGCAACCAGGGCCCCCAAAGAAGGTCCTCCCGAGCAATGGTTTTCTCCCCATCTGCAAGTTCTGAAAGCTCAGAATCAGACAGCCACATCCACCCGGATGATGCTGAGGAGCACCTAATGGACCACCAATGTGCTGATGATGGGGAGGACAATAATTTAGAGGACGAAGGCAGCATTGATAAGCACCACGAGGAGGATAGTGATGGATCAGCGGGGTCAGCAAAGCGGAGATACCCAAGGCGGAGTGCTCGTGCTCGATCAAACATGTTCTTTGGGCTAACCCCTTTCTACGGTGTCCGATCATATGGTGAGGAAGACCTACCCTTCTACAGAAGTGGTGAAATCTCCATGAAGAAGCGGACTGGGAGCAGCAAGCGTTCAGCTGAAGGACAAGTCGATGGGGCAGATGATATGAGTACATCATCTTCAGCAGACAGTGGAGAAGATGAAGAAGGAGGAATTGGTTCAAATAAGGACACGTATTATTACAACTTCACACGCACCATAATAAACCCCAACTCTGGTCTTCCATCTATTGCAGGTATTGATCAGTGTTTGGGAAGAGGGTCACAGATCCACAGGTTCTTGAGAGACCAGGCGAAGGAGCATGAAGATGACAGTGATGAGGTATCGACAGCTACTAAGAATTTGGAGCTGCAACAAATTGGTCAGCTGGATGGTGTGGACGATGGTTCTGAGAGTGATGTTAGTATAAGCACTAGCAGCACAACCACAGCTACTACTTCGTCCACACACAAAGGTTCAACAAAAAGGAAGGGTCGAGAAAGCAGGACAGAAAAATCAAGTATTGACTCTGGGAAGGAGGCAGAAAATAACACAAGTGGTAACAGTCGCGAAGGTCGTAAAAATCAGAAGGATAATTGTCTTCCATTAGGGAGTGTGAAAACACAAGGACAAGACCCCCTTGAAACTCAGTTATCACTCACCACGGATCTCCTCAAGTCTGACTCTGATAACAACAATAGTGATGACTGTGGCAACATCCTGCCTTCTGATATTATGGAGTTTGTGCTCAATACTCCTTCAATGCAGTCTTTGGGACCGCAGACAGAAGCTCCTTCTGCTGAACCATTCTCTTTAGATGAGAGTTATGGGGTGGATGTTAATCCAAGAAAGGACATGCTTTTTGAAGATTTCACTCAGCCACTGGCCAGTGCTGAACCTGGCGAGAGTGGAGTGAACACCTCCATTGCTGTAGAAGAGTCATATGACCTTCCGCTTGAATTGCCCTCAGACCTCTCGGTGTTAACAACTCGAAGTCCCACCGTAAATAATCAAAATCATGGCTCATTGATCTCGGAGACCTCTGACCGTACCATGTTAGCTCTCGCCACAGAGGAATCGGGAGTCGAGAAAAGCGCGGAAGAAACGGAGAACAGGGTCCACTGTATCTAGCAAAAGCCCACAGGACAGATGTACCGATTCCCAGGTTCCGGAAGGTCAGATGACTCCAGAACACTTCATTCCTGCACGCATTGATGGAGACCATATCACAAGTCCTGGAGTAGAACCTGTGGGAGAGACGGGTAACCGAGATCCAACAAGAACTACTAGCACACCAGGTCTTCCCAGCTCACCCACTTTGCCTCTCCAGAGTCAGAAGTTCATCCCTGCTGCCACCGTCAGCTCAGGTCCTACTCCAATTACAAGCTCTGCTGTTCAAGCGACCGCCTCTCAGTTGAAGCCTGGTCCAGAGAAACTGATAGTGCTAAACCAGCATCTGCAACCACTCTATGTATTGCAGACCCTTCCCAATGGTGTAACCCAGAAGATCCAGATTGCTCCAGGTGCAACAGGTGTCATGAACACTAGTGCCCCTGTTTTGACAGGCCTCAGTGGTATCTCCACCTCTCAGTCCATTTTTCCTGCTGGCGGCAAAGGTTTAGTGCCTGTACCTCATCACCCACAAATCCATGCATTCACAGGCACCACTCAGACAGGTTTCCAGCCAGTCATTCCTAGCACCACATCAGGCCTGATCATAGGAGTCACTTCCCATGATCCCCAGATTGGTGTGACCGAGGCAGGACATTTGCATGATCATGCCTCTAGTGTTGCTATGGTATCTAGTGCTTCATCCATCACCCCTGCTCCGACTATGCTCCCCTCTGGTCATGGCAAGAAACGGCTAATTTCTCGTCTTCAGAGTCATAAGAGCAAGAAACAGGCTCGTTCAAAGACTCAACCCACGCTTGCTCCTTCCGATGTTGGGCCCAATATTATGATAAACTTGTCACCTTCACAAATTGCTGCAGGAATTCCTACTCAGACAGGCCTGATGGAACTGGGGACTATAACCGCAACTGCTACAACTCATAGAAAAATTCCTAACATCATAAAACGGCCAAAGCAAGGAGTAATGTACGTGGAGCAAACTCTCCTTCCACAGCCCATGCCTATTTCAACCACAACTCAGCCTGGCATATTGGGACATGATTCCTCGACTCATCTGCTCCCATGTACGGTGTCGGGGCTCAACCCAACTCAGTCCGTTTTGAATGTGGTGTCGGTGCCTCCCAGTGCACCTGGAAACTTTTTGGGAGCGAGCTCTGTATCGCTGAGCTCTCCTGGCCTCATTAGCTCAGCTGAGATCACACGACCTATAAATAACCTCATTATCAACCCACACAACCTGAGCCTTCCAGAGCAACAGATGGTTCTTCATTCAGGAACCCCCATGATGTCTCATCTTACTAATCCTGCCCAGACATCCATTGCAAGTAGCATCTGTGTTTTTCCCCCAAACCAAAGCATAAGCATGTCTGTTAACCAGCAGGTGGAGAAAGAGGGCAGTGTTCATCTCCAACACCCAGTCAGTCGAGTTCTGGCAGATAAAACCCTTGACCCAAATGTCAGTTCAGCTGGCCAAGTGTCTCTTGCCCCTAATCCCATCGCTCAAGACCTGAACAAAGGTCATGTTGGCGTCCTCACTCAGAGCTCACGAACCTCTCCCATCTCTCGACCACATCAGCAACAATCCTTAAAGTTATCTGCAGGAGCAGTCTCCACGGCTGTTGGGAAAGGAAAGCAAAAGGCCAAAAGACCCCGACCAAGCCCAGATAAGAGCACTGGAAAGAAACACAAAGGACTTCAGTCAGATGCATCAACTGTTGACACATCTGCAATCCAATTATCATGTTTTCCTGGGTAAGAGTCTGACATTTTTGTAATCTTGTTGGTTAGAGAAAGAAATGGTTGAAATGTGCTCAAATGTTTGTTTGTTTGTTTTTGTAGTAACCGGGAACTTTCATCACCTGAGCCAATGGATACAGGGCAGTCAAATGAAACGGGTTCAAAAAAGAGGTAAAAAAAAAATTATGATCAATCTTATATTTTCAATTTACTTAGTTGTCTCTGACATAATTAAACTCTTTTCCTTTCAAAGTGACTCTGCCACTAGGACAGCTGATTCCTCTGCTCTTAAACAAAAAACCATGGACACTCATGAAGAGAAACCAAAGACTGGAGGTGGGTAAAATGGCAGGTATTTCTGTCCATTTGTTAAATTTTGCAGTGGTTACAGATTTTTTTTGTAACATTTTTTACAGGACTGTCTAATAAAGGTGATGGGAAAGACTCTAGTGCATTCTCAGTGGAAAGACCTGATCAGAGGGACAGTGGGAGAGACTCCTCCCTAGACAGCAAGCCTAAGAAAGGACTCATATTTGAAATCTGCAGTGATGACGGATTTCAAATTCGCTGTGAAAGTATTGAGGGTAAGTGAGATCTAGATAATAAAGTGTAATGCAAAGTTTAGACCTCATCAGGATGTTCATAATAATGTTCATTTGTGGATAATTGCAGTCAGTCTTCTGTGAAATTAATTTCCTCTTTCAAATTCCTATTTCGTTTCAGAGGCCTGGAAGTCCTTGACAGATAAAGTGCAAGAAGCCCGGTCCAATGCTAGACTCAAGGCACTTTCATTTGATGGTAAAAACATATTAGAGCATTTATTGTAAACATTATACATAATTTGTTTTACTTATTGTTAATGTGGCAAACACATCTTGTATTTCACATCACTTTTCTTTGTCAGGAGTGAATGGGTTGAAGATGCTGGGTGTTGTTCATGATGCTGTAGTGTTTTTACTGGAGCAGTTGTATGGAGCTAGGCATTGCCGAAATTACAGGTTCCGCTTCCATAAACCTAAGCAGCCAGAAGATCCTCCTGTCAACCCTCATGGCTCTGCCCGTGCTGAGGTGTACCACAGGTATTTGTCATGGCCAGGGTGGTCTGATTTTTTTTTTTCTTTTGATCCCTGAGAATCTTAAACCTTTCCACAGTAGAAAAGGGAAATAAGTAATTCTGTAAAGGACTGTTTTGAGTGTGAAATCTTCTAAACGCTCTAATTGACTTTAATCTACTTGAATTGATCATTCTTCAGGCGATCGGTTCTGGACATGTTTAATTTCCTAGCTTCCAAACACCGTCAGCCTCCTGTATACAACCCCCAGGAGGAAGATGAGGAGGAGATACAGCAGAAGTTGGCACGGTGAGTCACCTTACTGACCTTGTTTTAACCTCTTTTCAGTTATGGATTGGTGGTCTCCAACCACATTCCTGGAACCTTAATCAAACACACCGGATTCAGATCATCATCTCCTTAGTAGAGACTCTCAAGGCCTGAAATTGGTGTGTCAGAATGCTTTTTTACACAATTTGAATCTCTCCTTTTTTGTCTAACACCTGGTGTTTTCATAGACGGGCCACCAGCATGGACTTGCCACTGCCTATGAGGTTCAGGCACTTGAAGAAAGCATCCAGGGAAGCTGTGGGTGTCTACAGGTATATACACTTTCTATTTAAACCAAAAATGGTTGAATTGAAAACAAACATGCGTCTTTGTTGCATAGCATCTTCTTAATCTATTGTATTGTTCACAGATCAGCCATACACGGCAGAGGTCTGTTCTGCAGGAAGAACATTGATGCTGGAGAGATGGTCATTGAGTATTCCGGCACTGTCATTCGCTCTGTCCTCACTGACAAGCGGGAGAAGTACTATGATGGCAAGGTAAAAATCTAATACTTGGTGGTCTATTAGTGCAATGTGTTTAAAACAAATCCGCACCAGTGTTCTTCATTGATTTGTCTTTCTTTTTTTTTTGCTCAGGGCATTGGCTGCTACATGTTTCGTATCGATGACTACGAGGTGGTTGATGCCACCATCCACGGCAATGCAGCCCGTTTCATTAACCACTCCTGCGAGCCCAACTGCTACTCCCGTGTGGTCAATGTTGATGGTCAGAAGCACATTGTCATTTTCGCCATGCGCAAAATCTATAGAGGCGAGGAGCTCACATACGATTACAAGTTCCCCATCGAAGAACCAGGCAATAAGCTGCCTTGCAACTGCGGGGCAAAGAAGTGTCGCAAGTTCCTCAATTGAAAGCGAACTCACAAGCTAATACCGTCTGTGAAATGCTATCAAGGGTGTATACTTGACAGGGAAGAGACATTTTTAAATGTTGTTTTTATTTTTATTTTTTTTACTGAAGCAGGCTCAGGTTATCAGAAGGTTAATGGTATTGTGCCTCTTAAGTTGTTTGATTTTTAGAAAAGTCAATTGAGCAGAGTCGCAATGGTGAAGATTGCCCTTATGTCCCCTTTATTAATGCCCAATTTAAGAGATTAGTGCCCCCTTATTCTTAACTTTTGTATATGATCTTTTATTTTAAGGCTTGGTTGTTGTTGTTTTTTTTCAAAGAAGGATATTGTGAACCGTTTTAAATTTGTAAGTCGAGTCTGGCCTGCCCTTACTTTTTGAGTGTGACAAATTACTGAAAAAATGCCACTTCGTTCCATTCTACACCAAAGTGCAATTTTGTAAGGGAAAGATTTAATGTTTTTAGATTGACGATACATAATCCTTTTTTTAGCCTGACCTGTTTAGACATCTCTCCCTCTTTGAATGTACATTGAAGCCTTCAGAGCATCCATGGTCATCCTTGCCGAGCTGGGCCTGATTTTCTGTATGAAAGACACTGTAAATATTGTCTCAGAGGACAGATGATGAGGGGAAACACTAGGGGGAGCAGTGGTCCCTGGAATAATGGTTATCAGAAAGACAAGATGGTAAATGTTCTTTTTGTCAGTGGTTGAAAGAAACTTGCTTGAGATATGAAGAGTAGGCCAGCAAAGAGCTTGGAAACTGCAGGGGCTGGTTGGGTTGAGATCCTGGTGGACTGACAGCAAATCGACCAGAGCAATTTCTGAGGTCTGGGGGGGGAATAACATGCTTATATATACATTTTTATAGTTATTTAGAGAGAAAGTAGTTTAATCTCAATGTATTGCAAAAAAAGTATAGTTTGCATGCTCCAAGGCTTCTTATGAAACCTTGTTGGATTTAATTGATTTTAGCTCAGTCCAAATCCCTAAGCCTGTAGTTGTCCGTGAAATTATAAGATCATGTTTTTTTGACGCAATTTGAAACTTGACTATTTTTGTCCTGTCTTGTTGCTGACAGAAATATCATTCATTGAATATGTGAATATGTATATTTTTCTATACAAATGACTTAAAAAAAGCACTCATTGGTAAATAGCACTTAACAATGGTATTTATATTTTTAATAAAACATTGTATTTATTTTATCAACATTTTTGTAGGAAATAATAGATTTACAACACTAATGCTTTGTCCAGACATTTTTTATAGTGCCGTCTTCTAAAAGATATTTTTAGTTGGATTTTATTTTTTGTAGCCCAAATGTTTCTTTCTGTTCCAAAGACTGAAGCAGTTACTGTTCCCACAGAGTGCGGTCCACCAGAGGCTCTCGTTGTGAACCCAAGTCAAGCATGGACATTTCATATACATTTCAAATAGGTGTTCAGGTTTAGTGAGCTTTTCAAAGTGCAGATCGGTTTGATATGACTCTCCTTTCTTAGTGCCAGCCTTAAAATTACATGCAAGAACAGCCCATCTTCCCCTAAAAGGCCCTCTTTGCATTTTCTAAACTTGGAGTAGATGCATGAAATCCTTCTCTAGCATTCTAGCAACTGACGAGTCCCAAAGGTTATTCCATATATTTTGTTATATCAAAATATTTTCTTAGAGATTGGTCTAATGCAAGGAATTGCCACAGAGGCTATCCCATTTAAAACTACTTCTAAAGCACTATATATAAGGAGGTGGAGAGGGCGGAGGGCTCTTTTTTCCTCATGGTCTTGTGCACTGAAGCTCAGTCTTCTTCCCAGTCTTCTTCAACACATGTTGCCTTGGCACTGCATGGACGCTCCAGCCAGCCATTCAGTCAATGCACATTATTTGCTTGTGTCATCTCTTTCTCTTTTAAATGTAGACACCTCCAACACCTGTCCCCATCTGTGCCCTTTTCATGGCTCAAGTTTTGTTTGATCCCTTTTTGAATAAGGCTGAGACAGATGTGGCTTCATTATTGTTGTGGATGTGCTGTGGATTGTTCTTCCATGGTTCTTCCGTTTTTCAGATCGAGAGTTTGGTGCCTTCTCTGTAAATTTCTCTGGTTGCATGTATTTGCATTAGAACTTGATTGGACAGTCAGCTGAGGATCTCCAGACTATGGAGAAACGTTCAAAGCTGTTTTAACTAGGGCACAAACAGATTCCACTTGACATTTGACTCTTGTTTTATTTTTCATGTGAAGTTACGATGTATTTCAAAGGGATGCTGTAGCATGAGTATGTGGGTATTCCAGAATGGCTTGGGATCTGTACATACCTCCTAGATGAAGCTGCTTTGTTCAACCGTGGCTTCCTTAGTGAGCCATTTTCAAGGCCAGTTCTTTTGTGTCTCATTGCCTCGCAAGTTCTAACAAACTCTAATAAAATGTTGTTGTTTTTTTCCTTGGCCACTGCAGACCCCCTTCCAGCCCTCTCTGTACCTAGGCTGCAATAATATTGACCTTTCCCAGAATTTCATTGACTGTGGCACTGAAGATCAGAGTTCTGTACATTTCCTCACATTGAGCATTTGTTGGCTGCTGCCTCATATTTGTATACGTGTTTGTATTGGTCAGAATTTGTGGTTTAGCCATCTTTTTCAGGGATTCTTGGGGGTCTCCCCCATCTTTCCTCTCGCCCTGGCACCCCTGTGGAGCAGGGACATGCTGAACTCTGCAGCTAGGCCGTTGTTGAATGTATTCTAGAATTTTTGTTCGTTTGTTTGTTTAAAAAATTTTTTTTTTATCATTTTATTTTCCAATATGAAAGGCTGGGAAGATGCGGGACAGCTTTTTATTTCATAAAATTGGTGGACTATCCAGCAATGGCAATCTTGCAGGGTTCTACAGAAACTATTGCTCAGTCTAACGAAATAAGATTATTTTATTAATCAATTTTATTTATTATTTTTTTGTAATGCAGTTACTAATCCTAAGGGCTTTGTAATAGACTCCTGCACAGACATCAATACAACTTCAGATGCTCCATAAACTGGTGTAACAGTGTTTGGTCAGTGTTTCAGAAGCAGACACGCTCTGCTGTTTTCCTGGACTTTACTCTTCCACACCACGCAAGTGGTACCACACCTTCTTCTGTAATTATAATCAACAGTATATATGTATACACAATATACATGGATATATATATATATAAACTAAACGTGTATGAATAGTAACTTGTATTTCAATATCTACACAATATACGGAATGGACAGACAAACTTAGTTACAGTAGCAAACCGCAGCTTCATAATGGTTAATTGCAATGTTCAGTGTATAATCTGTAATGGTTTTGTGTTACAGATAAACTTTAGAGTAACTAATGTGCATCATTTTAATATCAAGATCAAGTACCAGTTTTCCTGTGCCTGTGTATGTTCCCTCAATGGAGCATTGCAGTTTTTTCTTTTTTTTTCTTTTTCTTTTAATTTGTTTGTTTTAACTTCTTTATTTGGAAAAGAGCGGTATTTATATTATGAAACAAGTTAATGTAAAATGTGGTTGTAAACTTTTTAAGCATTGATATTTTGTTTGCTTTTGATGGTGTAGTTGGCTTTATTTTACTCTGTACATTTTTAACAGTTTGTGGACATCAGGAAAAAAAAAATGTCCTTACCTAAACCCAGCCATGTCACCTATACCTCTCTCTCTTATTGGATCTTAAGTTGTACTTTTTTTCTTATGTGATGTTCTGTAATGAGTAATGGTAACCATTCTATTTATTTATTTCTGCAAGCATCTCTAGATGTACACTGAGGTAAAGCTCCTTCTAAGAGCAGGTGACTGCGCTCCCTGTTTTTGGAATTTTAACTTGGTTCACTTTGTACAGAAATAAGTTGCGGACCATCGTAGGTACTTTAGAGAGTCAGAGAGGTCTTGAGAAGGAGAGATTTTAATTTGTTCCTCTTAGAAAACACAAGTTTTCCATTGTCTTACCGACACTTGTAGCTTTGAGAGATCATGTTGATGTTGATACTGATAGTTTTAAGGTTTTTATTTCTTATTTTTTTCTCCAAGTTGCCCCATCAGTGTTTTACCGTTTTACAGAAAAATGAAGGAAAATTTGTTAATCTAAAATATTCAACCACAAACTACTTAAGGATGAATGTATAATGAGGAAAAAAAATGTACATAACAACTGTAAAAAGGAAAGTTTCTAATCATGTTTATTTTCTATGCACTTTTTTTATTTAAGTGATAGTTTAAATAATAAACATGTCTTGTTTACTCAAACTGGATGTCTTGCTGTTTAACCTTTTCATAATCGTCTCTAGTTCTCTGGTCTTGCATCAAGACCCATATTTTACATTGGTCATCATGTGGCGAAAACATGGCACACTCTTGAAATAAAAGTTCCCGTTTTCGTTTTGTTTTCGCAACAATGTCACAGAAGAACTATTTTAGAACCATATTTCTTTCTTAGTGCAGAACAATTTAGAAACATGAAGAACCTTTTGTGCAATGGAAGGTTTTTCCATGCATGTTAAAGTTTCTGCATGGAATTATAAGCCACGTTTCTACAGAAATTACCCGAAACAATTTGTCCCATCAACTACTTGCATACCTTTTTCCTTTCTAAAAGGAAAAAAATCCCAATGCCAAAACTGTGTTGTTTCTGGCTTTTGTGTAGCACCTGCAACTCTGCATTTGTATTTGAAGGATCCCATTGAAAGAGCTGCTGAAGTTTATTTTCAACACTTGATTCCTGATCATTTCAATCTGATCTAAACAGATCATTTTTCTTTTTTTTTTTCTTTTTCCAAAAGGGTTTTAGTGAAGAAAGAAGCAGTTTAACACTTTTAGCCTTAGTTTTACATGGGAAGAGTATTTAAAAAAAAATCAAAAAAAAAATCTGGTCTTTAGTTTTGAGGGTTAGAGAGACTAAATTAAGATTAAATTATGATTTAAGACTTTTTTTTTTTTACATGAAAAACATGAAACCTGGCCACATGAAACCTTACAGACAACAAGGAGCTAGCAGTCTCCCTGAAGTAGTTTATGAGCCATTAGAGCTATAATGAGAATTACAAGACTGGATAAATGTTCTAGGCAGGCCTGGATACCCCTAATGGGGAAACTTTGCCCTTTACATAAAGCTACCAAAGTAACTAGAACCATGTGTCTTAACTGCCACCCACATCAGCATATCTCCCAGCTTTCATTCATGTCTGCAGATTTTCACTCCTCATTTAAACTGAGAAAATAACCACTTTTTTTCAAATTGCAACAAGTATGGTTTTTGGGGGGGGTTTCCCCTTTGATGTGGCGACTATGAATCCAGAGGATTTGTTTACATAAAATGGTCATGTCACATGATCTTTGACATTGTTTAGAAAGTATGCGTTTTGTTTTTAAAGCAAAAACAGTTCAATCTCCCACTTGACCACAGGGCTGTAATCCTTGAAGAGTTTATTTCTCGCAAATTCGCCACAATGAACTGGCATCCGTCCTTTGTAAACCCCACACTAATTAAATACACAAGGGTCTCACCAGACTTCACTGGCGCCCAAAACCCCATCTTTAAGGCTGTGCTGTATCAGATAATGTTTATGCTTATAAAGTTGGACAAGCTACAAACATTTAGTCTCCGTACTTTGGATGATCCCTCTTTCTCCCTCCCCATCTCCCAGCCTCTCTATTTCTAATTGGCTTCCAATAGCTTCCCATTTCCTCTGAAGGCTAGGAGGGCTCATTTTTTCCCAGACGCTTTGGACTGCAAGAAAAGAGAGTTTCACTGCTCGTTTCTCTTTTGCCTGTTCAAGACTGTCAATCTAGTGGAGCTTCAAAAAACGTAAATGGTGAGTTTGATTTTTCTTTTTTACATAATTGTAAAATATGTTTAGTCTTGAGGGATCTGACTGCTACCACTAATAATGACTTAAGGCAACTTTTTGGTTTTGTTTTTATAGGCAAATACTTAATTTTTCCTTGACAGTCTGTACTTTAGACACTTTGATGCAGATATAACTATTATTATTTCACTTCGACTACCAAATAATGTTCTTTATTATGAAATTACACTGTTGAGTCTTGAAATGGAAAGATTATCCAGTCGCTTATGTAACTTTTGTTTTTATTAAGATTGTTTATCATTGCTTGCTCATTCCTGATCTCAGTTTGGTCATTTTTTCTAGTTAATGAGATTGGCAAAGATTCAGCTTACTGCAATTCACATTTCTGAAGCCAAAAATGTAAAAACCGAGAGAGGACCTTTTCTTTCTACAAATTTATGATTAATGCCACTTGAGAGACCCATTCATAATGCATTCTGAAGCTTCAGAATAAGCACCCAAGGAGAAAACTAATACATCCCATATTTCATCCCAAAGTTTAATTAGTAATATAGTGTAAAAGTTGCACTAAGATTGTGGGAATGTACCCCAATGTTAAAAGTTTAAGCAGATACAATAAGCTGCAATAATAAAGAATGTGACGCAATTGAGAATGAGTGATGCTTTATTTTGGAAATCAGACCATCCATTTGACATTGGAGTGATGGTATTTGTTCTTCGCTCTTTGGCAGTCATTCCTATTATGTCCTAACATGGCTCACGGATTGAGCTGCTCAAAGCATTTTGAACCAAAATACTTAAAACACAGTCTCGAGAGATAACTGTCCAGATGTCCTAGAACAGATGTTTCTCTTAAGTTAAGACACCAGCACTTTTAACTGATTCTGCTGAATTTTCGAAGAATGCTTGGTGGTCTGGTTGTATTTCTCAATGTGAATCATCAGCAGTTTCTGAACTTTTATAAGAAACAGCTGTTTGACAGTCAGTAGACTTGAATAGAAACCTGCTGATTTACGGCAAGACATAAAATCTTGGAAATGCTTCGTTCCAGACAGGATTACGAGAGCTGACAAGCCCATGAATATTTCCTCCTGTAGAGACAGAGTGTGTTTGCAGCCTGATTATATTGATTGGCTTCAGCCCCTTGTCAATGAGAGATGGTAGACTGTAAAATTTATGACATGATTACCACATTCTGGATTTTTGTTATTCACCAACTAACTACAAACAGTTTTTAATCCCTCAGTACAAGAGATGACAGTGAGTTTTGTTTTTTATTTTTGTTTTTTTATAAATAGAATTAACTGGAGACAGTTATTAAAGGGATAGTTCACCCAAAAATGAACCTTTATCTCTTTCTTTGTTCTGTAAGAATTTCCTGGCCACTCTTTTCAATATGAATGAAAGTGAATGTGGACTGGGGCTTTCAGGTTACGAAATGATGAAATAATAATAACAATAAATCACTATAAAAGTATCATAATAGTCATCCAAATGACTTGTGCAAGTCAGAATATAATACACAGACCATATGGATACGTTTTTTTTTAATACTTTTATTATGCTTATGCATCATTTTTTAATCTTGAAAGCTTCAGTCAATGTAGGTTTTAAGATATGAATTCCTAAGCTATATTTCTTTCTCTGCTTTTGCACTTACACAGTTGAGCTTCAGTAATTATGATGTAGTATAAAATATCCCTTGGCATGCTCACACTATTGACCAAGAGGTGAGATAATGCAACTCTAAGAGTTGTGCATTACTGCTTTTTACATTATCTGCAGACTTCATACCATAGCTCTATTTTCAGTCTCTGTGATGCAAAAATAGTCTCATAATCTTGTAGCTTGTTTTAAGATTAAGTTTTTTCTTCCATTTTGTTCTTTTTTCCACAGACTGAGCAATGACATCTCTGCATACATGGCCTCTTTCGTTACTGCTTGTTTTTGCAGTACATTGTTCTAATTCACTTGAAGACAACAAGATCCCCAGTTTGTGCACAGGAAGCCCAGGTATCCCAGGATCCCCTGGGTTGCATGGCAGCCCCGGTCAGCCCGGCAGGGATGGACGAGACGGACGTGATGCTCAACCAGGAGAGAAAGGGGAAAGAGGAGAAAAAGGAGAATCAGGTACAAAAATACCAATCTCAGTGGTGTTTTTCTCACCTTCTCCTCCCATAGAGTGCAGTTATGACATAATTTTATAGGCCAAACTGAAGGTTAGCATCGCCCTGGGCCCCTCAACAAAAACTCAACAGGAGTTTTCCACTGGCTCTTGAACTTTTGCAGAAAATTAGATCTTTGACCAACAAAAGTTCTTACACGTTTGATTAATCAAGATAATCTTCACAAATGAACAAAATTGTTGAATTTTGAAGCCTACCCACAATCGCCAGAGGTAAAAAGCTAAACGTAGGCTATAAACTAACTACACCATGGTCGCATGAATTCAACTTTATTTAAAAAATTAAAAAATTTTGATTTATAATTGTTTGCAAGAGCATGATTATTTCCGTGGACACAATGTCCGTGGTCCCATTTAGCCACTTGTTGGCAATCTTTTTCAAGTCAAGTAAAAAGCTTTTTAAAAAAATCACGAGGGGGTATTAATATGGTGCATTTTATGTCGTAGAATAAAATATGAAAATATCTTGAGCTTGTTTTAAACAGACCATATTTCAGGCATTTAACCAAAAGCCCATTCAAAAAACACATTAACTGATGAAACTGGAGGTACTAAAATGCTAACTCGTTTCCTGGTTTTGGCCTATAAAAATACCTGCAGCACTCTATTGAATGTCAATAGTAAAACATGAAAATTCCATGATGCTTATGGCAGGTCAGCCAGGCGTAAGGGGCCTCACAGGAGACCGAGGAGATCCAGGGGAAAAGGGCGAGAGAGGAACCCCTGGTGAGTGTGCGGTGGCCCCCAAATCAGCTTTTAGTGCTAAACTGTCAGAGGCCCGCACAACTCCATTGGCAGTAGGGGATGCAGTTCGCTTCGATAAAGTGATTCTGAACGAGCAGGGCGATTACAATGCTGAGACGGGAAGATTCACGTGCAGAGTGCCCGGTGTTTACTACATCGCTGTTCACGCCACAGTCTACCGCTCCAGCTTGCAGTTTGACCTGATAAAGAACGGAAACACCGTGGCATCCTACTTTCAGATCTTCGGGAACTGGTCCAAACCAGCCTCGCTGTCTGGAGGAACACTAGTGCACTTGATTCCAGGAGATCAGGTTTGGGTGCAGATGGCCCTGGGCGAGTACACTGGCTTTTACTCCAGCCCAAAGACAGACAGCACTTTCACGGGTTTCCTAGTGTACTCAGACTGGAAAAACTCTGCTGTTTTTGCATAGATTCAAAGCACACTGCGCCTAATTTTCTCTTTGCCTCCTGCAGGTTTCATAAATTGTAAAAGCACTGTCATGGATAAGACAAAGGCCTTTGATTGGCCTTCATTTGTAATCATTTCAATAGAACCAGATATGATCAGCACTGCACAGATGAATCAGTTATAAACACATTTAGTCATACAGAATCAAAAGACTGGAGTGTTGCCAAGCAAAGAATGAAAGAACGAAAGTCATTAATGAAAAATATTACTTCTTTGGAAATATGCAATAAAAATATTAAAATACTGAAGAGGAAACCTTCTGCTGTTTTCTCTGAAAATGTTTATTCTGGTGGCAGTCTATATTTGGTGAAGAAGAACAATAAATACTTTCCAACACGTCTCTGGAATATGACTTCAATAAAATATGACACCCATAATTACCTCATTTGTCTGTAAATGTTACAAGGAAAAGCAATTTCTACTGCTGGGAAATGGAGAGCTGAGGTTTCATGTTTCAGGGTGCGTTTAAAGCAATAGTGCACCTTTAATGGGAAATGCTGTAATTAATTATTCGCTCACGTTGTTCTAAACATGTATGACTTTATGTATGAAAAAGTCATGTATGAAAGTGCCTATATTACTTATGCATCATATTCAAGAGCAAATCATTTCGACTTTGTTTTTTGTTTTTTTACTGAATCAAATGATTTATGAAAATTATCTGGCCCAAAGAATGTTTTTGTTACAGCTCCAGTCTCCATTCTTGTGAAATATCCCTTTATCTTTTATGGAGTCATAAAATTTTATACCATATCTCTAGTGATTTAGCACATTACTCCTTACCTTTGTACCGCATCGTTCCACATGAGAAATACAGTCATCTCAGTAGGAATCTGTGCAAATATCAAAATATGGGGATACCCCAGTAAACGCCCCTGAAATTAAGTTTGTTAAACTTTGAACACACAAATGTGTTGACCAATAAAAAGCTGCTAAAGCTGGAATTGAACTCTTTGAGTGAAGCTGCAATCACATTTACTGTTATTTGGCAAAATTTAGTCATTTCAGTAGGAATCCACACGATTGGGAATGTTGCGCAAAAGAACTTCAAATACAACAGGTTCAAGTTGATCACGCGGATTTGTGGTGTGACCAACAGAAAGCTGCCTGGTTTGAAAGGGACTTCTGTGTGAGGTTTACTTCATACATTTTGCTTCCGAAATTTCGCAAATGTAACCTTAAGCAGTGTTTCATACATCACTACATTGTTGAACCTTCGCAAAGACCCCCTTTAAAAGGCTCTCACACCACACATCATGTTCTCACGCTGTGCAAAATACATCGTGGAGCATAGAGGACACTGACAACGTGTCGTAGACAAGACAGAGCAGGTTACTTTTGATAAGAAACAGCTTCATATTGAAAATATTGTAATTTTTTTAAGTTTAAACAATAAATATCGTATAGTGTCTCTTTAATGTGTCGTGACAGATCACTGTAACTCTTTCAATCGGCTCAGGAACTGATCATCTCTTCATACTAGTTCATTTATAGCATCAAATAAACATGAATGGACATCAGAAGGAATGTTGTTTCAAGCGCGGAAAGACGTGAGAACACAATTGTTCAAGTTCAAGTTCATCTACTCACTCCCCTGACTGCTTTTTCATACAAAACGGCGGATTCGGGGTTGTGATTGGTCAGATCGCCTGTGTTTTCATAGGGGAGGGGAGGTTAACATTTTTGATTAAAGATTATAAAGATGTGTTGTGCATGGATAAATCGTTTATATTAAACACGCACAAAGTTTCAACTTTATATTTTAACTGTACACAACACTGATAAGACCCTTGTCTGAATGTATCTTTCTCTCCTTTGACCCTGCTTCTTTCTTCTCTGATTATCCCTTTCTCTTGCTTTTCTGAATGTTTTTGTTCAAAGACAAGTAGTTCCAATTTTCCCCAGGCTGCTGGCAGAGATTTACACAGAATGTTTTTTGCAGTAACATTGAGAAGAATGAGAGGTACATTTGTATCCTCCCTTTGTGCAGTTCATTTCCATGAGGTCATGGCCTGGCCCTTCACAGCTGTTAGCAGAGCACTTCAACCAGACAGAAACAAGCTCAAAAGGGTGTCTGAATCCAACTTTCAAATACTTTTATCGTTACCATTCACAACACTATTTTTTTTATGACTCTCTTAATGGCAGACCTTTGAGTTAGCTGGTTTAACAGCCTTATATAACACATGAAGGAAGGAGGTGTGACTTATTTGGTACCCATTCGTAGTGTCTAAAGGTCCAAATTCTGACTGGCAGCCAATTTGAAATATACTACATCATTAATTCTAAAAGCTATATGAATCACAGACCAGATTTACCCACACAATGATTTAAGGACCATCAGATGTATTTTTTCCTGTCACAAGCATTACGTGAAAATTGGCATAAACAGATGCAAAAAGTAACTGTGGAGTGGAGGAATGCCACTGAACGTTTGATAAATATAATCTTCTATATATATATATATATATATATGTATAAACACGTAAAATGTCTAAACTATATTCAAGTTAATGTTAACTCTCTGTAGTTCTTTGTTTTAGGTATTTAAATAACATCACATAATCTCAGTTTTTACACAATCCGTTTATCACATCTGTTTACTCACGTATTAACGATTCCATTTTTGTATTAACAGCAGGGGGCGTCGTTTCATGATCCTGGGCGTCCTCGCAGACACGCTGCCTCTCTGAAACTTTTTTGCTGGTGTCGCTGTTGGACATGTTTCATAATATTTGCTCTGTATTTTTACTTAGATGTCTACTTTTTTTTTTTTTTTTTGAGGACTCACAAGGATTACGGGTTAAATTTCCTTTCAATAAAATGTTTAGTTGTGTACTTTGCTGTAACAATGGTAAATCATCATCATAGCCACACACTCATGAATTAATTGTATACAAAAACTTGTGTTTTCCAGTTTTAGACAAATCCTTGTGGAATTTCATAATGTACAGCTATAATGACTGATAGGCGTAAGGGAAATCCCCTGTGCAGTGGAAGTCTCTGTGTGGGTGTGAGGAACTGCTGATTTTCCCTGTTCTCATCCTCAGAGACAGGATTTCTACTGACCCAGAAGCAGGACTTCCTATTTGTAAAATAAACTCAAGCATATTGATTCAGTGGCCCCAGACTGACATATACACTGTGAATTGGATGACCCTGTGACCTGAGTCTATTCTAGCTGAGCCATACACTAGAACATATTCCTACATAAAATAAAATTCCCCATACCAAGAGCTCTAATTTTTTCTTCATTAAGAAACTTTATAGAAATGTTTAGGGTACAATATCATGCTTTTGAAATGTTCTCAATGTTTATCTATTTCAGTGAATAACTTTACACAGAAAAGCGATCAAAGGTTAACTTGTAGCTGGACTCAAATGAATAAATCTGTCAACAAGAAAGTTTCCCACCTGTGCTTAGGTTTTAATTTCAGCATTTTCTAGAATAACCAGATTAGGGGAAAAAGAGAGAATTTAAAATATCTAACTCTGGAGACATTGTCATGCGAATAACAATCAGTGAAGTGGTTCTTGATTTTATTTTATTAAAAATAGGAGGTTGTGTTGAAATCTTTATGGTGCCTCACTTCCTAAGCTTTTGGTTATTTTTGAAGCATTGTTCTCAAGCATGCACTTACAGATAACATGAAAGGCATATCCGAATGTAAGTACTCAGGGAATTGACAAAAATACATTGCGGAGCAAAGAGGAGACTGACAACGTATGGAACAGTTTCATATTTAAAATATTGCAATTTTTTAAAGAAATTTAAACAATAAATACCATATAGTGGCTCCTTAATGTGTCGTGACAGATTGCTGTAGCACCTTCAAATGACTCGTAAACTAGTACATTTATTGCATCAAATAAACATGAACGGACATCATGATGTCCACTGTAGTCATAAGATTCAAAATCTAAACGTGCTGTATGAACACTGTATTTGCCTATTGGTAATATAGAGTTGTAGTTGATCATAGCGCAGCTTGGAATTCCGATAATCGCTGGGCTTTAAGTCGATCCTGTGCGCATTGTGACATCATTAGTGGATCTCGCAGCACAGACTCCAAATGTTACCAAGTAGTGCTCTTTGCAGAGCCAAATGGGAAGAGCTGGAGCTTCGCTGAATCTAAGTGGGCAGGGCCACGCAGACGCAGGTATAGTCTGTTCGTACTAACTGTCAAATTTGTGGCACGGTAAGAAAACTGTATGTAACACAGTTCTTATGTGCGGGAAGAAGGAGGCGGGAACCTGCGAACATTCAACATAACTTTAATCAAATAAACAAACAGCAAAACAAAAGTAAAATGGCGGCAGTTCCTCACGGAGACTGCCGCCCACACAAACATAATAAAAACACAACATAAAATCCAGGCCTGGTCCTCTCTCGTCCTTCACTATCGTCGCTCCTCTTTTATGCTTCCGGAGCTCCTCAGTGAGAGATACGAGACCGGTGCACCGAGCAGCTGACGCTCATTATCTCTCCCGTCACCGGCCTCGCGCAGTTCCCTCACGGCTCTCGCCCGCCCTGCTCGTCACACTGTACTTTAAAGATAAACTGCACTTTGAGATGTATATAAAATTTTAATTTTACATTTATCGCTGTCTCGACGTGACAATTAATGTTATTGTTATTTTCTGACCCCCTGAAATTGGGAGTAGATTAACTTTGCGACAAACACAAAGTTATATCGATAGCTAATATGTGCTATAGCATTCTTCCAACCCCCACATGTGGAACGCAGCATGTTTTTAATCATAGTTTTTATTTATGTTTAACCTGCACAGATGCATCAGACAATACTTTTGCGAGGGCAGGATCCCCTGATCGAGAGATACTCAGTGTGCTACAAAAAATACCACTGTGCCTACTGTAAATCGGTGTATAACCATTTACACGAGCTCCGAAATCATGTAGCTGATCACATGCGAAATGCAGTTCAGCTAGAGAGTATGTGTGTGTGAATTATTTTAATTATACTGTGTGAAAAATATTATGTTTGTTGAAAATTTCTGTTTTTACATGTCGTAGTCATTTCTTCCTAGTATTTAAAACTGAAAACATATTGTTTATATTATTATAAAATATTATCATATTTTCTTGTGTTGAGCAACCTTGTGTCTGAATTTTTCTGCATTACATTACTTAGTTTGAATCATTGTAAAAGTTATGCATGTAAATATTCTTTGTGCAAGGGCTGATGTAGTCTGGCAAGCATTTGTTCCACTCACACTGGCCATTGAGTTTGGTGGGTGTGTGGTAAAAAATGTCAAAAAAAAAAAAAATTGTGCTCTTGAGCAAGGCGTTTCATCACAAAACCTCATCATAGGCGATTCACTGTATTAAACATGTAAACAAGACAATTGTGCTAATTTATTCTTTCTTCGTTTTAGATTTTATAATCCTCAAGTGTGGTCTAAGGTGCTGAGAATCACCACATTTTCACTGTTGTTACTGTACATCAACACTAATCAGACGTGATAGTCTTTTAAAATGTGTAAAAATTCGGTATCTGGACAGCCCCCGTTGCTAGCAGCACCACCTCTATCCCCAGCATCAGCATCACTGACATTTTATGAGGTACAGCTTTTTAACTTCTTTCCTTGTAAACTTTCTTCATCTTCTCTCCTCATCTGTCGTGAAGTATTAAGAAAGAATGCATACTCAGCTGTCACAAATAACCCACCGAGGCTGAATTGAGTAAAGCAATTGCACATTTTTAACAAAACTACAAATAAACATGAAAACTTAAACAAAACAAAAAACAATCACCGGATGTGATGGCTATATACTGTATTTATTGTATTTGGTCTAATTATATAATTGTCTATAATTAACAGTCTGCCCCTCTTCAGCTGGGAGGAATTGATTGTGGGGTATTCATGTTGATGGTAAGTGGTCTTATATTTTCTGTACAACTGTGTCTGTGTGCTAAACACTGCATTTGTTAATATATATATTTTTTTAGTATGCTCTCTTTGTTATGCTCTCAAACCCATTTGATTTTGCTGCCAGTGAGTTTGCATTAAAAAAAACGAAACAAAAAAGGACTGTGAGAACACGATCAAAAAAAAAAAAAAAAAAAAAAACTATTAAGATTTTCTATCAGTCTGACATACCAAAAATCAGGAAGTGGTGGTGCTGTCAGTTAATTCAGACATTTCCTTTAACAAGGTATGACAAAGTAGTATAATGTAAATATTGATTGAGTTTTGTTTTGTAAAAAAGTGTTGTTTTCTTTAAATATATTTATATTTATTATTTTATCTTATTATACCATTAACATTTTGTGTGAAAAGAAGTGTTAATTATTTTCTATCTTCTTATTTTAACATTTTATCTAGATTTCAGATTTATTTTAAGTTAGATGCACATTTTGATCATTTAGGTTAATAGAGCACCATAAGCACAACACTTGTAGGACAGTGGAGTATGTGACTATTAAATTACATTTCATTTCAGTTGAATGTGTGGTGGACAGGACGTGACATACAGGTACAAACACAGTGCTGTGACTGCTCTCTCCAATCATTATTTAATAAAACTAAAAGAGGCTGTGTGAAAAATATCCAAAAATGTTATAATTGTCTATTTATATAAATATCAGCCAAACCATTGCTTTCTATGGAGTTTATTAATCTAAAATCTTAATGTTGTATTGTATAAATATTTTTTTTATGAATGTTTATGTTCACAAGTGGACTAAACAGCAGTTAATAAACTATAGCTTTACCTGATCTCTCGTCGTTTAAGGCTTAACATAATCAGCATAACATGACAACTGTTATATCAAATAAATCACACTATAGACCAATTATGTGTTCGCAAACAGCGATGACGCTTTTTACACCCGGAGCCTACCTGGTTGCAGAAAATGACCGTTCTGCAGTGGCAATCTATGGAAGTCACAGAATAAAAGAATGAAAAGTTAATTTTGAGTTTATATCTCACAATTCTGACTTTTTTTTCTTGCAAATCCAAGTGTATATCTCAAATTTCTTAGAAGGAAAAACAGAATTGTGATATACTCATTATTCTGTCACTTTTCCTCAGGATTGCAAGTTCATAAACTCACAACTGCGAATGATAAAGTTCGAACTGAGAGATATAAGCATGCAAATGCAAGAAAAAAGTCAGATCCTTGCTCTGGCCCACATACCACATACTTTATATACACTTCAAGAGAGTCTTCAATAATTCTAATTTATAAAGGCTAATAATAACAATAACATGAGACAAACATCTAATCTGAGATACTAAGAGTCCCATCTGAGACACCACGCACCTAGATGTGTTAATCCTCAGCAGTCCAGTTCACAATAGTTTCCTGAGGCTAATAACCTCAATACCCACAGGACTAGCACTACTTTAGCAGTTGGAGTGGCTGACCATGCGCTCCTTCTAAACTTATGCTTCTAAAATATTCATTCCTCTTTTGTGATACTACTTTCACTGAGTATTATAATGCAATGTATATTAAAGCATGTGGTATGAAAGAGGATTTTGATTTATTTGTAAGGATTAATATGCATTAAGTGCACAACAATGTGAGATTCACATTTCCTCTTACTAAAAAAGCTGGGATGTGGAGCTGTCCAGTGCTGAATGTGTTTGTTTTTATTCTTTTAGATAATGCTACATTTCACACACCTTTTTATCAAATTAACCACTTAAAGCTGAAAAAAGTGGTTGTTTAAAAAAAAAAAAAAAAATTCCAGGGCCGAGATGAGACTCTATTTCCATTCAATTGACTGGGATACAGATCTGGTTTTGGAAAACGATTTTACAACTGGAAGAAGTGGGCTTTATTCATAAGGTCCCACACCCTCAGCTGCTTAAAATCTCTGCTCGTGTGCTGATCTCAGTGTAGAACTGGGATATGTCATTTACAGGGCTTGGGTAGGTTACTTTTAAAATGTATTTGTAATGTATTAAATGTAATACATGCTTTAAAAGTAATTTGTAACATATTTCGTTACATTACCCAAGTTTTGTAACTTTTTACTTTAGAATACTTTGTAATACTAATAAGTATGTAACACAAAAAAAGGTAATTGCGTGTTTTTATATCACAAATCAAAAAAAAAAGTTGCAATTGCGGAAAAAGTCAGTATTGTGAAATGCACAATTTTCCAGACAAAAAGTCAGAATTGCGAGAAAAGATGTCAGAATTGAGATGTAAACTCACAACTGGAAGGAAAAAAAAAAAGTCAGAAGTGCGTGATAACATGTCACAATTACTTTTTTTTTTTTACAATTACATAGACTCACACACAACTATCTCAAACATGAAAACAATCGTGGATCATCTAGCAATGATGGGACAGGTAATATTCAAGGGTATGTGCATTTTTGGATGGGGAAAATTTTATAAATGCAGTCATTTTGTCTTCTGGAGTATATGTAAACATCCGTTATATGAAGTGGCTTTTCAGGACAGAACAGTAAATAAAAATATCATGCAATTTTTATGATCCCTCTTGTTTTGTTAAAGTGATTCAAATGTTGCATATTCTGCAAGGTTATGAAACTTATGAGCAGAACTGTAGCTTATGATGCTTTTTCAGACTGTCAGTCGAAGAATCACCAATTACAGTTTACATCAATGTTTAAATGAAAAACACTAAAATTCAAAGTAATCACTTTGGTAATCTAAAATACTTTTCAGATTTAACTGTAATTTGCATTTAAAATGTAACTGTAATGAAATAGTTACTCAAATTTTGTTTTTTTAAATGCGTAACTAAGTTACATGTATTTTGTTACTCCCCAACCCTGGTCATTTATCACAATCAAAGACATTGTTGTGAATAGCATTTTAGTCCAATGACTAAACTATTACAAGTTGTGCTGAAGAAAGACAATACGACCACAGAGTCGAATACTGTTTATTGTTCATCTGGATAGTCAATGAATGTGGTTTTGATATTATCCAGGCTTCTGGAGAGACAAACATCTGCTTTACCCACAAACATCGCTGGAGACCTTCATAGAAAACCAACGTCTGCGGTACAAGAATACAAAAAGGTTTGGGGCTTAAATGTGGAATGAATGGAATGTTTAAAAACCTTAAAACAACAATAAAAAACCATGGGTTGGTGCTTAACACCTGCATTGAACAGAATTGACAGTAACAACACAGCAATGAATATGTTTACAAATGCTTTTTTTCTCTTAAATGCACTTGATTGTCTTGCGCATTGTGCCTTTCTGAATGCAACTGTGTATTTCGGGTTTTGAAATATCATGTGAGACCAAATTAAATGATATAAACTTGTAAGGTCTGTCTCTAATGTACAAGATGTTTTCTAAAATAGTGATTTCTAACAACATCCACTGAACAAAGCCAAGCTAAAAGCCTTTATGCCAGGTAACCGAATTAAATTACTGTCTCTGGAAACAAAAAACAAGGACAAAATTTCGATTTGTAAATGCATTGATCAATACCATTTTAGCAGTGAGAGAGCCTTAATGCTGTTAAATAATAAATGACAAAACAGCAAGAAGACGTCACCAGATTGTAGAATGGCTTCTGAAAACATTGTAGTGACACTTGTTTACTCAAATAGTGCAAAATGGCTTTGAAGGAATGATAAAGTATGGAAAAGCAAAACAGATTTCTCCAACACTGCGGGGGGGAAAAAATCAGTATGATGTTGTAGATGTTCCCATGAAACCTTTGATCAACTTTACAGTCGGAAAAAAAAATTTAAGTAGATAATTCACACTATAAGGCCCAATGTTAGTATTGTAGCATACAAATATTCCCCTTAAACACTAAATTAAGCAAATCTTACATCTTCACAGTTAACACCCCATTTTAATGTTTTTTAATACAAAGCTTACATTCATGTGATATTGCTGTATAAGAAAAATAGTGTTGCTTCTAAAAGCTGATGAAAAAAGTGACAATGTATATAAAACCATAAGAAAACGGTCACAGTCAGCCTTGCCATCACAATTTATGAAAGGTTGTGATTCAAATCTATATACAAGCAATAGTAGTGGAATGGACATAGACGAAAAGGGAACATGTGGTTTCCCACATTTCAAGAACAGTGCTACTCAAAAAACCTGAGGATGACAGAAACATATCCGTAAACGTTTCCCTCAGAGATACACGTCCATGGTCTGAAGGATCATGTGGCGGCACAGGGGACAGTTGTGTTGGTAGATGGGCTGGCTCAGCAGGATGTTGGTACAGTTTCTACACAAGCACAAGTGACGGCACGGCAAAAGCACGACAGTCTTGGTGCTGTCCTGACAGATCACGCACTTCTTCCTCTCCTCTTGCTCCTGCAGAAGATTCAGCAGGTTGTCCGCCGGAGGGCCTTTGCCACTGTCCTCAGACGGAAACTTCCGAAGCAGCCTGTGAGTGCTGGAGCCGGGAAGCGGCAGGTTTAGAGGACCTTCCGCTTGGTTGGTGTCCTCAGGCGGGTTTTCCACCACCTGGTCTGCCGCGTTTAGGTCCACTTGAGGCTCAAGGTCGGGCTCGGGCTGTCCAACGTCCCTTTCCACAGCTTCTCTCCGTGCAGGAACCACCAGGAGGCCTATCCGGCTGCGATGCCAGGCCAATCTCTGCCACACGTTCCTCTCGAGCACGTAAAGGCGGTGCAGAGTCCGTCGGAGACGCTGCAAGACGGGCACGTCGTTGATGTAGTTGATTATGCGCAAAGATACCCGTCTTAAGAGCGCAGGGTTCAGGTATACAGTGGCACTCGTGATGATAACCAACGTGAGCAGCAGCCCGTAAGAGTTGAACAGGAACACGCTCACGAAGATCTGGCAGACGGATCCCAGAAACTCCATGGCTAGTCTGCATGGTGTCCACAGCAAGATGGAGGTGCCAACGAGGCTGCTGTACAGGAAGGTCAGCACAGTCAGGGTCAGCTCAAGAGCTTTCTGCAAAGGGCAGGACACCGCCTCCACAGTGCTGACCAACACGGAGTATAAATTTTGCGTGCCTATGAGAAGCAAGTTGATGATCGTGTTGATGAAATACAGCAACAGGCTGAACACGATGCCGCAGCCTTCCCACGCCTGCCGTAGCAAACCGTGTCCCGACAGCAAGCCGCGGTGAAGAAACTCTTTGGTGCGCAGTAGCAGGTGCGAAGACAGGTATCCGATCATCTTGAAGCTTTCCAGCATGCCTCCGAGCAGCTGCATCCAGCCTCCGACCATGTTATGGGTCACAATGGTCACTCCGTCCCTCATGGTGATGATGCAAAGCAGAGTGAGATTCCAACACTCTGACACTGAATTGGTGAGTATCATGGGCAGACTATTGACAAATGAGATCACTGCCACCAACAGATGAATTAATGAGTTGACAACCACAAAATTTAAATCCAGAAGGAGGCAAATGACATCTATGCATTTTCCAATTGAACTAAAAATCAAGTTCAGTAGACCCATAATAAGGATGTCCGCTTGTGAAATGTCACCTTAGTTTCCCGTAATGGACTATATATCATCTGTCGTGTTGTTTGCGCTGTCAAGCGACATAGTTCAGTCTGTAGTTACAAAAACTGCTTTGGTAGCCAAGCTAGCTCGCGTGCTAACCCATTCGCGTTTAGCTTGTCGTCTTGGCAAACCACTTAAGATTCAAATAAAAGCAATTCCAGTCGCATTATAACTCAGCATTAGGTGGGAATGACATACCCTCCGGTTCGGTCAGATACACTCATCCTAAACACGGTTAGCATCGTAAAGTAACCGCTCACACATGGAAATGCTGGGCGGATGTTTACGTTTGAAAATCGAAACTGCTCATGCTGGCTGGTCGCACAGATCCGCATCCCAAGCTAATGTTCATTCTTAGATCACGATGCAATCCAAGCGTCCGTGATGTTATGAAGCTCCAGGACGAGCCCAATCAGACGCTTCTTTCTTTGGATTAATAATGTGCTTGAATAGAAAGCGTCTCGTCTCGCTCCGTTTCAGTCCGTTATTTCCGCTTTACAACAAGCCGTATTTGAGGGGATCAACTCGCCGCTCGGGTTGCGCAGAAACGCGGCTGCTAACCGCCGCCTTTATTTTCTTTATCTTCATTTCAGGTTGCATGATCAATAGTTTTTGGCGAAATTATGGAGTTTAGAAGATTAAATCATTCGTGATTGATTGTTAAAACCTTATCTTTGCTCTTTTCAAGTAGGAGCAGTTGTGTTGTTTTGGCTGCTTGATTAAATCACTGCCTTTTATTTCAGACATTGGCTTTTATCTCTAGAAAGTTGTTCACGTTGCACTTTGTTAGCCATTTTACTCCCATTTTTTTATTATTGATTTTTTTTTTTGCAGACATATAAAAGGTATTACATCAGTTACAAAATGAGATAAGATGTCTGATCAGAAGAAAAACAAGATTCAAAATTAACAACAACCCAAAGCCAATGAAGGAACACACACACACATTGTATTTTCATGTTTTATGGGGACATTCCATAGGCGTAATGGTTTTTATACTGTACAAACTGTGTATTCTGTCCCCCTACACTACCCTTACCCCTAAACCTACCCATCACAGAAAATGTTCTGCTATTTTAGAAAAAAAGATAATTCTGTATGATTTATAAGCTTGTTTCCTCATGGGGACCAAAAAAATGTCCCCACAAGATCAAGATTTACTAGTATTACTGTACCTGTGGGGACATTTGGTCCCCATAACGTAGGGAATACCCACGCACACACACAGACACACACAAAATAAAAAAGGAAATATAATAACAAGACAACAGAAAATCTAGTCTAATCAAATGAACCCCCGAAGGGTCTAATCAGAAGGTCCAGATGTCACAGTAAGGTTTTCAATAGTTCCCAATATAGGGCTATGGACCAATGCCATCACATTTTGTAATATAGTAGCCTACTGACCAGGGATAACTATCACACAAAGTACAGTAAATGTTTAAAATCTAAGGTCCAGTTACACAATTATGTTTCTATTGTATGAAAACTGAACTGAGCTGGATGATGACATCACTGTTTTCTCCAGACCCTCCAGATAACAACTTTGTGCCAGCCCAAATCAGGCCCACATCTGCTACACATGATATGTTGATCTGGGCCACATGTGGCATGGATTGATGGCATTTGGGCGGCCTGCTCCTATTTACCAGATCTGAGCCACAAGCAAGTTTCTTTTAACTTACACTTTTTGAGTTATCTTTTTACATGGACTCAGTTAAGTTGTATTTACGTAGAATTTAAGTGTTTTCAACTTGACCAATGTAGTTATTTTGAACTTGTAAAGTTTATATATAAAATATGAAAGTAAAGTGAACTTACTTTTTACAGGTGCAGTTTCACAGACGGGGCTTAGTCTAAACCAGGATTAGGCTTTAGTTCAATTAGGATATTTAAGTAGCTTTCATAAATGTTCACTAGAAACAAACATCACTGGTGTGCATCTTGAGACAAAACAATGGCACTGGCATATTTTAAGATATGTCAGTACAACTTGCTTTCATTGCTCAAACATGCATTTTAGTCCAGGACTAGCTTATTAACCCTTGTCTGTGAAACCGCAGCTTCATTTAACCTAATTTGACTTATTTATTAGTTAAACCAAAAAATATATTTTAATTAAATTGTTCTTGTGTCAGTTGTAAATAATTCTTTTATTTCAAATGTTTCTGCCATGTTTCGTTGAGATCTTTTCCATTCAAATTCATTTCTATTGCAAATAATAGTTGTTCTGATGTCAGTCACTGAAACATCAACTGCAAACAATTAAATTAAATCCTTCAAGATCTCAGCAGAGGATGATTAAATGACTCCAAAAAAACCAAACAAAAACATATATTAACATATATATAAACATATATATAAACATCAATTTATAATTGAAAATATATCTTTTTAGTCACCATTATAGTGATTAGCGTTTCCTCAGATCTCGTGAAGGATCAAAACCAACCAATTTTGATTTCTCTTAAAGGAACAAAACTGATCATCATTGATGTCTCGGAAAGAAACAAAACCGACTGCCACTGAATTCTCGTAGAGTAACAAACCCAGCTGTCACTGAAATCTCGTAAAGAAACAAAACCGACTGTCATTGAAATCTCAAAAAGGATCAAAACTGACTTTCATTGAGCTCTCATAAAAGAACAAAACCAACCATCACTGAAATCTCGCAAAGGAACAAAACCAAATGTCATTTAGATCTCGTAAAGGAGCAAAACCGACCTACACCGAAATCTTGTAAAGGAAAAATACTGATTGTCAATGAAATCTCATAAAGGAACAAAATGGACCTTTCCTAAAATTTCGTAAAGGAACAAACCAGACTGTCATTGAAATCTCAGAGAGGAACAAAACCAACTGTCTTTGAGATCCCGTAAAGGAACAAAACCGACTGTGACTGAAATCTCATAACATCATCATTCTGCATGTGCCAGATGTGTGCTGGATCTGGGAACCGACTGACAATGAAAATCAATGTTCATTAAAATCTTTTAACGAAACAAAATCGACCTTTATTGAAATGTCGTAAAGGAACAAAAATGATTGAGATATAATGAAACAATACCGACTGTCTTTGAAATCTCGTAACAAAAACCGACAGTCATCGAAAACTGACAGTGATTAAAATCTCGTAACTGAACAAATCAGACTGTCACTAAAATCTTATAAAGGAACAAAACTGACTGTCATTGAATTCTTGCAAAGGAACAAAACTGACATCAAATCATTAAATCATTACAGTATCTTGCAAAAAAACAAAAATGACTGAGATCTTCTAATGGAACAAACTGACAAAATGAAAGCAACTGTCACTGAAATGGACCGGTGAACCTTATATGAGCCTATTATGGTAACATGCTTTATAATTGGTTTGGGGTAACAAGGAACAATAAGGGGGAATATAAGGCAGGTGTGTTTGTTCTCTGTAGAACGGTGTCTCTGCATTAAACAACTTCTTGCAAGAATAAAATCAACAAAGTGCTTGTTTCATTTTATTTTCACCACTAAAGAATTTTCCACAACAGTATCATAATTGTTTTCTTGTTTAGATTTAGCTGAAAATCCCAGTCTGTTTGCTTATCCCAGTGTGACAACATGCCTTACTATCGGGATATGCTGTCACAAAATGAGTGTTCAGTAAATCTCTATTTCTGAGCAAAAACAATCAATATTCTTTGTAGCCAAGACTTTGGTATATATGTACAGAAACTGACTTTAAAAAACAAACCTAAACTGAAAAATATTTCCTGTGGTATAATGTGTGACAACTAGTCCCGGTTTAGTTATTTTAAAGTCGGTTTTATTGTTACATATTTGGTTGTTAACATTTTCCAGTTCAAACATCACAATGTCTGTTCTGTCATGAAATGGAAATGATGAGAAAATATTCATTTGAAATATCCAATGAAATAATGATCTCGTTTGAATTGGACAAATAAATTAATAAGATTTCCATTTATGTCAATCAAGATTCAAACCTGCAGAAAATATACAAAAGATATGCTTTTGCTTGCTAATACAGAAGTCAAAGTAGAATAGTGTTATACCGTTTATGAATGCCTCCATTAATATTTAAAGGGGCAAAGACACACACACATGCAAATACACAAACAAATTGACATGTTGGACACCACAACTGCTGTTCTGCTTATCATTTACAAGAGCCGGGAGGTCGAACACTGTTTAACATTCGTTTAAGGGTAAGCAGACATTCTCAACTGAGGGCCGCTTGGGAAAATAAACAAACTACACTGATCTGCTGATCTGAGGCCCCCATTTGGAAGTAACAAAGCCCTGGAGAATAGATTTCCTTTGACAGATTTCCTTCTTCTAGAGCATAAAGCAAAACACAACTGCTGTATTTTCCATTCCTACGGGTCACTTCCACACCATTAAACTTGATGAAGTCTTCAAGTGCTCCTGGCTGCTCCTTGCTACCTTGAGCATTAAAAGAAACCACTCACGAGGGAAGGAAAATACCGGTGAATTGTTGGGGACAATAGGTTGTTTTGTTGATGGCTGTTCTATTGTTTCAGTTACAACTTTTGTAAGTGACTTTTGTCTTAAGAAAACATGTATTTCACCTCATATGTGGCAATAGCTGTTGGATTCCGTTCAGACAACAACATGAAAAAGTATTGATGTGGGTTTCTTAGCACACATTTTGTTGAATTGAAATTGTCCTTGGTCTACATATTATTGTTGAAACTTGTTGATGGGTAGCAACACTCAAAGAGAATTGTAACATAATTCATAAACATTTTGTCTATCACATCTAATTACATTACATGCAGTCGATTTGGAAAATGGAACTCAACTTAATTTTCTTGTGTTGAGACTACTTGAATCACGTTTGTTTACGATCTGAAATTTAACAGTGGATTTAGTTTCCAGTATGCTTTGCATGGGATTGAATTGTGAGAGTAAATGTGTTATTTTATGTATTTTGTTTATTAGTGTTTTATGTTCACTCGTGTTTTTAAAATTTAGGAACATTTGTTATGTTGTAGTTTTTGTTATCATTATGGAGAAGAATGGTGCTTGAATGTACTTTGTGTGGATTGTGTGGGAAAGTTTTCCTCACATTTAGTTAATTGAGAAAACTGTTTTTTTGAGTGCATATCAAACTCCTTATAAGTACGAAAATGCAACTTTTCTGCAGCTGACTGACTTCAAAACACTGAATTATGACGGCGTCGAAACGAACATCCATCACGGCTTGCAAAGCAAGATGTGAAGAAGTGCAGTTCGTAACATAGCTGTGCGAGTTGTCATCATCTAGTTTGGATTAATTGTAATGTATTCTAAAAATAAACATGTTCTGTCGACCTCCATCAGTTCTGGGGAGATCATTTGCCGGTTTATAAGTTTAAAAGAGCGCGACGCGTCCAGACTGTTAGACACTTTGAATTTGTGCATTCAATGAGTGACATCGCGTCGGGAGCCGACTAGCAAGATACTGAAGTAAAAGCAAAGTTCGTATTCAAAGCCTAAGTCTGCTGTTCCAGTTCTGCAGAACCAGCTAGCGGCCTGAAACTGCAGGCGGCTTAAATCTGCTGTCCCCGTTCTGCAGAGCCAGCTAGCGGCCTGTACCTGCAGGCAGCCTAAAACTGTTGTCCCGGTTCTGCAGAGCCAGCTAGCGGCCTGAAACTGCAGGCGGCTTAAATCTGCTGCTGTCCCCATTCTGCAGAGCCAGCTAGCGGACTGTACCTGCAGGCAGCCTAAAACTGTTGTCCCGGTTCTGCAGAGCCAGCTAGCGGCCTGAAACTGCAGGCGGCCTAAAAGTGCTGTCCCGGTTCTGCAGAGCAAGAATTGATGGTCACATTATTCAAATATATAATTATATATATATATATATAATATATATATATATATATATATATATATATATATTATATATATATATGAATTGTGAAGTTCAGTTGTACTTGAATATATGAACTGTGATTTCTTGTTACATCACTGCATCAAATCGGAATTACAAAAATACAAATCATAGCTCTTTGCTTTTATTTTTTGCTGTGGTTTTTGTTGTCTTTTAGTAGCTTTTTGTGATGTCCAGGATTGATCTGATTGAATATTTTGTTGATTGTCACCATTGCTGAGATTCATATGTTGATTTCTGATATCTGTATTAGTCATTGTAACTTGACTTTAAAAAAAAAAAATCGTCCAACTGACTGCTGCAATACAGCTGGATCGAATATCACAGAAACACAGGGTTTGTGATGCGTTAATGGAACAAAACAATTGCTTTATGCAAATGATATCAGCAAAGCAGTTCATAGCACTATGACTACAAGACCATCAACAGCCAACAATTATTCAAATTTTATTGTTACTACAAATGTGTTTGACTTATACACTGTCTCAACAGTATAACTATATAACAAAAGTTAAGAAATTAACTAACAGAAACACCAATTACCATCATGGTAACCTCAAATGAAACAAACGAGAGTTAAACTTCTGTTAATTCTCAATAAGAACTTCTGTAGATGTCTAACAGAAATAAATTCAGTCTGGTTAGTAATAAGTGAAGCTGGTGATTCTGTTTGTGGAATTGTTTAATTAGATCTTCAGAGATTTACTGTCTTTAATCTTCAGTTGATTACATCTAAGGCTGTGGCTGAAGAAAGTTGTAGTTCTTGTGTTTCTGCTTGTCTATTTTTTTCTGTTATTTTCTTTCCTTCAGTGATTCTGCTTGTTAATTAACTTGTTAACAGCTGAGATGACCCTATAAATAATATATAAAAATTTTGTGGCCAAGATAATCATCACTCAATCAAGATCATTCCGCATGTGCCAGATATGGGCCGGATATGGGGCGACACAAAGTTGCTATCTGGGTAATCCTTTGCTATTTACTTGCTTAATAAAGGCCGATTTAGATTTTTTTGACCCAATTAGATTTTTGAGTTGTCAGAAAAGACACTTAAATACAATACTATTTATATTGTTTTTACTATTTTTACAATAATCTTAATATTCACAGTTTATGAAAAAAATCTCATGTTTATTTGTTTGTTACTTGTAAAAGTTTAGTTGTTTTTTTTTTACCATTTTTGTTGTTTTTCATGTTTGTGATATTTGATTAATTTTGCTGTGAGGAATCCAATTAGGGTCAAATTGTAATGATCGTACCCTGATGAGGGACACAACAAGAGGGATAACTTTCAGCTGGTGTCGTGTTGTCTCAGGAACTTTATCAAAACCAATATGCACTGATGGTCCAGTAATCCAGAAGCTTCTATGGGAAAACACAAACTCTCAACAGAAGAAACCACTGGTGTGCAGTCTGGTCACAACAGGCTACGACCCCACATACCACAGCAACCCACGGGCTCCAGCCAAGTTCAACACTTGAGTGAGCTTAAAAAGAAGCATAGGAAGGGAGCATGAAAGGGGTAGAGAAAATATTTAAATGTTCAATTGTATAATCCCTTGGGTTTATATTCTTAGTCTGTGAAAATTTGACTTCCCAGCAATGTAATTTTTACCAGGGCGTGATCTGCATCAGATTCATATCCCAAACAAAAAAATGCTGCTTAAGTGGTATGTGGTATGCAAGCCCACAAACGCTAACATCTTTTATATCAGGCACCCATGTTGTTTGGATATATATATATTAATATTTAAAAAAAAGAAAGAAAAACTGAAATATCACATGGTCCTAAGTATTCAGACCCTTTGTTCAGTATTTAGTAGAAGCACCCTTTTGATCTAATACAGCCATGAGTCTTTTTGGGAAAGATGCAACAAGTTTTTCACACCTGGATTTGGGGATCCTCTGCCATTCCTTCTTGCAGATCCTCTCCAGTTCTGTCAGGTTGGATGGTAAACGTTGGTTGAAAGCCATTTTTAGGTCTCTTCATGTGTCTTGCACTGAGGAGAGGCTTCCGTCGGGTCACTCTGCCATAAAGTCCCGACTGGTGGAGGGCTGCAGTGATGGTTGACTTTCTACAACTTTCTCCCATCTCCCCACTGCATCTCTGGATCTCAGCCAAAGTGATATTTGGGTTCTTCTTTATCTCTCTCACCAAGGCTCTTCTCCCCCAATTGCTCAGTTTGGCCGGACAACCAGCTCTAGGAAGGGTTCTGGTAGTCCCAAATGTCTTCCAATTAAGGATTAAAAGGTGTAGAACCATCTCAAGGATGATCAGAAGAAATGGACAGCACCTGAGTTAAATTTATGAACGTCACAGCAAAGGGTCTGAATACTTAGGACCATGTGATATTTCAGTTTTTCTTTTTTAATAATAAAAAAAAAAAATGCCAAGAATGTCAAGAGTTTTTCTGTCAGTATGGGGTGCTGTGTGTATATTAATGAGGGGAAAAATGAACTTAAATGATTTATCAAATGGCTGCAATATAACAAAGAGTGAAAAATGTAAGGGGTCTGAATAACTTTCCGTACCAACTGTATATATACATATATATACATACAGAAGAAGCATGAAAGGGGTAAGTTCATTTAAAACAAAGGTTTTTGTTATATTATTAATAATAACAATATATAACGATAACATATGAATACAATTGTCATATAAATATATGTATTATCAAAAGACCAGCTCTTACATACCACTTGTTTTTTATATTCCTATCACCACAATATTTTTGCCGTGATGAAGACCACTGATGTCAGTTTTTTTTTTTTTAAACAAACCCTGTTTTTGTGAAGACTCTATTGCACAGAGAGGACCCTAAATGTCTTCTGCTCCCTGCCCTTGAGCCCCTTCACTCTTCAGACGATTACAGCCACCACCCTTGTGTTTAACAGACAATAGCCCCTCTCATAAAAGCAGACAACTTCAGAAAAGCATTCCCCAGGGTCCAGAATGGAAAGAATGACTTCTCTCCTATTTCCTTCCTGTCGTTGAAGAAAAAGCAGGGTTTTTTCCACCACTTCAAGAAAAGAAGACAATGATACGAGGGCTTCACAGCTGTAAATTCTGATGCGTTATCATCAGTCAAATCACAACTGATTTTCTATTGTAAGTCACAACAGGATTTGAACTCTTCATTCAGTCATGTGAATGGTTCTAATTGCAGAACAACACGTTAAGCAGAGCGTGTCTAACATGATCCACCTTTAATGGGCTAAGAAGAGAGACATGTACCCTATAAGCTTGTCTAAACGTATCTTGTCTTTAAACATGTTCATACAGAGGCATGTTACAACATAACAAAATGATCATTCGCATATCGATAGTACTTAAAAATTCTTTAATTTAGTGAATACAGATATTTCTTTCTCTACATGATAAATCCAACTGATATTACATTTGTAAAATCAGAGTGTGTCACTTATAATAACTCCAAACCCAGAATGGTACTTTAGCCACACTTAAAATGCATGAATTTCATTGCATGGATTACACAAACTTTTCAGAACTAACTTTTCTAGTCAAATTGTCATCAGTGTTTTCAATAGATGTAAGTCGGTACTCTTCGAGTTCAAGTGTCCTATCAGTTTAGATCATCACATTAGCTGCGTCTGATAAACTGAGGCAGCTGACTTGTTCCCTCACTGGCTTATCAGGCACTTTGTAGACAATGTTTCCACACAAAGGTACCTCACAAACCTCATACAGACTTTTTTTTTAGCTCAACTGTCACAGAATGTAAAGCACAGGATTGTGGGATATCAAAGGCAGTGAAGCATACGTCTATGCTGCCTTCCAAAATCGATCAGATAAAGATATCTCAGGAGCTAACATTGGATTCAGATGTGCCTCAATGCCTTCCTACCTTGGAATGCATCCTCTAAAGACAGTACTTTCAGCTTTCAGATGTTCAGCTTTCAGATGCAGCCATTGTCTATGAACATGTTCCACTAATGTTTGACCGGAAGTGTGAAAATGTGAATCTTTTGAACAGTATATCTATTTTTCTAACCCTAATTAAACTATAACTTCTTTTTGTGAAATGTTTTGTATGAAAAATGTTCTTTTAAAAAAAAAAAATGACATGTTTGATATTGTATTATTGCAGTTTCATTCATACATTTTTAAGTGATTCTATTCCATTCTATTCTATATGCTATGCTACGAGGTTAGATTTAAAGAATTACATTAGGAATGAAGAATTATTTCAAGAATATCATATCATAAACCAATGTAATTGGATTCTTTTTAGTAACTTGACATAGATCTTGTACAAAATATCACTTTAATTTATGAAGTGATTTAAAATGTGTCCTGTTTTCAGTCAGCAGAGCACCGCCACACTCTTCTCCAGGTGTGCAAACATTACCTGAGGTTTCCAGATCAGCTGTCAACATCATACTCACAAACCACAGCCAACAGCCTACCTATTTCTTTGGCGAATGCTTGGTCGGTCATGTGAGGGGATGAACCAAATGATTCTTGACTGTGGTCCCACAGGAAATCTTCAGCCTATTTTCATACAATACATACTCCTTGGTTTGTCTTGTAATTAGTTCTCAGCTGTAGATCATTGGATGGATGATCAGATTACATGCTCTCTGAATCTGTTTTTCATCCACTAATGGTAGACAGTTCAAATAAAGTCAATTTAGAAACTATTTAAAATGCCAAAGGGCTCAATATCAAGAACAATAGCATTTATAATGACCGCTGATAAATATAGAAAGCACTGATTAAGACTTCAAGCTCCAACAACTGAATAAATATCAGGTCAAGTTATTGCTTACACTTTTAGATTGCATGTCAGAAAATATTGGAAATAAACTTCAGGAGACATACACAACCCCACAGAAACAGATCAAATGGAGCATCCGGTATATTTTACACTGAAAGTTTGTGAACCCCTATTTTTGCATTAATTTGACCGGTACTGTGATCAGATCGGTAGCACTTTATTTTACAGTCCAATTTCGCTTGAGCATGCACTTATGACACTAACTGGGTAATAACTAGTTGCTAACCCTGAACCTACCCCTAAACGTTAACTTAACCCACGTAGTTTGAAAGTCAATGTTATCCAAGAAGAGCTTGACTCCCAGTCCAAAGTTTGTCCAAAGACCATGTGAATGAGCCAGGAGAGTTTTGGAAGAATGTATTATACTCTAATACTATTTGAAACCCTGAACCACAAAACCAGTCATAAGTCGCACGGTTATATTTGTAGCAATAACCAACAATACACTGTATGAGCAAAATCATCTATTTTTCTTTTATGCCAAAAATCTTTTGGATACTAAGTATAGGTCATATAGGATAGGTCATATATCATATAAGGTTTATATATATTAAACATTTCCTACCATAAATATATCATCTGAGTGAGTGGATATGCGTTGCTAAGGATTTCATTAGGACAACTTTAAAGGCGGTTTTCTCAATATTCTGATTTTTTTTGACCCTCAGATTCCCGATTTTCAAATAGTTGCAAATATTGGAATCGACCAAATATTGTCCTTTTCAAACAAAATCCTTATCTATTTAGCTTTCCGATAATTTATAAATCTCAATTTCAAAAAAATTGACCCTTATGACTGTTTTTTGGTCCAGGGTCATATTTAGTCAATTTAGTTAATTTGGTCTACATAAATTAAAAATAAAAATAAAATGACTCATTGTAAACGCTACACGTAAATTTAAAAATCACACAATATACTGTACAGTTTATCAATTCTGAAACACTGTTATTAAATTATTGGTGCTTTTGAACATCTAAATATAAGTGAAATAAGCATGTAGGAATGTCCAATATCGGCCAAAATATGGACAAATTAAAAAACCTATTGGCATTTGGCATATAAGTGACATACCAATATTGTTCAAGCTAAATGAGAAGCTATCAGAAAGTCAAGGTTGTCAAGCACAACAGACAACATAAAACAACTCTAAACACACAAGACTTGAATGATTAGAGCAGACTTCCTGAAGTCCCCGACCTTAACTCTACAGAAATGTTGTGGAGGAACTTGAACAAAACAATTGAAGCAGGGAAGCCTGACGACATGACTGAATTGAAGCAGTGTTTGAAGATGAATGGGTCTAATTCCTTCAAGCTGATGGGAAATTTACGCAGAAATACGGAAAATTCGGAAGGGTTCTCAAACTTTATACGTAGGCTACGTGTCCAGCAAAAAACCTGATATGAGAATCATATTTTCTATTGAAATCGTGATTATCGCTAATGTTTCATGTGTTGCAGTGGCATGTTGGGCGCAGCCCATTGGTTCCTCCCACTGATCTCTCAGCACTTCACGCGCTCTGTGCAAACATCTGCCCTTCTGTTGGTCTACAGGACGTTTCCTCTCCGGCGCTCTCAATCTCCTCACATCAAACCTCGGATCAGGAAGACATGAGCCTCCGTTATATCGCGCCGCTGGTCGTGGGACTGATCTTCTTCACGTGCAAAAGTAAGTCAGTTTCAATTGTGCATGACAGTATCAGGTTAAATAGTCAGGGGGAAAGTTTACAACAGAAATGGTGAGGTGCTTTCATCGTTCATGAGAAATTAATGAGAATACTGTACAATGTGTGTAATGCATTTACAATGTACAATTCACAACACACTTCATACTCCATTTGGGGTGCGATGAAAAGCTGAACTATTCAAATTTTTCTTGGTAATTCATTCTAATGGTTTTCAAAAGTCAATTCACTTTTATTAAAACGGTTATACAATAATTCAGCGATTATTATATATATCTTTTATTCATATTTCATCTATGAGTATTCAGTATTTCTTCTTAATGTTCTTCATCAGTAATTGGCAAATGAATTTTAATTGTCTTTAAAAGCCACTTTCATTTCATTTATTTAAACATTTTAAATGAATTATTATCATTCACTTAATGTATTATTTACTTATTAAATTGTTTTCAGTTTTTTTTTTGCATTGTACGACTTTGATAATTCTCATTTTTATGCATTTTACTTCAGTAGACAAAGAAGGTGTTATAACTTATGGGTAAAACAAGATTATTGTAGCATCATGGATAATGGAAGGAGCCTGCTGCGTCTGTGTTCATTTTGAGGAGATGTTCTGAACTTGAGGAGCTTCAGTCAGAGCAGTGAAAGGATTTTTGTGGCAGACACAGCAGCAGGTCATTCCCTTCACGCACTCTGCAGTTAGATAACATTAGTTTTTTTTAAAACTGTTAAAATCCACAAAATGATCTAATTGGTGATGAATCCCTGGATCATAGCTTGCAGACGTGTTTTGTAATTGTGTTCAAGATATGATGGAGTGGACTACTACATATTTGTATAATTAGACGTGAAGATGGACAAGGAAGGAACTGCATCCCCACCAGTGGCTTTTTCTTTGTTCAGAAGCATCTGTTAACTGACGTTTGAGTTCATAGTATGACATTGTTTCCCTCATGCTTTTATCTCGCCATCTGTGCTGAACTTCCTCACTATTTCTTAATTTTCACCTATTCTTTTGCGCAATTATCCCTCTTCCGTTGACCACCATTCATGCTTTTCCTTATTGTACTGACCTCCTGTTTCAGCCTCCCGTTTTCATCTTCCTCCAGACATCCTTTCCTGCACACCTTTGGAGTTCTGACCTAATTTGTAGTGTAGTTCATCACATCCTTCTGCCTTTTAACCGGTGGTGCTGATTTGTTAGTGGACACTGATAATAGAGGATTTGAGTCACAAACTACTGTGGTCAATTATGACTACAGGTGCTTTAATTTCCTATTTATTTGTTTTACTTTAATTCTTTAATTTCACTACAGTGATTTTCTGTTTAAAAAAACATTTAAAATAAGAGAAAAAAACATTTATTTTTAATTAAATAATTTTTAAAAATATTTATAATTTATTATTTAATAAATATTAAAATTTATTTTTTATTAAATATTTATTTTAGATCTGACTCTTTTTAAGAGGACTTCACTAACTGCTTGACATTATCTGCTTTTCCAAAAGGAAACAAGGGCCGCTATACAATCAGATCAATCTAAAAATAAATGAACTTGGTCTGTTTTGGTGCATTTGATTTTTATCAGTGTAATATTATCCATAACTGTTCCCAGTTATTCTAAATGTGCAGCATTTGCTTTTACGGCATTTTATCTCTTTAAATAATTAGGTAATCGAAACCTGCTATTGATTACTATTCAGCATATCTAGCCCATATTTAGGACCATTTTTCTATTCCAAGTTGGTTTAATGCATCATGCACATTATTAAAGATAATGCATGAGCTAAAATAGCTTATATATTCTGAGATGTTTATCAGACAACAATAAATTCAGCATTTGTTTTTAGCCAGATTGTTTTCCTACCCCACGGTCACATATCAAAAGAAATTAGTGACAGCTTTGTGTTAACGCGTTCTTTTGTACGTGGTGCCGAAATTCCAACTGTGTTTGCTGGTGTTTTGCAGCTGTCTTGTTCCGTGTCAGATTCAGGGGGGGTTGAACATGGCTTGTGTAGAGTGCACAGTGAACAAAGCTTCAGTGACACTTTGAAGAGATGCCTTCCTCTCTGAGTCATAGAAAGACTTACAACACTTGGATCTCAACATTTTAGCACATAAAGAAACAAAGTGCCTTTCTCGACACCATCTAATTAAGGGTTAAAGGCCATTTTCTATCTCAGGGCTGTCAGAGATGATGTGCTTTTACATACAAAGGCATGTAGTAAAACAGTAAAGGTCTTTGTATTTAATTGTACAAATCGAATATAAGGAACTAAGCATGCTAGCAGTGCTAAAGTTGTCTGTAAAGTGTAAGTTTACATAAACACTCATTTATGTAAAACAGCCATGGCACAGAGTTATGTAGATATTTTAAGGTCTTTGTCGTCATCCATGGCAAAGCTGTATATCATTCCACTCATCCGGAGAAATTAAACTGCCGCTAATTCTATATCTCTCGTATCGCACTGCAGATTCACACTCCTTTGTTTTATACAAACAGGCGCCATCTAGCATTTCTGTCATTGGTGCAGTGATTTACAACTCCCATGGACCTTTACGTAGCTACGTCATAAAGCATAATATGTTTATACCAAACAGAAGGTTGTCCGGGGAAGTTTTATTTCATTTATTTCATCGTCTGTGAAGTTGTAAAGTAAACGGTGCAGATATGACCGTATCCTCTGTCTGAGTTTTTTGTGTTTGGATTCCTGGCTTAAAGTCACTTTCCCCTTACAGAGTGTGTGTGCAGACAAACCTTGCGCAGGAACCAATCAGAAATCATCATTCCAAGAGGCTGAAGCGTTAGTGATTATTACTGCATGCCTTGCATTCAGTGTGTGGTACAGTATTTGTTGTTGATGAGAGGAATTCTGGGTCTAAGCCCTGGTTTATTTGAGTGATGGATAGCAGCTGACCATCCATTAGTGTTCAATCACTGTGCTGAACTGAGAGTCATTTCCTCTTCATACTGCTCTCTGTTTCTGCTCAGATCTAGATGTTCTCTAGTGTGGCCTCGGTTTCTAGGAATAATCTGTATAGTTATTATGCATGAATATGCTTTACTTTTCCGTTCTATCCATATCCATTCTCTAAATATTGGACCTTATACAAGAAGAAGAAACCTGCGTATGAAATTCTGTGTCTATCAGTGTTGTATAAATATGTGTCTGGGTAATGCAGTATTGTTGAGATTAAACTGACACAACCCAGATCTCTGCTAGCAGCATAAAAAGCCCTGCAGCCTTGTTAAACTATTGCTATATAAACTGAAGTTTGAAAGCTTGGCTTGTTTTCAGGAAAAGTCATTATTGCATTTGACAAGCTTGTTTCCCTTCCCCCCCCCCCCAAGTTTCATGAGGAGATGCATTTAATAAAATTAATGGGTTTTTGTAAATTTTCAGTGTTTTTTATTTTAGTTATAATATGTAGAATACTACAGATAAACTATAGTTTACAAAATATGCTTTCCTTCAAAGGTGTAAACACTGTGGCCTTACTCAAACATTATTCTGTTTGTTTGATCATCTCGACCAGCCCAACATGGACAGCTCGCGTCTAATGGTGTGAGTTTGGGTCAACTCTTGGCCAATCTTTTTGGCCAACCAGTGGCAGACAGGCGTAGTGTTCTGGAAACCTGTTTGGAAAGAGTCATTTAAGGGATGATTCACCTTAAAATGAAAATTTTGTCATTTACTCACCCTGAAGTTGTTCCAAATGTGTATCAATTTCTTCCTTCTGCTAAACACAAAAGAAGATTTAATGAAGAATGTCAGCAACCAACCAGTTGATGTGCCCCATTGACTTCCATAGTATTTTTTCCACATTATGGAAATCATTGGGGCACATGAACAGTTTGGTTACCCATATTCTTCAAAATATCTTCTTTTGTGTTCAGCAGAAGAAAGAAATTCATACATGTGTAACAACTTGAGGGTAAGTCAATGATGAAAGAAACTTTATTTTTGGGTGAACTATCCCTTTAATGGTATTGAAGTTAAACACATGATTTGTAATATTATATTTATTTGCTTTCATTTAAAGGCAATCAGCTAAACGCTAAACATTTTAAGTAAGCTTCCGGGATGGCATATGCATACATACTGTTTCAAGATTCACTTGCTGCTGTACTTACTGGTAAGAGCATGTTTCATCTGAACACAGTATTATAAAGTGTGCCATAGCTTTTTAATCTCAAAGTTTTTGTAAATTTGTGCTGCTCATCAGCTTGCAAAAGTCTTGACCATTAATGTAATACCTTCATTTCCCAGAAAGAGCATACAACATGGACAGAGGAAGTGAGTATAAGGAGAGAGAGAGAGAACAGATCAAGATAATTGTGACTTTAAACTCTTTCCTAATGATGGTAGATGGTATTGAACTCTGTAAGTGAGCAGTGAGATTAGAGGCTCCACAATTCCTTTGCAGCTGGATTTATTAATGTTTGATTCCTTGGAGCTTAGTCATTTCCAAATAAGTGTATTTAATTGTTCCATGCCTCACACAATTTATAATATTTCAAGCATTGCAAAAGTTTTTTTTTTATTTTAAATTAGTGCTATGTATAAGAATGGTTTGTGAAAAATTACATTAAAACTGCAGTGTGCACTGTAATATTTTAAAGCATATGTTAATGACATGGTGTCAAGGGAATCAGATAATATTGGAACGTGTTTGTGCCATATATGAGCTGTGTGTGGAGTGCTTTCCAGAATGAAAAATTATCATTAGCAGTCATTCAGGATGTCAAATGAATATCTCCATTGGAGTCAAGTGCCGCAGATTTACCTCTACAGTACTTTTAAACACACAGATGGTCTGTTTTGAAAGAATTGTCAGCTGTCTGGTTGAATGTACTGAAAAAATTATCATTTTTTAATCTGTTTTTTTTTTCCTTGCAAATCAGTATCATTCAAAATATTAACTTGAGATTCAGTTGAGAAGCACAGCATATAAACCTGATGATTTATGCTTAAAACAAGAGAATTTTTTTTTTTTCAAATGGGGTTAACATTAGTTAACATGAACTAGCAATGGAAAATACTTGTAAAGTTTATATTAATTTCATCATTTACTAATACATAAAATCACATAAGATTTTAACAAAGATTAATAAATATGTATTGGCCATTATTTGTTAAATTTATTTAACATATTAACTAATGTTAATGTATTGTAAAGTGTCACCGATAAAATAAACTTAATTCAAGAAATATTCTCTAAAACAAGCCTTAAAATCTATGCGGTTTTATCTTGTAAATTTGATCCTTTTAAGGATGTTTAGATACTGAAAAACAAGAAAAAATAGTGATTAAGAGTAGATTTGTTTGCAGTGTAGCTGAAACTTTTTCTCCCGCACTGACCAGATCTGTGGTCACATTTCCATACTGCTTTCACTGTACTGTTTGTGGGTCCCAGCAAACAGCTGCTCACACCTGGCATTCAAACAATCACAGAACGTGCTCAAGTTCAGGTTTCATACAGCGAGTTCACCCCACCCCCACTACACCACCTCTCCTGCTGCGTTACAGCCAAATGATTCATCCTGATTGCTCAGAAACCGAGTCGGGTTTACTCTCAGTTCCCTTTTATGATCAGCACATACTCATGGCAAACTTATCTGGGCTTTACTTCTCAAAAGCATCGCAAGCATAAGTAGAGACCATTATCTGGTCTCTATAAATTTAGCTCATGATGCTTTTGAGAAATGCAGCACTGATTGTTTAGTACAGTCAACTTTTGGGAATGCGGTTGTAATGTTAATTACTAATGGTCAAGCTCATTAAACATTGTCATGCAGTGCATAAAGCCATATTCATATCGTCTGCATGGTGGATCCCATAACTTCAGAGATTAGTCCCATAATAGAGAGTGTCAATCAATGTCTGCTGAGATGAGACTCATAGACAATAGTTTTCATTATGGATTATTAGAAAATAAATATCTCTCATTATTGTCTCACTGTAATTGCCACATTCAATGCTTTTTAGTTGCTCCACTTTATGAATTTATGAACAAGTTAAACGAAGAAACCTAAAACTGTTGCTTAGATATTGAAATATATAGCATTCATTTCTCACTAGTGGTAACTGTGGCAGCACTGAGATATTTCCTGATGGAACAGGGTTCATGTGGGCTGGAAATGGAGCCCTGCTGGGCAGTTTGTTTAAAAGTAAACCTCTATATGTTTGCATTTGAGGTCTGTAGAACAAGCTACAGTTTTCACTCTGGATTTTGACATGAAGGTGCTGCATTTTGAGACAGTTCATTGCCAACAAATCTGTGAAATTTTGCAGGGTTTTTTTTTAAGGTTCATTTAACAGTAAAAGTCTGTGAAAATGAATGTACATTAGCATTCGAAAGTTTGTGGTTGTACGATTTGTTTTTAACTTTTTGAATTTTTTTATTTTAACTTTAACAGAAATCTCTTATACTCACCAAAGCTGCATTTATTTGATCAAAATGCAGTAAAACTGTAATGTTGTGAAATATTATTGCAGTTTAACATAACTATTTTCTATTTTAATATATTTTAAAATGTCATTTATTCCTGTGATGCAAAGCTGAATTTTCAGGATCATTACTCCAGTCTTCAGTGTCACATGATCCTTCAGAAATCATTCTAATATGCTGATTTGATGCCCAAGAAACATTTATTATTATTATCAACATTGAAAACAATTGAAAGTGGTGTACAGTTTATATAAAAGCATTCTTTTATGCTTTTTATAATTTTTTTTTATAAATGTTGTAACTTTTTGGTCAACATTTTAATGCATGATAAATGAATAATGAATATGTAGACAATAATTTGTCTCAGTCTTTGTTCAACACACTCAAACTTTGCATTATTGATAACATGACTGAAGACAGGTTGCTTCTGTAACTTCCGTTTGTGAACCTGAACTCACTAACAAACTCTTTGAGAATGAATTTTGAGAACATTTTAAATCATAGGAAAGTTTAAGTTCTTTTAAAAGGTTTAAGGGTTTAAGAGGTAACAGTTCCATCTGCAAGTATTTCTTATAAGGGATAGTTGAAGCAAATATATAAAATAAAATTTGAGCTTGTATAAATGAGAAGTTTAGCTGCTCTCATCCATTTGAGTGGATGGTGATCACGGACAGTTGAGCCCCAAAAAAAGACAAAAAACATCATCTGTCTTCTGGAGCGATTTGTGTGAGTAGTCCTGCTTGACAGCCATGGTTACCATTCACTTTAGTGTATGGAAAAGATCAGATTGGACAGTCTCCAGAAGACAGAAGTCATACGAGAAAACATGGGTCAACAAATTATGAAAAAAACTATTCCTAAGATAATAATGACACTTCCTGTCTGGATTTATTCCTAAAAAGCTTTCCAGTTTAATTTGTTCTCTAGAACATTTGCTTTACTTTGGGGACAAGAGATGCATAATAGTTAGAGGAAACAGTGTTGTGGTCTGAAGACAGAACTCTTCAATTTACAAAAGTCGGTTGGGCCCACAGGCCTGCCCGTTGGGAACGCAGTAGGCCTGAATGCGGCTCTTGTTCTGGAGGTCTGGAGGCTGCGTCGAGGCCTCAGAGAGCTGCACTCTGCTCAGCTCTGGCCATGTGCCACAGTCTAACTGCTTCTAACATTCTGCATCTCATGTCTACTTTAACTCAATTAGAACAAATCATGTTGAACTACAACTTTCTGCTTAAGTACATTTATGTGCAGCATTATATATGATTATATATATATTTGAATATATATTTTTTGAATAATGTGTCTGCAGTGGTTTGTTACATGAATAATATTTGCAGATGTGGGATGAAATCAAATATTTCATGCCACTTAGATCGGTGGTTTGACACTTTGGGTGGTGTAGTAGGCTGCGGGGCATGATATGTCATTGTAGTTTTACATCAGTCTTGAGTTTGTTTGGAGTTCTTTCAGAATATTTTGTAGGCAAGTAATATTTTAAAATGTATACTTTAGAAATCTAAATATTTTCAGGGCACGGCCGAATGATTTTAAACAGAACCGCAGTGCAGTTTTGGAGAACATCAGTTTGTCAGCATACAAATCCTGAGCCCAAACTATTTTTATGTTTGCAAATCATGTTGTGTTGAATTTGCTGTCTCATGCAACTGAGAATCACAGTGAGCGTAGAGCCAGATTTTAACAGCCTTGGTTTAATGCTCAATATGAAGGCTGCATAGCAGCAGTTAAGTAAACTGGCATTGTGATTGGTTTCATTTTTGTGGTCTTCTGAAACTATTTAGCAATTATGTGTTCTTAAAATAGAGTTCTGGATCATCTTGTGCAGGAGGTTGGGATGGAAATTATGAGATGTGGATGGTGATGCCAGAGGGTGATTGCTCTCTGAATGGAGGTATTGTCTTTCAATAGCCCTTAAAATGTGAAACACACACAATTAATACTAATAATCACATGGCAATGAATCTGGAATTAAGTTCTCTTTCAACATGTTGGGAGCAGTCTTAAGGAAACTAATAAGTGAATAAACTGGAATGCTCTACTGTGCGCCACACACCTAATGCTCCGCATGAGAGACTACTTGCAATGGATTTACAATTGACTCAAGAATGTTGCTAAACTAACAGTAAGATTTTCTAACAAGCATGTAATTTTAATTATACCAAACCTTTTTAAGCCAGACCCTACATGGGAGAAGCTGTTTGAATAATAAATGGATGGATTGATGGATGGAATAATGTTTTTTTCCTTTCTAAACCATGATATTCTTTTATGTTGTTTTTTTCTTATGCAATTTTTTCCTTCTTTTTTGAATCCTCTTTTTTGGGCCGTATTTGTAGTCACGATTTGGTATCTAGCTTCCTATTCAATATGCATCGCAATTTGTTTTATTTAATTTAGCATTTTTTATGGTTACACTATTTGGTAACACTTTATTTTACAGAGTCACTGTTACATATGTTATATATAGTTACTCTTGTAATAACTAGAAACTATGCTTAATTACATGCAGTTAACTCTAAACCAAACCCTCATCCTAACCCTAACCCTATAGTAAGTCCGTGTAGTTAATTGTCATTACTCAGTACTTAAATGTATAATTACACTGTAATACTGACAACTTAAAATAAAGTGTAATCCACTATTTTATGGTGACATAGTTACATTGTACTTACTCAAATATGTACTGACTGAGTAATATTAATTAACTACATGTACTTACTATAGAGTTACGTTAGGGTTTGGTTTAGGGTTAGTTACTTGTAATTATGCATAGTTTAATTTGATTACTATAGTAAGTACATGTAGTACATGTTTCTTAATCTAAGAACCAACACACCATTGGTTGAGCCTTATGTTGATCGCTCAAACAAAGATCTGAATTTTTTTAATGCAAATATCAGCAAAGATAAATAAATAAATAAAATAAAAAAATCAACTTTTATCAGTTCGCTATCATACTGTAGATATGCTACTGGATGTAGACTGAAAGCCACAAAGATCCCCATAGTCAACAACAGACTCTGGGTTATCATATCAGTATAAGTCAGTAAAAACAGCAAGATGTCTCATGATAACAGCAAACCACAGAACACCAAGCAGATGTTTGACGTTTGGTGTTTGAAACCCTCATTTAAGTAACAATTATTAAATTCACTGAAATAATACATGCCATGCCATGTCTGTGCCATTGTGTTCAAAACAGGTTCTTAATCTAAGAAGCAACGCACACCATTGGTTGATCCTTACGTTAACAAACAGAGCAGTGGTATAGAGCCACAGTGTTTACACTCTTCTGGGAAATCAGCCGATGAATGACTTACTTATACTTGTGTTTCACCTTAAACTAGGGTAGGAGAAAGTGTTTAAACTTTAGCTTTAATTGCCAGATCAGCACTGACATCATCTTTTTATTTAATTACACAGAAGTCTATCAGATAAATATATTAGTGAGATGTGGAGATGCTAATGATTCAAAAACAGGATTTCAGGCTCAAACACCTTCATAATGCTGACAGGAAAAGCTCACAAAGTTAGAGCTCGGCCATGTGATCTGATTTTAGATAACAGGCCCCTGACTGTTATCTCTGAAATCAGGCAAAATATAAGTCAAAAGTGTTGCTTGATATGATGTGGTTTGCTGTTATGGTGAGAAATCTTGCTGTTTTACTGCCTTATACAGATGTGATCACACAGAGTCACATGTGTTGACTATGGGGACCTTTGTGGATTTCAGTCTATATCATCTATAGCCAGAATACTCCTAAAAGTTGCATACTCCTTATAAATACATTTAAAATTTTAGGTTTTTTTATCTTAAAAGAAAATGGACCAAAAATATTAATGGCTACACAGACTTTTGACAAATGAAATGGTCTCTAGAATGAGAATGTCCCCGCAATATCTACATTAGCACGTAGCAAATCATGTTAACCAAAGCCTATTATCTTTTTTTAAGGGATGAGCCTTTTGATATATCCCAAAACTTTCTATTTCAAAGTAAATACATCAGCACAGGATAGAAAACTGCATTCATCAAGTCATTTCATGGGTGCTTTAGGCACAGTAGAATAATTTATGAGGCTCCCAACCTTGTAACCTCTGTCATAAAGAGACCTCCATGTTCTCAGCTCAGGATTCATGACCTGAGAAATAGTTTTGTCATTGTGGATCCTGCACATATCCTTATCTGGTGCAGCCGTGCCTAATTTCTGTAGAATGGTGCCTCCTTTCCCACTTGCAAGTGAAATGGACACTTGTGGGGTTAGTCGCTGATGACAGAGCGTGAATTGTGGAGCGCCTAGCTTGCGGGAAAGAGGGTGCTCCATAATAGTCATCTTATCCTAGCCATCATATGGCTAGAGATACCAGACATTCCTCAGAGACTTCCTTCACTGTTTCTCTGCTCCCCCAAATAGAGTCTTGTGTCCCTGGTTCTTCGTTCTGGACCTTTGCCATAAGTGTAAGTTTTCCCCAGCGATACATACCACCACAAATCCCTCTAGATGGTTCTTGACATAACATATCAAATCCTTATCCAACTGGCACCTTCTCACCTTTTTGCAAACCTAAAACCATTAACATGTTTTCTGAAATTCACAGCTGGCTTAGATGGTCCTGCAACTTATTTCAATTCCCTGTAATCACAGTGAGTTTTAAATACACTACCATTAAAGAGGTCAAAAACAAATTAATACTTTTATTCAGCTTGGATGCATTCAATTTATCAAGAGTGGCAGTAAAGACATTTATTTATAATATTACAAAAGATTAATGTGAATGCTGTTCTTTTCAACTTTCTAGTCATCAAACTATCCTGAAAAAATGTTTTGTGATTTCCACAAAAATATTAAGCAGCGTAACTGTTTTCAATATTGATAATAATAAAAAATGTTTCTTGAGCAGCAAATCAGCATATCAGAATGATTTCTGAAGGATCGTGTGACACTGAAGACTGGAGGAATGATGCTGAAAATTCAGCTTCACAGAAATAAATTACATTTTCAAATATATATATATATATATATATATATATATATATATATATATATATATATATACTGTATATATATATATATATATATTTTAATCAAATAAATGCAGCCTTAGTGCAAATAAGAGAAATCTTTTAAAAACATTAAAAAATCTTACCATCCCCAAACCTTTGAACGGTAATGCATACCTCGGAATTATGATATAATGCTAGCATGTGAGCTATGATCATTTTCTGTGGACTTCCTTCCGTCTTCCTGTAGCCCGCGGGGACCTTTTACAGTCTTGCAAGGGATCCATTTGCATCCATGAAGTGAAGCAGGTTGTAAACAGCCACTGGCTCAGGCTTTGAACCCCTTCAGCTATTAGCTAGTGAACAGGGATAGATGTTCCTCAGGGAGCTGATGTTGACAAGGAAAAGCGGATTCTTCTCATCCTTCATTTATGCAACTTAATAATTTATGGTGTTTCCTGAAACACCAATCTCTGCTAATAACAAACATCTAAGAAACCTTTTACGGCCTGTATGAACGTCTCCTCCTCAGGCAGACACAAAAGCTCACAGTCTTGAGCCAACAGGAATCTTCTGTTTGAATCAATCACTTTGAGCTTTACCTTGAAGACTCAAATGTAAATGTGAAAAACTTGAAATCACTGATTCAGATAATGATGTCGTGAATACTCTGATCATTTCCATTTTTAGAGCTTGTAAAGTGACAAACAATGTGACATTATTCTTTTCTACAGAGGATGGCCTGGCAAGAGCTCATAGTTATTCTTATAATATTGCATTGCTGCATTACAGCAGGCCATCAATACTTGACTCTCCAGTCTCCAGTAGTAAACTGAGGTTTCTGTGTTTAAACAAATGTGGGTATAATAGATCACACAGGGACATACAGAAATGTTTCTGAAAGCTTTTGACCTCTTCCTCAACTATGGGCAGTTTTGACCCTGTAGACTTTTAGAAAATAAATTCTCTTAAAACACTTTTCACACTCTCAATAGTTTATTTAAAGTGTCCATTAGCACGATGTCATTTTTTCTAAAAGTAATGAAAATTCCCACTACAGTGTCACTTCCACCACATCTATAATTTTTTTTTGGGGGGGGGGGGGGGGGGATAAAATATATGACGAACGTATGACATCATAGCTAGCATCTACTGTATTCTACATTCACTTAATCAATATTATCACACTTCGCAATGAGAAAATTACAGCTGGAAATGACATAAAAATATTCTGTTCACAAGTGATATTTACTTTTTTCCTATTTATTTACATTTTTCATTTCAAGCTCTTTGCTGTCTCCTTGGTATCAAGTGCAGAATTTTAGGCGCAAAATTGTTGGTGGACCAGTCACAACTTTTTAAAAATTGATAAACTACATTCACACATTAAATACTCATCAACATCTTTGTTGTTCCTGGAACAACATTCCGATCATCCAATCAATTTGAGGGACAAGTTTATAGTTTTTGTCAAATTTAGGCTTATAACTAGAGCTCAGTGCTTCAACATTAGTGTTATTCACCGATCATTTCCCTCAGATTTTAGGATCAGGTTATGTATAGGTTTAGATTTTAACTTGTGTGTAAGATGAACAAAAATCTTAGTGGTGTGGCACGACACGAGGGTGAGTAATTTATGACCGAATTTTCATTTTTGGGTGAACTAAGCCTTTAAAATAGAAAGTCTGGGTTCTAGAAGAGTGCAACAGTAAAATCTATACATAAAAGCATTTGAAAAGTAAGTATTGAAGGCATGATAAAAGCTTGGTTTTAATAAAAGTGTTTTTCTCCCAGAGAGACCAGTCCTCTCTGCAATCTTCTGTTTAGATAATTCTGGCCAGCAGAATATGAGACTTCCACTTTTTCTGTCATCACAACATTCCATTTCTGGACATTCAAAGATGTTTAACTTAACAAACGATTCTGGTTTTATCTATTTTATTTTCTATCCTGCATACTTATGTGTCACAAGGTAAATGCCACTACTTTGGCACACTGGAAGGCTTGTGAAGCAGAACCCAAGATCATGCCAGTTCCTGGTACACCAAAAAAGGAATGGGCCACTCTCTAGCGCTCCATCACGTCGGGATACCGGCTATCTTTAGAGCTTAGATCTACTCAACCAATGAGAGATCTCCATCGCATATCCATTCTTCTCAGGACAAGTCATCACAGTCAATGTAGCATAAATAATGTCCTGCTGCTTGTTCCCATACCCCAGAAATCAGCAGCTATTTTTGCTTTCCCCAAGCATGCAGTGAGCATGATTCGTCCGAGACGTGGGAAAAAGGGACGCAGGGGCAGTGGAGGTTCATGGGAGGATGCTTGGGGAAAAGTCCACAGAGATCATTGCTAATACACTCCAGAGATGAAGTAAAAAAATTTTTTATGATTGTTGAGTTTTGTCTGTGTGTTTATGAGCTCAGACAGATGCTTTCTGTAAACCAATCAAGACTAGCATTTTTAAGTGTACCATTTATCCTTAGAAATCTTGGAGGTTGTCTCGGGGGGGGGGGGGGGAGACAGGCTGACGTGCCATATTGTAGGTCGCTGGTGTGTGTGTGACACTCTGGGAGTGTGAGACGGAGTTTAACAGCTGCTTTTGTGTGTATTATCTCTCCACTTGAGAGTAATAATAAAACACTCAGGCAACGGCTATAGTAGAGTACGCTTTTCCAAGGACACATCAGCTCCAGCTTAGTCACTGTAAGATTTTGGGCTTATAAATAGTGATTATGTTCTCATTACTTTAACCTCACCATAAAACTGCTTTAAAGATCTTGTGATAACATAAAAAGCTTTGTATGGCATTTGGCTCAGACTGCTTTTCTTAAGGCTTTCCAACACTATGTCCATGTCATTCAGCAGCCATGGCTGCAGTACAGGAACTTCACTCTAAACCCATTAAAGCCTTTTAAAAAGAAACTCTGAACCTCAGGTCAAGGCAATAATTAGCTGGGAAGCATAGAAGTGCCTGCCATTTGTGCTTTCATAGGGAGTCATGCTCTTCTTCATAGCACACCTGTCTCTTTACTCTGATGTTTGACTGACAGCATGACCTGACTTTCAAGGCTTTTCCTAAAGAAATCTCAACTTTGTTACGTTAGCCCGAATGACGGAACCAAATGAATTTACATTAACGATGGCTGCGTCCCATTTGGAATAGTACACAGAATTGGAATTTGTCCATATCAAATTATTTAACTTTGAAAATAATATGCTAACAGTAGACGGTTTATTATGTTTTATGTGCATGCTTTTATTGCCTAGATTTTTCTGAAAAGTTGCCACTGCGTTGTTTATAAATCAGAAAGTTTAATAACAGTGCATTTAAGAAAATATATTCAGTTAAAAAATAATAATAATACAATTAATTAATACACGTTTTTACAGAATACTGTCAATATAATTTAATTCATATTTTAATTTATAAAACACATTTGAATAAAAAATGTTTGTTATTCGTATTTTCTTAAAAATTGTGATAAATGATTTGTTAAAGGTAATGACCTCAATTGATCAGATATGTTAATGAATAATTTAAACGCAAAAATAACTTAAAACTAATTTAAACGTGGTTGCTAATATGTTGCTATAATTGCATCAGCCTACTTTGAAGTGCTGTATTTTTAGTAATGAATGTCTGTCTTTGATCCATTGCATGCAGCCTCCCTGGCATGATAGGGGACCTTTTCATAGTGTCAAACACACCTGATATAGAGCTGTCATACTTAGATGTGATAAAGTATGACATGTTAACCAACCCTTGTATTTACCTCATGATGTGATGTACAAGGAAATATTCTCTGTTAAGCAGACTTGCTGTCGGCAGGTACAGTCATTCTCCTGTCTGTTGTCCCATAACACAAGTCATCTCCCTTGGCAGCAGAATCTCAACTAGCCCAAGATTATCTGCAGGGCCAAATAAACAACCTTACTAAAACAACTTGTGCAGCATTGGGTATTAAACAAACATCTGTGTGATTTGCGAAGAAAACGAAATTCATCAGAGGATGTGGTAGCTTGTTCTGCAGAGCTGCTGTAGGCCGTCTGCGTTTGTTTATGCTGTAACTCTGTGGAACGTTCTATAAATAAAGCATGCGATGATTGATATAGTGGCTCCAGCACTTCGCTTCACTGTGCAGTTGTGGACGTTTTTGTATGCTCATGAATAAAAGGAGCACAACATTCATCTGAAGTCCACAGTTTAAAGGCAATTAAAAAACAGGTGCTTTGTCCATTAACAATGACCAATAGGCTGCAGTATGGCTGTACTGAAGCAGGCTTTTCTCAGCAGGTCAGTAAGGTATTTTGTTAAACAGATGCGTATCTGGGGGGAACAATGAGGAAATGAGCATATACAATATCGAATGATGTAGATTAAATAATATCTAATATCAGTTAATAACTCATATACTCAATAACTGCAATCCTATTAAAGATAAAGATTTCCTTGTTGTGCATCAGTGTGTGTAATACATTCTAATACATTCTTGCATCATTGACTTCCTGTCGATAGCTGTTCTCCCTGTGTGCATTTATGATTTCATGGGGTGATTTCCAGTGTCTGAGGAAAAATTCATTCGTTACTATGAGTCTCGGCCTCTATTTCTCTTCCAAAAGTCACAGGATGTGCTATTATTGTTGTCGACTTTGTGTGAATGTAAAGAGGCAGAACAACTGCTTAATATTGGGCTCATCTGGGACTTAAATGACATTTCACATCTTTGCTGGGAAACCTTGAGTTGTGTCTTCCTGCTCTTTTGTCTGAAACCCAGGCCAAAACTTCTGCTTCATTGTTCGTAATATGTCCTGGTGCTCCAAGAGGAGAACTTAAATTACTATTGTTCAGTATACTAGATTGATGACACAAAACATTCCATCTGCACCCCAGAGTTTCTTATAATGTAACTCACGGTTACATTATAAGGTCTCACTTCCTTTTTTGGCCGTGAGAGCTTTTCCATACCTAAAAAGAGTGACACGCTTAATCAGTCAAACTGCAAAGTGTGTCTGAGTCTCTTAAAATATAATTGAAGCTTGTTATGTCTGTTCTGCATGGTTGCTGCCTTGGCATCTTGGCAGACTTTCATTTATCTGCAGATCTTTTTTAGCTGGTCAAGATATTAGAGTACACTGTTATTTCATTTTATCTCAGTAATCTGTAAGGAAATGCTAGTCATTGTCGTTGTTTATCCTTATAGATGATTGCAGATTCATATTATAATGATTCAAGACAGATCTTGAAATTTTTTTATTTATACAATACCATTTACAAGTGTGGAGTCTGAAAGATTTTGTTTTTAAAAGAGGTCTATGCTCACCAAGGCTAAAATTATTTTATGAGAAATACAGTAAACCTATTTAAAATGACGTTTTTTTTTTTTTTGGTAATAATATTTTAAATGTAATTCATGCCTGTGACAGCAATGCTGAATTTTCGGCATCATTACTCCAGTCTTCAATGTCACACGATCCTTCGGAAATCATTCTAATATGCTGATTTGGTGCTCAAGAAATATTGCGTATTATTATCAATGCTAAAAACAATGTTGAAAACTGCTTCATATTTTTTTTTGTGGAATCTGTGATACATTTTTCCAGGATTCTTTGATGTGTAAAAAATTCCAAAGAACAGCAGTTTTTCATAAATGGTTATCTTCTGTAACTTTATAAATGTCTTCAATGTCATACTTTATACAGTTAATCTTACTGACCTGAAACATACATACATACAGAGATTAATATTGCAATGTGCAAAACAGCATGCATGTTGGTGTGAGAGACTCAAAATAACAGCACAGCACAGCTTAGCACGCTAACTAAACAACCACCACTAAAAATATCAAAATATCAAGGATTTTATTCAGTTTGTTTGAAAAATGAGAGCGTTTGTTTTATCACTACATGAACTTCAGAAGCAAGGCATTATAGAAACCGGTCCTGAACAAGGTGAATGAATGTTTGATAGCAACAACAAAGAACGCCGGTCTTGTGCTAATGTCGCTAATGCACAGGAAATGCCTTTGTTGGAAGAAACTAATCAGATTTCTGTAATGTGAAAGCATCCTTCATACTCAATTATCCCCTTGTAGTACCCACAGGTCCACATAGAGGCCAGAAAGGCCATTTACAATATATTTGAAAGGTTACTGAGGAACATTCGTAAAATCAATTGGAAATGCAAGTCTAGATCATACACCTTCACTGTGAAGTGAGTTAGCAAACCGTTTTCCTCACAGAACAAACAAACAGCATGCCAGAATGACTAGCAGACGAATGTTTTTGTCTTGTAGCAATCATGTTTTTGAGGATGAATAGTTTCAGCCTCCTCATGATTCAGAGAGCTTTAAGATGCTTTAAGGGAGAGAACAGTTAATTTCTGGCAAACAGTAGGTCACTTATTCTCTAGATAAATCGAGTCTTTCTTCCTCCTGAGGCGTGACATGCGGGAATGCTACACATCAATCTGGACATGGGTGGGCTCAGTGAATTCCACTCATAATATCTTCTCCCTCAAGTGCTTTGCTCCCACTAGATCGGGCATTTGACATGGGAACATGGGTGGCGTGGTCTTCCCCATGCCCTATTTCCTGTTAAGGAGTCACTGCATTCAAATGATACTCTGAATGAGTATCACAAAAAATGTTCAACAAATAGACATTAAGCCTCATTATTTTGTGGACCCTTTTAATCAACATTGTTACTTTAAGATTTTACTTTTCTTTGACAGTACAAGGTTTAGGCCTATTGACAAATGGGTGTGTGTTGATGTTTTTTTTTTTTTTTTTTTTTTTTTTAGCATGGGCTGCAGTGGATGTGAGCATGGAAGACAGGGTGGAGGTATATTTAAAAGGACAGGCTGAGATCCCCTGTATATACGCTCTGAAGGAACCAGCCATGATGATAGTCTGGTTTACGGTGAGAAACACATTTCGACCAGAAAATAATAAAATATATCACACTCAAAATGTTTTTTAAAAAAATGCAAAAATATAATGAAATATTATTAAAATTTAAAATACCAGTTATTTTAGAATATGTAAAAATATGTTAAATTAATGTGATGAAATGAATCTAGAATGATGAATGAATTCTGTGATTTCAGTATGAATTTCAGTAAAACTGAATTTTCAGCATCTTTATTAAAGTCTTCAGTGTCACATGATCCTTCAGAAATCATTCTAATATGCTGATTTGCTGCTCAAGAAACATTTCATATTATTATCAATGTTGAAAACAGTTGTGCCGCTTAATATTTTTGTCGAAACCATGATACTTTGTTACAAGATTCTTTGATGAATAGAAAGTTCTAAAGAATAGCGTTTTATTGAATTCATTTTCTTTTTTCATTATAAATGTCTGCAGCCACTTTTTATCAACTTATTGTGTCATTGCTGAAATATTAATTTCTTTAAAAAATTTTACTGATCTCATCTTATTATTGTTTAGTCAGTACAATTACTCATGCAATGCATACTTATATTGTTTTTTACAAATTAAAAAAATTATAATAATATGAATTACAAAAACTAGAAACAAAAAATGTGAAGAGTATTTCCAAAAAATTAATTGACAATTATGTTTTTCATTGGGAATAAGATTTTTTTAAAAATATTTACTTTAATATTTAATAAGCATATTTATGCAAATCATTTTATTTTAGTAAATTACATATATATTTACCCAATTTTATATATTTTATAATAATAAATAATAATAATAATAATAATAATAATAATAATTATATATATTTTTTACACAAGGTTCACCCAAATAACCACAATACAATATACAAACAAATCTATCGACACACAATAAATGTGGAAATCTGAACATTACCATTGTTTACTTTGTACAGAAACTTCCAGGCAAGGACCAAGGCAGGAAAAGAATCTACTACTATGATAATCAGACTAATTTCATCGAGGAGGGCAGTGAATATGCGGGGAGGATCGAAGTCAGTCACTCTCATGACCCGCAGGAAGCTCGCGGAAGCGCCATTCTGACCATCGACAAGGTGGAACTGAATGACCAGAGGGAGTTCATCTGCATGGTGCACAATCTGTTGAACGACAGTGGTGAAGGACGCACTCGTCTCCAAGTATTCAGTAAGACAAACGGGCTTGTCCCACCTGATTCAGAAGAGCCTGGTCAGGCTGAGGGTTCACATCATATGCTGCTTGACCTTTTTATTTTAACCTTCCTCCTAACACTCTGTCTTTTAGAGCCTCCATCTCAGCCTGTGATTGAAGGTACATACTCAGGGATTTCTGTTACTGAGGAGACGCCATCAAAGGTAGAGCTCAACAAAACCATCTGCTTATGTACATTTTTATGAACTTTGCATAATTATGGTATTTTTTCCCAGGTTGCAAATTGTAAAGTGGACGACGGGTATCCCAGACCGAACATCACGTGGTACAAGGACAGATTCCCTCTCCAACACTCAGATGGTGGTAAATACAGGGCCATTCAGTCAACATTCACCAAAACAAAATGTGATTTTATTTGGCAATGACAAAAACCATCTGCATCTCCTTTAGAGGTAAAGATCCAGGAGTCAGTGACAATCAAAACCAATGGCCTGTTCGAAGTTGATAGTGAACTTTTCATTAAGGCTATTAGGGAAGATGAAGATGCCAATTTTTACTGTGAGGTTCAATACTTTGTCCCTGGTGCAACAAAAATGGTAGAGTCCAAGCCAATCAACATCATAGTTTTCTGTAAGTCAACATCCTTTCATTTCATTTACACATTCTCATGTCATTCCAAACCTGTATGACTCTCTTTCGCCTGTGCATCGATAGCAGAATTGTCCTTTTTGGGTGTTCAGTGTTTTGTGCTGCCATCTATTGGAACAACCAAGCGCAATGTCTATTGCCAGTGTCTTACTATTTCATTTAATCATTTCAGACCCTACAACAGAGTTAACACTGTCCATAACTTCACCCAAAAGGCTTATAAAAGAAGGCGACACCGTGGTGATCCATTGTGAGGGAAATGGAAAACCTCAGCCCATTTTAACTTTCACACATAAAGAGGTAATATAGATGATCAAGCTGTAATCATACATGTTCATGATGTCTGCCTGACTGAATACATGATGCTTACGAACCACATAACTTAAATGATCTTATAGCTGTATATTACAGTCATCCCAGCTAACAGCGGAAATTCTCAGAACTTAAGCTAACGTTTTAGCAAGGCTCTCTCAGAGTTATGAACAAACTTTCTTCCAGTGATGTTAAAAGAATATCCGTTCGAAGGCATCAGGGGCCTCATTTAAATGTGATCTTACAATCATTTCTCAGATGTGTGTACATATGATTCATAGAATGAACGTAAGTTACAAACAGAAAATCACCTCTCTTTCAGATGTGAAATCTATAAATCACAAATGGTCTTGAACTTGTGCGCTGCTGAATGGTTTCAGTTCTCTGTGTTGTAGACCACACCTAATTGATGTCATTTACATATAAAAGATCACCAGTCATTGTCCAAATTCTTTAGATTTCCAAAAACCTGCAGTAATCTGACAAGGAAAAGTGTATACCTCTGCACAGACCCTGACGTGGTGCTAAGCACGTTTTGCATGTCAAAGACTGTTTTTATAAAAATAAGAGTGTTTGCCATGATTAAGCGTACACACACTTTAAGATCAAATCTGTGCATATGCACGCTTTAAAAATGAGGAAGCTGGTGTTTAAAAATGTTCTCAAAACGTTACAACAAAAAAGTTATTTATACATCGTCTATGGGACGCTTCTGATTTTTAAAAAAAATGTTAACCACTTGTTTTTGTTTATTTTTAGCTGGGATATGGACATTACTTTGACAATCTCTGGCTGACAACAGAATACTTCCTGATTTCTGAAATGCTGCTTTGAAACAGTATTTATTGTGAAAAGCGCCAAATAAATTAACTTGAATGTCAGCTGTTCTGAAATCTCTGAACCATGCGAAAATAAATCTTTGGATCTCATGCAGTTCTGGGGCCTCATTTATAAAACATCCGTACGCACAGATTTGAACTTCTACTAAAATCCACTCCAACGTTTATAAGTGTAAAATTGGTCTTTGACAAGTGCTTAACGCCAAGTCAGGGTCTAAGCAGACGCACGCACTTTTCCTTGTAGCACAGAGTCGGAGTACTGCAGGTATTTGAAAATCTAAGCAATTTTTGCCGTTTACCATTCTTAAGGATTTGGACGTTGACTTAGTTCTGGAAGACAGGCATACGCATGTTTTTTGTGCGTATGGTCATTCTCTGAATCACACGTACAGTTTGCACATTAGTATGATCGTAAAATGGTTTCTATGCAACATTTTATAAATGAGGCGGCTGGAGTATATGTACATTACAATTTTAATTATTCTCACTTGTCCATTCCAGGTGCCTTTGGAAGCAGAAAATGAAATACTGACTCTGGAAGATGTCAAGCGATCAGACAGCGGGACGTATGTGTGCCAGTTAGTTGACTTCGACACGTTCAGTGAAGCTGAGAGCTCCATCAATATCACAGTACACTGTAAGAACACGTTCCTCAGCGGTTCCTGTGCTATGGCAGCAGTTGTTGCGATGATGTCGGCTTTTTTCTCCATGGTGACCAACGCGTTTTATTTTTCTTTCTTAGATCTGGATGATATTGTGGTGACATCAGAAGAGGTAGATGTGGACCTGGGAGAAGAGCTCACCTTAACCTGCAATGCTTTGTCTTCTTTACCCACAAAAACAACATGGTATAAGGTACGACAAAATGGAAAACAAAAACAATGATGACATCACGCTGACCTGTAGTAGTTTATGTTATTGCCTTTAAGATGCTGGAAATACACCACCGTTCAAACGTTTGGGGTCGATGAGATTATTATTTTTTTTTAAACAAGTTTCTAAAACTCTCCAAAGCTACATTTATTTGATCAAAAATACAGCAAAAATAGTAATATTGTGAAATACTACTGCAATTTAAAATAATTTGTATATTTTAATATGTTTTAAAATGTAAATTATAGCAAAGTTGTTACTCCATTCTTCACATGTTCACATGATCCTTTAGAACTTATTCGATGCTCAAAAACATTTCTTTTATCTGTTTTAAAAAAAGATGTACTGCTTAATATTTTTAAAGAAACCATGATACATTTTGTCATGATTTTTGATGAATAAATAAGAACAGTTCAAAAGAACGGCATTTGGAATTGTTTTGTAACAATTTAAGAGTCTTTACTGTCACTTTTCCCAATGTACTGCATCTTTGAATAAAAGTATTAATTTCTTTAAAAAAAAAAAAAAAAAAAAAAAAAAAAAAAATATTATATATATATATATATATATATATATATATATATATATATATATATATATATATATATATATATATATATATATATATGTATATATATAATAATAATAAAAAATCGTACTGACCCCAAACTTTTATAAGTGTAGTGTACTGAGATCATTAACCCGAGACCTGGATGAAGCCTTCTAAAACCCAGACTTTAAATATTAAGACCACTTTTATGTTTTCCAAAGAGCTCAAGATCAAAATCAAAATTACAACATATAAATACTGTATTATCCAGCATGAATACAATTCATTTTCTTGATAAACAAATGCTCAAGTTTGTAAACGGACCGATTTGATTGTGTATTTCAATGTAGGATGACATGCGGCTGGAAGAGAGGCATGTTTTGGAGTTACACAATGCCTCCTATAACACCTCTGGGAAGTATGAGTGTGAAGTAACGGTCCCTTCCCTGACTGAGCTAAGAAAACAGAAGCCTGTGCAAGTCAATGTGCGAGGTGAGCCAATGCAGCGGTTTTTTGCTTACTTTGTGAGAACCAAATGTACATACAACGATAGTAAAACCTGAGATCACCTACTTAGTATGTTTATTAATCATTTAAATGTTTATTACAAAGTAATGTTTTAATGAAAGTCTATAAATACAGGAATATTTTTTTCACCGTTTGGGGATAATCACGTCATCAGTGTTACAGAACAAAAACAAAAATGTGTGCTTTCATGACTAATAACGTCAAAACTTGCTTTAGGAAAGCCTGAGATCACAGAGTTGAAAGCAGTGGGTCCGATGAGTAAAACTGACCGTTCTGTTAACCTGACCTGCACTGCACAAGGCTACCCACTGCCCAATATCAGCTGGAGCCTGTCTGACCGACGGGTATCCTTACATCACTCTGATTCTGACCAATCAGCGACAATTCCAAACATCTTTTGGTAGTAACTCATCAGGGTAGTTTCATTGCACGCTTTATTGCAATTTTATTGTGCATTTGTGAGTTACAATATGCTTAATGGAACCCTGTCAGTTTTATAGACTTGCCTTGACAAAATATATATAGACCAACAGTTCTTTACCTGGGCCAATCGCGGAGAACCAGAGAAGTAACTCTTATGTTGTCAGCACGATCTCTGTGACGGCCACGTCTGAACTCTCGGTCAGCTGCAGAGCCAACAATGAGTTTGGGACGGACGATGCTTCTCGCGACATTGAAGCATGTGAGTTTTTGTTTTCGGACTACATGATCTTCTCTACTTTATATGTATATATTTTGTTTATGAATACTGTTACTTACCACATTTGAAAAAAAATAGATTTATCTTTGTCACACATTAACTTTAGCTCATGCATTCGTTATCATGGCCAAACAATACTTTTTTTTACAGAATTGAAATGTCAGAAATATTTTTCTATTCAGTAAGGGTCTGTATTTTTGTTTTGTTTTTAAATTAGTCTCTTATGCCCAAAATATTCCAGTTTAAAGTAATTGTTTTCTATTTTCATATACATGTTTTACAATGTAATTTATTCAAAGGAAGGCAAAGCTGAATTTCCAGCACTGAATTTGCTGCTCAAGAAGTTATTATTATCAATGATAAAAACAGTGGTGCCGCTTCATTTTGCTTCAGATTGTTAGTTCACTCTTAGTTCATATTGGTATATAAAATGTATTTCTATTAGTATATAAATGAACATAAATCAATCCTAAAATAAATCTGTAAAAGTATCATACATTTTAGGTTGAATTAAATTATGCTAACACATAGAACCTTATTCATACCATCTTTGTTTTGTAGTTTCACGTGTGACCACAACAACCCAAGCCACCAGCACTAAAGGTATGTTTCTGAAGCTTTTACTCAAAAATACTTTTGAGATACTTGTATATTTATACTTGCATGAATGCAGTGCGTGATCGTATTTAGACAACACACACTCCTGAGAATTGATGACAAAAAGCAGTATCCGTACCGTATCAACAGTCACCTGAGAGGGCAGCTAATGTAGCATTGTACAGTATTTACTCCAGAGGTGCAGTCAAAGGCAGCGTGTGTTTGAACACAGAGCGGTTTTACTGTAACAGAAAGCGGCGGTTGATGGTAAAAATGCTCTCATGTGGTCTCTGGACTCTCATCAGGACAAAGGCAGGCTTCACAGCAGGCCTGGCCGACTGCTTATGACCTCATGGGACCAGAGCTTTTGGCATCAGGGCAAATGAGGCGAAGCAGCCACCCTCACTTTGGGATATCAGCTGACATTTGTGTTCCTTATTATGGCAGTCCTCAGATTGCTTATCTCTGATACTGTTTGTGGCTGTAGTCAGGAAAAACACAGTTATATGAGCAAAATGAGCTCGTCTCCGTGTCAGCAGACGCTTCCAGATATAAGTCAGATATAAGTATAGATAATACTTGTATAGATAATATTAAAGTTATTTTATATATATATATATATATATATATATATATGTACACACACACACATATACACACACACACACACACACACACACACACACATTATACCAGTAGCTTCATCTGAGGGTCCAGGACAGCAGTTCCGACTGTCTAATTATAGAAAAAAACGATGTATTAATATACTGCTTTGTACCAATGTGGTAACTCAATGCCTTTGCATCCCAGCAACAGGATTTACTGTTACAACAAAACAGCCACAGAAAGGTTTGTACTGCAGCTTTGTCATGTGTTCAGGCACGAGGCCAACATCAGCCTAACCGCTCACCACCAGCCTCGCTCACACACACACACACACCCTTCCACAGGCTGTGGAAAAGAAATCATTTATTACGCTAATCTTCACTTTAACCAAACTTGTCTAAATAATCAGCATTGAGCAACGATGTGTTTTAGGTAAGATACAATGGTACCTATTTTGCCCTTCTAGAATGAATGAATGATTCCAGAATGCTTTGCTCGTATTATCACTCCTGCAATTACTCACATCATCACTGCTTTTTTATTTTTTTATTTTACCCAGCACATTCAGATCACTTTACTCGCAACCTTTCTGGAAACAAAGTGTTTTTAGCATAGGCTTTGTTTATTTCAGTTACGAGTAGGAAATATCCAAAGTATGTCTTTCAGGCTTTACTTCAGGTGTGAGTTGGTGTCAAGGCACTAACATCAGCATGCATTCCCCTCTTACCCCACCAGGTGGCAGTGGAGTAGCCATAGCGGTCATCATCATCTGCCTGCTCCTCATAGCCATACTGGGCAGTGTGCTGTTCTTCCTCTACAAGAAAGGAAAGTTGCCCTGTGGCCGGTCAGGAAAGCAGGATTTGTATGTGATTTTCTTTGACTAAAATTGACTAAATTACTTACACATTGATTGTAATGTTTTATACATATGAATATGGGACAACAAGTAATTCTGAAGAAATGTTTGAATTTGTAGATGCTGCAGAAATTATACACTGTATCTTTAAATTAGTGTTATTTTGTTGTACTTTACATGTATTTTTTAAAGCTAAAATTACAAACTTATAAAGTAAAATAGTCTAAAAATAGTCCCTTAATGGCATCATTTAAGTATTTGCCAGTATACCATCATGATACAAAACATTAATGCTTCATCTGTTGCTTTTCTTTTCCAGCACGAAGGAAAAGGCCAGTAAGGATGATATTGTGATGGAGATGAAGAGCGGTAAATCTGAAGAGGCTGTGCTTCTACAGGGAGTCAATGGAGACAAAAAGTCACCTGCTGAATAGGTCATTACTTCTGAACAAAGATTCGCATTACTAGCTCTTTTACAGCCCACTGAACTCAAATCCAATCTTAAACAAGACCAAAGATTTGTAAGGTTGACACAAAAACCTGATGATATTTCCTTTCAATTAGAGTCAAAGACCGAAAACTGCACGGGCATGCGGAGAAACGCTTGTGGCATCGGTCCTACAGTGCTCCTACAGCGCTCCGTCTCAGGGTCAATCCTAAATTGAGTGCTCAAAGACCTTACAACTTGTCCACATTTTCCTTTCTTCTTGAATTCCCACTTTCCTCTACTCTTTTCCTGCCCAAGTTTTGTATTAGGCCTGCTATAATCCAAATTCAATATACGGCAAGACAATCCAAAAGCACCAAGTTCATCATGAATGACCTCACTCCAGTATTTACAAAGTGTATATGTATATATATATATGAAATAATGTATATATTTAGCTATTTAAAATGCCTGAAACAACATTTGAAAGATTGTGCTTAAATATCTTTTTGATAATGCAAATCCCATTGTTGAGTGCCATCGATGTGTTTTGAAGCTGCTCTCACCTCTGCCCCACCATAGTCCATGCACTGAACCACCAAGAGTCTTCACCACTGTAAACGCTCATCTGGATCAGCGCTGAAAATGCCCAATGATAAAGCTTGAGGGCAATTTCTGGACAAATAAATTTGTTAGGGAAAGTCTCTGACATGTTTGACCTTTTTTTCCAAATATGTAAGCAAAATGTTGGGTTCATTTCATGCCTGTGTTTTTATTTTTATTAGCTATATCAAATTAAGTTACTCATGTTCACTGTGAGAGCCGAGTGAGTTACATTCATGCCAAAGTTCGAGCTAAAACTGTCCCTGTGTCCTGAGAGAAATGGAAGTTCCCTATAGAGTTCAGCTGTATTTTGTATTTTTTTTTTTTCATTGCAGTGACCTGCTGTCTTCATCTTGCACTGAATGTAAATAATAAAAGAATTACATGACCAACTTTCCCATTTTTAAATTTTAGAGGGAATATTAAAATGCATGTGGAAGTCTTCATTCATTGAAAGGATTCACACTTTTTTTTTTTTTGGTCTGTTATTTTCCCCAACCCATATTTGGACGGTTTTGAAGTTGTACCGAGGCAGGTATCTTAATGTATGCAGTATGTACCCTGTACTGTAACCAAAGCAGACCCACAGGCTCGGCCGTCCTTTTTTCTTTCAAATTTATGTTTTTCATTTCCTCTGGTATGTTACACCGTTTTTGTTTGTCAGTGGTATTTTTGTTAATGCTTGTTTTTGAATTGTACTTAAATTTCTATTAAAAGGGGCTGGTTTAGTCAAGCCTTAATTTTGTCAACGCTTGGCCTATTTATTTTTGTTAATCAAAAACAGCTGTAATAGATTAGTTCAAAATGTTCACTTCAAAAGTATGATAAAAACAGATAAGGCTTTTTATGTGAAATATCCAGTCAGGAGCATTTCAACAGAACAAGCTTTTGAGTTTAAAAAAGCAAGTGGACAGAAAAAAGGTTTTTAAACAAGTTGAACATTTTAACTTGGGCACGGCGCTTTTAGTCAAGTATTAAACTCTATACATGACAACACAGGCATATGTTTGTACAAGGACATACCAGGCATCCGGAAACGGTCAAGTTTGGCTACTTGAACTTTCCATTCCATCATTAGTACTGATGTTTACACAGTTGTTTTCCTAATAATACTAATAAAAGAGAGACCATCCTGGAGGGTGATGTCATTAAAGAAAAATAGCCAAATTCTTTAAGTGATACAGACACTGGGAAAAGCATTGAAACAATATTCCCCAAAAATCCTTCTGCCCAGAGGAAGGAAAAAATAAAATGCCTGGAATAGATTTTAAACTGCCAGTTATTCACTTCAAGAGTAGGAAACAAACCCAAGTAGTGAAATTATTTTATCCCTCCCCCTGCTCGCCTTATTCACTTTGATAACACAGATATAATTTCTGTTGTTGGAGTTTAATATCTGATCCAAAATATTTAACTTTAATAGGGTTCATGAGTGTGCCTTACCGAACAAAAATACGAGAACAAGATATTTGTCCTATTGTTTTAATTAACAGTATAGCGCTGTGCATACTTCCAAAGTGATATGAGAATTAGCACAAAAGAAAGAAACCCTGAAATACTCAGGCAAGTTATGGCAAAATGAGGAGAGAGCTCCCTCTTGTGGTCTGATTCGAGACATTCTAGTAAACTGACAGATATTCACTATGATGTCACTGACCAAGCCAAAGAAGCGACAATGGAAACGTTTTCCAAAAATCCATGAGGGATATCATTCACTCTTTACACTTTAACAAGGCCTTTTTCCGGGAAGCAGAACAAAATTACAGACATATCTAAACATATGGCACTGCTCACAGTAATATTCACATCAGTAAACAAAAATAAAATTCTGACATGTACAGGAATGCAAAATGAAATAAAACATTGCCATTTCCACGTAATCTATGTATAAGTAACTTTACACGCTTGCTTTTTAAAGTGACAGTATCATAGCACAAATTGGTACACTGTGCCAAATATTGTACACAAACTCACACACGTCCATCACACACCAATAATCAAGAAATAGTAGTACAGTAAAATGAAATGATTTAAAAAAAAAAAAAAAAAAAAAAAAAAGTTTATCACCTTCTCATTTAAAGACTTCATATGGTGCAGTAAAAAAACAAAAAAAACAAACAAAAAACAAAAAAATCAGTATTATACCATCTTATGCTTCAAGGCAACAGAAACTACAAACAGAGCCTACAACGTAAAATAAACAGCTGGCCTGATCGTAAGCGCTCAAGGTTATGCGTGTACCTACAAGACCGAGACATGGAAGTACCTGCAATGCCAGTGCAACACTCAAAAGCACTAGGGGCTAGTAGGGTATAAACTGGGCCAGTTTTGATGTCAATGACATCAATCAAGAGTCCTCGAGTCCCACATGAGAGACTCGAGACTCACCGTAACGGATTACTAGTGCATTTCAATGTGCTGGTGCAATAACTTGAAAAATGAAAGGGATGATTCACCCAAAAATTAAAAATGCATCATTGACTCAGCCTCAAGTCCTTCCAAACCTGTATGACTTTCTTTTGTGGAACATAAAAAAAATTGGGTTTTTTGTCAACGGGGACAAATTTTGTTTTAGACCCCGTTGACTTTCATTGTATGGACAAAAACCAGCCACAGAGGGTTTTTGGAAAAAACATGGGGGAATAAATGACGCTGATGTCATTGAGAGAGACTTTTAAGTAGTCTAGAATTGTTTTGACCCTGATTACAAGACAGACTTGCACCGGTTTAAAGTACGGAGTCACTAATGCAGATTCTGTTCAAATGTACTATATTCCTGAGTACAAAGGGGAGATTGGGAAGAACCTTCTCCCTAACAGCAGGCGGACTTATGGGCACTGCGATCATGGCTTGAAAAGGGCTGCCACAGAAAGATCGATCTGATCGCTGACAGGGTAAACACCAAAGCCTCGAAGGACAAGAAACAAACATAAATAAGGCCTTCTGCGACGAGCCCCCTCACACATTTCACCAATTTGATAAATGCATGCATTTTCAAACTAAATCGCAACGTACCTGGATGAAAAAAGACGGCCCATGCGCTCACAAACACACACGCATACACAGACTGAAAACCCCCCAGCAGGGCTCACATCTGCACAAGTTGCTTCTGATTTCAAGTATGCTACATTACCAAATTACACAGAACCGATACTGTCACTTTAAAATGGGTTAAACACAGTATTCACAAATGTACATTTAAGGCTTAATTTTTTTAGCACTAACAATAATAGCAGCAGTAAAGCACTTCTGTATTAATAACAATAAATCAAATAATAATAATAGTAATAACATTAATAATAACAACAACAATATATTAAGGTGATCAAATGAAATGGTTTCTAAGATGAACAGCTTCATACACAAGTCCAAAGCTCCCCAAGAGTGATTTTAGTCCCCGCCGAATACAGAAACTTGGCCAGGCTTTGGACCTTCATAAGCAAATACTTCTTTTTTTTTTTTTATGACTAAGCGGATTCACTTTATGTCCAACCTGACGCCCCTTAATCGGTTAGAAAACACTATCTTTAGTAAACACACTACTTCACAAAAGTCTGTCGGAGACCACCATATTAATGACACATTCAGATTAGAGCAAACAGGTTACATGTCCCCTGACATTAGACGCGTGTACCCTTCATCGGCATGTTCCTACTGGGAATCTGAAGGACTGGCTGTCCTTAAACATTTGAGAAGTGAAATTCATGGTACGGTACAGTACAGTTACAGTAATGCTACACAGATGTATCAAGGCTGACGGAGAGCCCATTTCCGATGCCAGCCGCCACCACGCACTTTAAAAAAAAAATTGTTCACACAGTTCCCTGGAGGTCAAGGTCAGGTGGAGAACGGCTTGCTTTGGGCTGACCGGTATCTCTGAAACGGGCAGCTGCGCTGTGGGGACGACACCTACGGCATGCTACTAGACAGACGGAAAATGAAAATTACACACTCAAAAACAAATTTAAAAAAAAAAAAAGTACCGAAGCAACAAGTAAAGGCCATTTTTTCACAAAAGAAAATGCTCGGCTGCAGTCCGCTGTTTAACTGAACTCCCTTTAGCTATCCGAACTCCGAGGCCAAATACTTCACACACCCTGATCTCTGCAGCCAACCCTGACCCTCTCCAACATACATGTGTATATATTAACTATACTCAATATTCTGATTTATATATTAAATCATATATAAAACACATACATGTTTCTGTCTTTTTTTTTTTGTCCTTGTTATGCCTCAGGGGACATGTGTTGCCTTCAGGCTGATGAATCGGTCGCAAAGAACCCCTCACTCTTCCGAGAAGTGTTACGGAGAAAAAGGGCTCTCGTCGTCACTGGAGCTAGAGCGCAAGTACGCGCTCCTCTCTTCTGGAGTCCGAGATGAATGCGAGATGAGTGTGGCCGGGCCGAGACTGGTCGCTCAGAGAAGTTTCGCTATGTTAAGATATGTGCAGTAGAAGGGATGGACACAAACTCCCTCAGGATGTTCTTGGCCATCTCGATATTGTTTTGTGCAATCATTAGGGCTTTTTGGATGTCCTGATGGGAGTAGCCCTGGCTCAAGAGGTGCTCAATCTCACTGCTGATCTGCTGGCTGGGCCCTGGACTCGCTCCTGGGGGAACCGGGCTGGGCCTGCGATCGGAGTTGATGCGACGGGGAAGAGGCTTAGGAGGGCGCTCGGGGGCTTCTGAGGGGTCCAGGACTGCTGAAGACAATTTAGAATAAGAACTCGGTCTATATTTACACACTGAAGTCTGAGATATTGGTCACATTGCAGTTGTTATTCTAAACTAAGCAAACCATGACACTCTTATGGGGTTGAAGTATGATCTAAAATACATGTAGGTGGAAAATGGAAATGATACTGTACTATATTTACGCTGTAAATATAATTAACTTATCTTATCTTTTTTTTTTTTTTTTTACACAATATAAATCAAAAGATTGGTCACATTTGACTGACTGATGACTTTCCTTGCGATCTAAAAAAACCTCTTTATGCTCAAATACATGAAGTGGTTTTGCAGATAAAAACAAATTATGCCTTGATATGAAAAAATGTCAGAGTTGGTTAAAACAAAATATAAATAACAGAGTATCTTAGTTATTTAAGTACTACTTATTTCGTTTTGTTTTTCAACTAATTTGAAAAAAGTCGGCACCGATAGCCTCGTGGGCAGCGAGTTAAGAGTGCCGGCGCACGGACATTTTCCAATCCCCTCCAATCGCTATCTCTCCCACCTCGCTTCCTATCGACTCTAGACTATCCTTTCACAATAAAGGCAAAAAAAAAAATCACCAAAAAAAAAAAAAAATGTAAAAAACATTTAAACATTTAAAACCAAAAACTAAAAATTCTTTTTTTGTGCTACTCATTTAACAAAAATTAAGAGGATAAATGTAAACATAAAAATAAAGTAATTCAAAATATTATTAAAAAGAACACACACACAAATAAATAAAAATAAAACTGGGTTTGACTGACTTGCTGCTGCTCCAAGCTCGCCGTCTATGGAAAGGCGGCTGAAGGCTGAGGATATGGGGTTAATGTCTGAAAGCGTGCGTCGGGCTAGATTGGCAGGTAGATGGGGCTTGGGGTAGTCATAGCTGTTCTCCTCCTCCTCCTCCTCCTCCTCACCACATGCACCAACAGGATCCCTCAGGCCATTAGAGCAGGTCAAAGGAGGCAATTCAGAGTAATCTGAACAAGGATGGACACACAGTATTTCACATTGCAGAATATACTGGCAGACTGTCTGTATGAAGATGAAGATCTTCACACATCACAGTACCTGAGTCTCTGGCCTGCTGTGGTCCAGAGGTGGTGAGGGCCTGGGCTTGGATATTGTACATGGCTTCATACATCTGTGGGCTTTCTGCCTCCATGTCATTGACTACACTTCTAGAGAGGTAAACTTAAGAGTTTTAGTACACTTACAGAAATGATAAATATGTCTCTTTTGGTGCTCTGCACCTTCATGGCTGGTGAATTAACTTTACCTGGGACTGACAGAAAGTGCAAGAGGGGGTCTGGGTACAGCCTCCCCTGCAGAAGAGGGCAGCAGTGGTCGAGAAGATGGAGTCATGTACTCTGACTCCTCATCGTTTTCAGAGGCGTCCTCCCCTGTCTGCGCTTTAACTGCTGGGAGAGGCCTGTTAGCACAGGAGAAAGAGTCAACACACATGTGACCTCTTGCTTACCTAACAGGTTCACAGTGCAGGAAGTGAGGGTGTGTTTTTATCATTGCTACACAAACAAACAGGCATTTCAAAATCTGGGTTTTTCCTGCAAAAACAGGAAATTTCACTAGGTGACTTGAAAAGCTTCTGCTTGGGGGAAAAAAATTATTTTAGAATGATTATTGATTTTGTTGGGGAATGCATCTACAGAGAAAATGTCATTTAATATGCCGAAAAATTACGTTTACTTTAAATTTCCTTTAGCGTTGTAAGTCAACAGAACTAAAAAAAAAAAAAAAAAAAAAAAAAATGATTCCCACTGCTTTTCACCAATTCAACATGACTATCAAACAGAGTTCGATTTGATTGAAAACATCAAACAAAATAATTCAAAGCAATTATACAATTGTAAAAAAAATTGAGGATTTAATCGTTTAAATAGTGCACGTATTTGTCCTAAACCGTACGGTGTAGACGTCACAGTTCGCTTCATGCAGTTAGACGATGAATACAGTCATTAACAGGCGATCCACACTCCAAACCAGAAGGGGGCACAAGCATTAATACAACACTGTTCGCTAATCGCATTTTCAATTTTGTATCTGATTGTGATCAAATACCTTTCTTTTTTTTTTTAAATCAGCCTTGTGTTAAAAAAAAAAAAAAAAAAAAAAAAAGACCTATGCAAGAGTGCATTCCATTTACTGCTTGGTGCTTAATACACTACAGGAGGCTGTATTGTACCAACCAGGGGACTAATGCCAATAGGTGGCCAATAATAAACTGATTTGCACTGAATGTTCAAAATGAATGAAAAGAAACCTAGCATTGTGGATTTGTTCCTTTGCCTGGTAACACTTTAATTTAGGGTCCAATTCTCACTTTGAACTAGTTGCTTATGGATGCTTATTACTAAGATATTGGCTATTTATTAGTTCTTATGCCTTATTCTACATGACCATATTATACATCCCGTAATCCTGCCCAATACCTAAAAGTAACAACGATCATATTAACTATTAATAAGCAGTAGGGTTTGAGGCAAAAGTCAAAGTTAATAGCTAGTTAATAGTGAGAACTGGACCCTAAACAAAAGTTTTTCCTATTATACTGAAATCGTACCGAACCGTGACTTCTGTGTACAATTAAAGCTCTAATATTTAATACAAAAATAAAATGACCAGCAGCGAATTCATTTAACTAAACTGCACCAAGAAATTGAGTTGTCACATTGACTATATCATGATTTTAGTTTTATTTCAATATATATGATGAAGCCCTAGTTATGATGTTGGTTTTGTTGTACCTACCTGATAGCCAAGGAATAGATGGCATTAGCTGAAGCAGATGGCTTTACTTTGGGGCTGTCGTACTCCGATCCAGAAATAGATGACACAAAACTCTGCACATGAAGCACATGAAGGTTAGATTTATAAAACAAACAAACAAACAAACAAACAAAAAAAAACAGAATATGGTATGTGCGTCCTCACCAGCTGGTGGTCAAGGCTGGGGTGACCATTGTTTCGCGGGCCTTCTGCTCTAGCATCGAGCGTGGAAGGAAGTTGAAGAGGCAGAGAGTGTCGGTTAGACAGTTCTCGAGATACACGGGAGTCTCCGCTTGCTGGTGGCTGTGATGGAGCTTTGGGTACGGGCCTGGAGTTCCAGTCCGGCATGTTGCGGTTAGGAGGGGCAGGAGGCAGTTTGTCCCGAGAGGGTTCTCCGGGCGTACTGGGGAGAGGGCGTCTCGGGAGCCGGTTGTCAGAGCCGGTAGGAGGAGGTCGGTCTGGGGGAGGAGGTGGCGGCAGGTCTCTTAGAGTCGGGGGCAGCGGTAATGGCTTGTCCTTGTGATGGGATGGGGCCTGGATTATGAAGGATAAACTAGATATCAAAAACTGAACGTGAAGCAGTGTTCTGCTAATCCTAACTCTAAAATTTCCTTTTGATGCATTTAAAAAGAATGCTTTATAAATTCCAAACTGAGGCACCGAGGGTAAAAATCTTGGCGAATCATTCCATGCTTGTGCATTTACCTTGGATGTGGCCCCTGGACTAGAGGCCCCGGGAGGGTTGGTGGGTCTGAGAGGAAGTAGATCCAGCCGAGGAGGTACTGGCGGAACGACGGCCTGAGGGGCGATTGACAGTGGTGAGGGCGGCCTCTCCACCTGAAACAAGCCAAAGCATTCAGGATACATCAATACGGATTACTGATGCTAAATACTCCAGCCAACATTTCAGAATCAGCAGGAAAAGTTATTTGGCTTGGATTTGATGGAATTCCTATATTAAACTTCAAAACAGAAGCCGCAAACTCATAACAAAAAAAAATTACTGAGGCAGGTGACAGCTAAATCAATTTGGTTAATTGAAAAACAGGTTAAGGTGTAGAAGGTGACATCTTTTTGCAGGTTTAGCCAAGCTGAATGGTCCATAACATCATAAAAAGATAAAGTTATTCTCACTTTAGAACCAACCAGCTTGCTGATCATGAAAGGAGAATCCTCCAAACGGTCATCATCATCATCGTCGTAGCTGGGTGAAGGGGCTCCCTCGGCTCCAAACGTGCCCCTGCAGCCTCCGTAGGATCCTCCGCTATTGGGGTCCTTGGGATCAAAGGGGTCAACAACGATGGGCTCGGTGCCCTTAATTTCACAGCGACAGAACGGGCAACCCTGACCTTCCGATTCCTAAAAGTGAGAGAAAAGAAACAGAGAGTGAAGAAAACACGGCATGTGTGTCCAAACAGTTTGATGGCAGAAGGCTTTTCAGGTGTACCTGCCAGGCTGTGAGACAGGAAGTGCACATGAGGTGGCCACAGGGCTCAATCTTCACATCCTTGTCATTCTCAGCACAGATCTTACACAGCTGGAAGGTAGAGCCCATCTCACAGTACAGCTCATATTGCTCCTGTAGGAGATGAAACATGGTTTTATCCAAATGATTCAAGTTTTAGGTGGCTGACTGAAATAAAAACAAAACCAGACCTGCGTGACTTTGATATGGTCTTGAGGCGAGGGCTCACACAGCCCTGTGAGGTCAGGGTTCTGAGTGCGGCCATCTGGGAAAAGGTAGCTAAAATGGGGATAAAAAGTCTGTAAGACAAACTTAAGATCTGAGAGAGGCAAAGTGTGACATTTGATGCTTCATTACGCATCTAAATGTGTGAATGGATGTTTTCTGTGCTCAATTTGAGCCTCTGTTTTGACTTACAATCCTTCCCTAAAGCCATCGATGAGGGCCTGGAAAAGGGGTTTGTTATGAGGAATGGTCTGCAAGATGTTCCCATCAGCCGTGACGTAACCGATAGCCCACTGTCCAAGCCGTGTACAGCTCAGTCTGAAGATATAGCTGTAACCAAGAGCAAAACGTGACTTACGACATGAGATAAAAGAAACAGGACAATCTAAGGTAACACTTTACTATAAGGTTCATTAGTAACTACATTAATTAACACGAATTAATAACGAACAGCACTTACACAGCATTAATTAATCTTTGTTAATGCATTAGTAAATGTTGAAATTAACATTATCAAAATCTTAACTTTAGTCAATGCACTGAAGTAATGAACAAACAATGAACAACTGCATTTTCATTAACGTTAACGAAGATTAGTAAAGACAGTAACAAATCTATTCTTCATGGTTAGTTCATGTTAGTTAATACAGTAACTATTGTTTAACTAATGAACCTTATTGTAAAGTGTTACCTAATCTAACAGTGTCAGATCAAGCCATTGCTGAGAAACGGGTCTCAGTGCATTAGGGGTGGTCATATGATTGCTCTTCTTTGCAATGAGAGCACTTGTGACATCATGGTACTTTTACAATACATCTATTGATGGGAGGTACCATGCGGTCCTTCGGTCCACTCAGAGGGGGGAATCGAGCGACTAATGGTGCATTGTCCCATGTAACTCCTGTCACTGTTTGTGTAAGAGTTGCAGATAATGCTGTTGTGACACTGCTGATACCATGAATGAAAAACATTTAATGGCCGGAGCCCAAAGACGCCAAGATCCTGGAGTACTGCGATTAAAGGGATAGTTCACCCCAAAAACCTAATTCTGCCATTATTCCCTTCATGTGTTGATGAAAACAAAATAACAAATGAATAATTTCTCTGTTGTTTAAAAGCAGAAGCTTTGTTGCTATTCTTTTTTTGATATATTGACAGTTTACATATTCACAAAACTTTGGAGGCCCCAGAATATTTTTCTGTATGAACATGATCAAACATGGCTGGTAACTTATGCAAACACAGGATACACAAAGGACTGCTCTTAACTTCTTTTAACTTCCTATTTAAAGGATGCCCGAAATCAATGTGACCTTTTTTCCCTTCCTTCCCTGTAACATGAATAGAACTTGGTTTTGTCATGTGATACTGCTGATGTTGATAGTGTGGGTAAAATAAAATAAGTTATAACAAAATAATACATTTATTGGAAACTTTAAATAAATATATATAAAAAGGTTCTATATATAGATAAAATGAAATAAAATAAAATAAAAATCATCTTTATGTTGTTTTGAAGAAAAAGGCAATACTGATTTGGAACGAGAGGACATGGATGAGGGGTGCGTTGCATGAGTATTACCTGCCGGGCTTGTGGATGAATTTCTGCAGACGAGCTTTAACTTCATCATAGGTAAGAAAGGCCATGTACCCCGGATGAGTCACTGCCAGGCTGTTCCAGTTTCTTAGCAATGACGACCATGGCTACATAAAAAAAAAAAAAAGAAGAAAAATAAAGAAACATAGTTCCAAAAACCATTTCACACTGTGAATTTAGTGACATGTATATAAAGAGCACTTTTGCAGATGTTCTTTGGTCTCTTTTGAGATGACCTCTAATATTCTTTTAAGAGATGACGAGAGGTCTGAGTCAGAGAGAGAAAGAGCTTTTTGGGGATGGAGTGGTGAGTCACTATGTATGCCATTGACACCAGCGAACCAAATGAACACAGATCCCTGTATATGAACATCACTTAAATGTCAGTTCATTTAATACCGAGATATTGATGTGAAGCCACACTTCACAACTGAGATTAATGTGTGTAATGACACACAGTGACAAATTTAAAACACACATCAGACTTCCGTCCTTTGCATACATTCATCTAAAACCACAGGACTGTTGCAATCAGTCACAGTTTATCATCAGAGACAAATGGTCAATAGATATTCCATTAGTCGAGCAGGTGACAATTATTTTAATTCAGCGAGACAGTATTATTACTCAGAAGCACATTTTAAAGGGCTTCATTCATGTGTTCATGGCATCATCCCGAAGCAAAACTTCCTCTGACTGACAAATACTTCTGAGAATTTGTCTTGTTCCTTTTTTTAAAAAAGTTATTATTACTGTGAGTGCGCTGAAACTGATCAACAGCTTGCCCATGGTTTACGTATGCAAATTTGTGCATATAAAGATATCAGAGCAAAAGCTCACTACCTGGTCTAAACCAAAAAAAAACTTTTTTTCTTTCCCTCTCTTTGAAAGTCATTTTATCAGCTCGACTAAGAATCACAGAGCTCTAATTGAAAGTTTGGGACACAGGCGGACTGCATGTCTACACTTGAATCGTGATGCAGTATGCACTCAGTCCCATTTGTGTTTCGGTTGTGCTGCAGGGCTACTTTATTTTTACTGATTGTTTGCAATAAAATCTTCTACAAATATCATAATGACTACAAAGGATCTAAAATATGCTGAATAAGACTAAAAGTCTATGATCACCAAGTTTGCTTGTGAACAGGTAATGCAGTAGTTTACCATCACAGTTTCTGTGGAAAAGTGGTCCCCAACACCTCAGAGCAGCCTGCATTCACACATTTTCAAAATGCTTTGTGCATCACCTGAAACACCCCCGACACTTGCGTCAAACAAATAGTTGCAGAGCAAATATGGGTCAACCAATCCACATAGAGACTAACAAATTTCCCCCTCTCAGATTACATATCATTATCATCTTCAGATCTTTAGTATTTACTACCATAACCCAGGATGCCTAATCATGATTGTGTACACTGAGCAAACACATAAAACAAAACCGGTTTTCATACTGAGGTATCGTTTCACAAAGGTCCACCCAGAGTCAAAAAGCTGTCGAACTGAAGGAATAAAAAAAGCCTGTGCTGGCTCTCCAGCAGGGTGGGTTCATTCAGATGCTGATGAGAAGCGTGACCTTGCTACGTGGAGTGCTTTTGGAACGCTTTTCGTCAAAGCGCTTTGCGGGCTCTCTGTAAACAGCGGGTCTATTTCTGTCTGCTGGGCTGGATGAATGAAGCAGAGGTACGGTGCAGCACAAGCGCTATACACTGCAACTGAAACAGGCACAGGGCCAGCCATGCCACGGCCGCTTTAAGCGCTCTAACAGACCAACATACCGAAGTGAATTACAACATGCTGTCAATGTTAGCTGCAATATTGAACGTTTCAAAAAGGCCATATCTGATTATGGCTGCATCGGCCATAAAAATGATCTTGAATGATCCTTCTCAAATTAGCTCTGATGTGAAGTAAGGGAGGCTAATTAAAGGATAGCAATGATTATGGCCTTTTGAGGAGAGAGGGGATGAGGGAAAGCGCTGGACCGCTGTGATGTCTGTGCTGGAGCACTCTGAATAATGAGCTCATTACATAGACAGCACTGCGCTGCCAAGCAGCCGTCGGATGATGCATTCAACAGCTGCTATATTATAGATTCATATTATAATCATCACAACAGTCAATTGTTCCATGGAAAAAAAATCACCATGACTAGATTTTTACATTTTCTGAAGACAACTTGAAGACAAAGGCAAAATTCGTCACCAGGATCCTAGGATGGTTGCCAGGGCATTGCAATGCAGTTTTTATTTAGCATGGATGCATTAAATTGAAATCTTTTGTAACATTAATTTATTTTACTGTCACTTTTGATCAAATAAATGCGGTTCTTTTTAATGCTATATTAAATCACAGAATCCTTAAAAAAAAATTTTCAAATCAGCATATTAGATTGATTTCTGAAGGATCATGTGACACTGAAGACGAATGGGTGCTGAAAATTCAGCTTTTCCATCACAGGAATAAATCACATTTGAAAATATATTCAAATAGAAAAAGAGTCATTTTAAATTGTAATAATATTTCACAATATTACTGTTTTATTGTATTTTACTCTTCAAATAAATGCAAAATAAATCTTTAAAAAAAAAAAGCCGCACCGACCCCAAACTTTTGAACGGTAGTGTATAAATCGATGTCAATCTTGTGTATCATCCGTTGACCCAAATAGTAAAATACCGTAATAATAGTTAAATAATTTGAACAAACCCCAACCCCAAGTATGTAATCGTGATTTTGCCCTAGCAAGCACCGCTAATTATGTGGTGCCAGTGTAAAAAACTATCAAATCAAGTAGAAGAACAGAAAAGCCTCAAACATCTCTGCTCTGCATTGTTACTCTCATAGGGTACATAATTAGAGCAAAAAAAAAAAAAAAAAATCCTACAGAGGTTAGCAGCAGTTATTAAAATAGGTCAAACAGATCTCTCTTCAAAAGCGGAGGCACTTTCAAATCATCTTTCGCCCCTTCTCAGGAAATCGTGTGCTCAGAGGAGTGCAGACAAGCCTGTTTGAGCTACAAAAGGCGGTAAGAGGCCTCCATTCAGTCTGGCTTTCAGCCATGAGAACTGAAGCTTCAGCACTGACACAAACACTCAAACAGCGCCTCTGTACCCACAGCACACGGCCACACAACAATAGTCATTGTCAGACCTTCCTCTACACTGAGCTCAGGGACAATGGAGCTAGTTAATGCTTGAAGGAAGTGATGAAGTGATTGAACAACGCACCTGGAAAAGCCTGGTGAAGATGTCAAACTCAAATACGGAGATGTAGTCATTGCAGGTGAGGTCAATGGTGGATTTGAGCGCCATGGCCTCTAGGCCAGAGCTGATGGGGTGAAACTCATGCAGGGCCTGCCGGAACACCTTCCAAGGCACGATGGTCCTAAAATTCAGAGAATTGAGGTTATGTTACCAGAATTAGGCTGTTTTGCAATCCTAAAAATGGTCAAAGTCCATCTTCCTTTGTTTTTCCATTGAACATGGTGTGTTAATCTGTTACGAGAACAAAGAGCACATTAAGCTTCTCACTTGTCCCCGAACGATCTTCTCCAGAACTCTGCGGCGTCCGCTTTGGTGATCCTGAAGTTATCCCCTTGAAACAGGCCGTTGGGAAAGATGGCTTTGAGCTCTGCGAGCATGTGACTGAATATCAGCGACAATTTCGTCAGGTTCCGTCTGAAACAGAGGAATGAGAACAGTTACTTTCACTGAGAGGTGAGATAAACCACAAAACAGCCTTTGAAATTTAATAATGATTAAGGGGCCACAATATTTGATCAAACTCTTATCAAGAGCAATAATAGAGGTCATTTTTCCCAAATCAGCACAGAAACGTGTAAACGTCAACAGATTATGGATTCTGGCCTGGTGATTGGGTATTTCTGTGGCTGGCGGGCATAGTGAGGGAGTGTGCTAGGCCCATATCAGGACAGAGGTGGAAGCTCTGAATGCCTGCTGCATTTTTCTGATTCCACCAGCTCTGGGCACATGAGCCCAACAAGGCAGCCAGGCGAGAGCAGGGAGGGTCGTGCTGGACGGCAGGGGGGAAGTGGAAAGAAAGCCATGATTTACAGGGCAGCACAGTGGGGGATTGTACAAGCGCTCCAGCCTAGGGAATTGACATGCACAAGAGAGAGTCTGAGTGCGCAGCTGCCTCCAAAAACTCAATCCTTACTCAGACTATGAGGGGGGGGGGGGGGGGGGGGGGGAGAAAAAGAGCAAGACAGAGTGAGAAAAGGGGTGTTATAAAAATGCAAAAATAGAGTGTAAACCATAAGAAAACAGAGCAAGGAAAAGAGAAAAATGGCTTGCGCAAAAAATTTAATTAAAACAAAAAAACAAAAAACGTGTGCATAAGCAATTGCTCTGAAGATGTGCCTATTCTATGACTGCTGGGCAGCATTTTATCTACTTCCTCTGGTCATGATGTAGCCCAGACAAAATGCATTTATATTCACACTTAAATGTTTTATTTAATCATAAAATGAAAGATTGTTTTACTGATGGTAAATATCCAAAATTGAACAAAAACAATAATAATTATAATTTTACAAATAAATCAATTGTACATACAAATATGCATTCATTTCTACTACACAGTAAACTAACAGCATGTTAAATGAGCAGGATGTGCGAATTCAGATGATACACTGTCAGAATCTCAAATTTGTACAACCAGTGAACATTTTGTATCCCATAATGTCTTGAGCTGTTACAAATAAAATAAGATAAAAATCAAAAACTAGTCATGGTACACGCCGCATTTCATTTATTGTGCAATAATCGAAATGGCACCCCCCTCGCAAACATGGAAAGATTGCATGTTGTCCTTCACTTCTGTAACATCTGTAAAATCCCACTGTGCTCAAAGCCTGGGTTTACATACTTCTTTATCTATGGCTCTGGGAACAGTTGTCGTTAGTGGCAAAAGGGTGCCAATGTGCCTTCTGAAGAAGCCAGCTGTGCCATGCTTATTCTCCACAAGGACACGAGAGAGACGTTAAGTGATGGCAATTTGTGTGGTGAGGGTGCGGACCAGCACTTCCAACCAAAATGTTTGCGAACGTTTGCTTTGGAGATTCAAACTAAGTAGGGCACAGATGCAGAGAAGCTCATGCAGCAGAGCTCACTCAGTCACTCACTAAAGCTGTCATACTGAGGACTGTGTGAGCAGCACTCAGTTAATCCCAGAGTCAGAGGCGTCACTCTTCAGAACAATAAATGAAGCCTTCACGCTGACAAACAATCACAATGAATGACATTTCTAATGCCTAATGATGAGGCTAATTCATACTAGAAAGAGAAAAAGCAACACATACAACGAGATTAAAAAAAATAAATGGAATAAAAACAAGGTAAAAATGAGGTTATGAGCCACTGAACAGCGTGTATTGCTCTGTATCTCACAACCTCGGTTTCGTGTGCACTACATTAATGATGTAATGTAGTTTTGGTTAAATTGTGGTGTGAAACAACACCAGAGTAAAAAACATGATAGATTTTAGTATTCCAAAGACCAGGAATGTATTTATAAGTGCATACCTGCAAACCTAAAGAACATACTTTATTGATGGTTGAGTTCAAATTCTGTATGGCAGTGGGTCCCAAACTTTTTAGAGTGGCGTACACCCGAGGCATTTAACTTCTGTGTATCCCCTCTCTTTTACACCTTTTCCATTAAGAGGCAATATTGCCCCCCTTAAATTGATTTTCTAGTGCATTTTTACCTTTATAAAATAAATAATGCTTGAAATAAAAATGTTCAATAGAGAAATATGGTAGAAACAAAGTGAAACTAAAACTGTCAGTAGGTGGTAGTAAGTCACTGTCTTAATGAGTGAGTCATCGAGTCATTCATTCAGTAAAAAAGCAAGTGGCTACATTTATAAATGGGTAATTGAATCATTGACTCCAACTATTCTTTCAAACCTGCAGATTCACTCACGAAACACAGCCATGGCTTTCGTTAGAACCATTATTTCGTTGCAAAACAAATCAAACAATACTGACAATACGGTGTTTGAAATGTACATCACTTAATATTACCATTTTGTTAGTTAAACTGGAAAATTGCACTCTTGCTTATACAATATAATATCATTAAAACCAAGAACATACACAGGGTAAGCCTATGTTTTTGTATCGAAGAAAGTCTATATTTGTTCCTCATGTTAGGCACTAAATCCCCACTTTTACAAAAGGTACATTGTCGAGAACAGCAATAATGAGGCAGCAGACTCTGCACGCAAGCCACCATATGCAACAGCTTTTTGACTGCAAAAGATTAGGTAATTTTATTAGAGGTCATGTATTTGACCTTTAACAGCATTTTGCCTGCTATAATGCCACTTTAAGGTGGGGTAGAATTAAATGAACTGCAAAACCCAGTATTTTTTTTGCATGCCCCCACGGTCACCTCATGTACCCCCAAGGGTATGCGTCCCCCAGTTTGGGAACCACTGGAGAATTCAGGCACAGCCATAGTGATGGACAGAGTGCTTCATTATTGCAGTTTCATGACTGCCTGCATTAAAACAATCCGTCTGACCCCTCCTCCTCCCCAATCTCTCGGTTGACCGGCCTCTCCTTGTCGTTGCTGTAGGCCAAGCCCTGCCTGGATACTGTGCTTTTGTCAGCTTCCCTCCTCTTTTGGCCTGACCTTTGACCTGCAGCTGGCTGCTCCCTTCCTGTTTCCTGTTTTCCATGATAAAACAGCCAAGCCAACTGGAGAAAGCGAGAGCGGTCTGCTCATGCCCACGGCTGATTATCAAAGAGTCTACAGTTCAGAAGAGTCACACCTACAGTCTTCCCTTTAGCGCCTGCCTTCATTTGTCCACACACACACACACACACACACACACAACAACACAAGAGCCAGTTTGCGCTAGATTACACTTTCAATTTGCACATTTCAACAGCCAACTTCCCTAAAAACATTTTACATTTCCCCAAATATTGGACTCGAGGGGACTTTCTCTGCCACTGAACACTATTGAGGTCTAAACACTGTGTTCATGAGAATACCCAAAGAGATCATGGATTCTGTTTTATTCTTGTTAACGCAGCCACCACTTGACAAATTTAACTGTCCAGAACTGGCTTCACACCGGATCTCTGTCAGGAAGTGGTGGTGACAGCAGTCATACACCCAAGCAAGCAAGCAAACACACACACACACACACCCTTTGAATAAAATTTCAGCGCTCTCACACAAACTAATTTTGTTCAGAGATCTGACGATGTCTATTCTAATCTATTGAGTCATCTGAGGTGATTTCTAGGAGAAGTTATTCTCTGGTGAGTGGTCTGTTCTGCAAATGCAAATAACATCAGCAATGCAAATAAAATCAACTAACCATATAATCATGCATATCTGAGACAGCAAATAAACAGGCTAAAAAAGGAAGGAAAGATAAAATATATATATATACATAAAAACAAATTTGTCGATTTCCTATTTAACCTATTTTATGTTAATAATGTTAATTCAAGTAAATAATGTTTTGTTAATTTTAAATATACTATATAAGTTTGGGATCTGTAAAAATAAATAACTTCTATGTGAATATATATTTTAAAGAGCAATTCATTACTGTAATGATAAAGCTAAATTTTCAGCATCATCTCCAGTTTTCAGTGTCATATGATACATCAAAGCATTCTAATATACTGATTTGGTGCTCAAGAAACATGTTCTTTGATAAAAAGTTCAGAAGAACAGCATTAATAATAAAAAAAAAAGTATTGTAAAATTAAAATGTATTTACAGTCACTTTGATCAATGTAATGCATGCTCGCAGAATAAAAGCATTTAAAAAATATTGACCACTAACTATTCAACTATACTGTATGACTGGGGTGATGCAGTTCTTGGAGATTTTAATATGTTTGATCTTAAGGACACTTTAATTTTGTAACCAATTTCAGTACGGTAATGGGTCAACCACTCGATAATTGACCCTTTGCAAACAGTTTGATTGACAGGCGATCTGACCAATCATAACCCCAAACCCACCATTTGGTCTGACAAAGCAGTCAGGGGAGTTAGTAGATTAACATTGGTGAACTTGAACTTCAAAGATTGTGTGTCTTTCCACGCTTGAAACACCATTCCTTCTGATGTCCATTCGGACACAGCAACAGTAACTAAAGTGGGCGGCTCTTTGCGAAGGGTCAATTGGGTCCTGAAGCTTCTACTCATCCTCACGTCGTTCCAAACCTGTATGAAAATGATGACAGAACTGCCATTTTCAGGTGAACTATCACTTCAAAGAGCCCTGTTTTAGGAAGAACTAAAGAACCGATAGCTCTAAACAATCTTTGACTAGTGAACAGGGGAATGGTGACTTTGAAAGCGAAAGCATGTCTGTTGTGTGGTTGAGACAGATGTGGAGAATAATATGGCATGAGAGCTGCATTATCAGTTAGTGTGCAGTCTGCCAGTGTGTTCAATAGGCCATAAATAAATGCAATGTCTCACTGCTTGAGTGCGGCTCTTGACCGTGCTAGGCTGGGCTCGGCTTGGCTCTGTGTGGAGCGAGATGCAGGACGTAGTAACTCGAGCTGCAATACAATCCTCGGACGTGTTAACAGTGTTTCCATCAGAAGCGCTCTGTGTGCGCACAAACTCACGAAAAACAGACAAAACTATCCTTTTGACGGAAGTTTAGACGCGTTTAGCATTTTATAAACAAATTATTGGCTGCTCAGTTTCTTTAATTTCTGGCTTATTTGGATCCTCCAATCCCTTGAGGACTGTATAACTTGCCAAACAATGAACGATTATAGTTTTTCCTCAATTGTACCGGATTCATTTGGCCCAATTTCCCAAACCATTCATTCAGTTCTCAATACTATAATGCATTTCTCACATTTTCACACACATCCCAATTTTCTCAATGCGTTCTGTAAAACATTACACAAAAATACTGTAACTTTACACAAGTTTAACCATGTTCTCATTCAGAAAACACAAGTACAGAATATAATTGAAGCTGCAAGCAGTGATGAAAGGGCCCTCTCACCAGTGCCATCACCACCCCGTGGCTTTATGAAAACCGAGCACAGTGGGCGATTTCAGTATATATTATATATGCATTTCAGCATATAAATATAGGAGTACGACGTCAGTCATTTATACTGGCTACACTTCTTGCTACCAGCTGGTAGTGCTATGACTATAACTAAATTTTGGCATGTAGATGTCCAATATTTCAGTATGTTGGTCGTAGTGCATCACAGCGTTAAACATCACTTCCTGTTGTCAGTGGGTGGCGCTATTACTGTAAATGAATATTGTCATGTAGATGCGTTTAGGCCAGGGCTCTTCTCAAACTTGAAGTTTGGGCAGATCGGACATTGTATGCCGATCTGTCCGAGTTACGACAACTTCCTGTTCAATGGAGCTAATCGCACACATTAGCACTTAACCAAGTGTTGCATGAATTGGTGAGTTTCTGGAATGTTTGGTACTTCATGGCATATTTGAACATGTTTCAGGGAGAGAATTACAATGTAAAGAATGCTCTTTTTCCTGTTGTCAACAGGTGGGGCTATGACTAACTGAACATTGGGATGTACATGTGTTCAGGGTATGACTAAACATCGGCCTCCACAGACACGTCCTTCAGCGAAAACTGAGGTTCTTTGCGATTAAACATTGTAAAGGCCTAATAAATATGATGTTGATCTGGTTAAATGTCAACTTTTCCTGTTTCCCGCAGGTGGCGCAATGAATGAACTGAATATTACCATGTAGATGTCAGGACAGGACCATAATAAAACATGTGAAGTTCGGTGCAGGTCGGATAGTGCATGCCCAAGTTGCAATAACTTCCTGTTTCATGGCAAAACATCAAATTTTGTCAGGCCGCCTCGGACACGGCCATCAGCAAAGACTCAAGATCTTCACAATTTGACAAATCGCAAAGGCCTTTAGTTTAGGCTGACCAAATATGATGTTGATCGGATAAAAGCTCTAAGAGCAGTTCGTTAAAATACGTCTGGAAAAGGCAAAACTGCAAACATTTTGCATAGAAAATTCAAAATCTCACTTTTTGTTGGGTTTTCAGTTTTTGCACCCAGTGACTTTTGCAAGTATTGGGATGTTAATTGTGTCTACGGAATTTCAAACCTGTACTTAAAACGTAGCGAAGGACACTTTGAAATTTTGTAGGTGGTGCTATCAAACCATTTTGTCACACCTAATTCCGAAACCCATATCAGAAGTAAATTGACCACTTCTGATGTGTGTGCAAAGTTTCATGAGTTTGAGCATGTTTAGGCCCTCAAAAATGAAGAAGAATAATTGACTGAGCAATTACAATAGTGTCCTCACACCATAAATAAATATTACGTACCAAAACTGATGACAAGGGCTGGAGGACTAATAAAAAAAGTAATCGAAACCGAAATTCAGAAGCTCTAACCGATGTAATTTTCCAATGTTAATGCATTCACAAATGTACTGGTACTGCACTCATCTTTACAACGAGCAGAAATCTGTAAGAAATGTTACGAACCATAGATAAAATAACTGCTGAAAATGAGCCGTTCTGTTGGAGCACAGCTATCATTAGCTGTGTTTGATACATCGATACAGCTGCTTCTGTATCAATTCTGTAGCACTTGTACAGGAGTGGGCCATGCTTAATTTGAATACAAGAACAGCATTGGCAGCAATGGAAATGTGCTGAAACTAACAAACATGATTTAATAAAGGCTAAAACAAGGTTTAAGCTGGGCCACAGAGGAACAGAACTGGGGTTGCCTGATATCAAGAGAAAATGGTGAATCGTTTCACAAATTGTGTGTTAACTGAGAAAAACTAATATGCTGACACTACACTATCTGTATGAAATCTAAAGACTTTGATAGTAAAAGTCCTTTGACAAAAACATATTTTACATATTGTTCAAACATATCTTCAAACATATCTTGTTTGACCATCATTTGATCATGTTGATTGATGGTACTTTTCTCTGCTAAGAGTAGGAGGTGATAAATTAAACAGTACTGCTAAACCACAAAACATGGGTCAACAGATCATTGGCTACAAGTTTAGGGTTGTGAATTGTTTTTTTAGGCTTGTGAAGAAAAACAACAAGCCTCTAAAAATTATTATAGTGGATGCAACAAAATAAGAGCTATATAGAGATGCCAGATGAAACATCTAAAGCGGGCAGTTTATATATACACATCTGACAACCATCTATAAGACTGAATTGATGGCTGTCATCACCGGTGTTTGCTGAATTTTAGTGGAATTTTATCTTTTAAAATCAAGAAATTATTTGTGGCATGGGCCATGAAAAACAGAAGAGGATTGTTGATTTACTTATTAAAACTAACAAAATCTGCAAAGTAAAGTCTTCTGCAGACATGCATGCGTTTCAAGCATTTATAATCTTGATGCTTGAATTTATTCTATATTCATTTCTTCTACTATACTTTTAGCTTTATTTAAAAAGGTGAAAATATTCACAAAAACACGGCATAATAAAAACAAAACCAGGAAACTGTAGATGCTGTAATAAACGTGAATTGTTCCCCCACGGGTTGGCTGTCCTCTCCCTGCCAACTGCAACTCTGTATTCTGAAGCGAGTAAGAAAACATCTCATTTATGGTCTCCAAGTTCAAAACAATTCACAGAAAGAACAAGAAAGAGGATGTTAAGACTTAACTTTTGACAAGAGGCGAAACTGAAAACAGTAAAGCTGACAATTTTCTGTTACACCATACAAATGTGTGACGCCCTACTGTGATAAACCCGGCTGATTCACATTCATTTGACTTCACCTATCTATGTGCATTTCCCTGTTGCTATAAATAGTCCTTTCATGCAGACCTATAACTTGCAGATAAGATGAAAAGATAACCAAACTAACCAGAGAGGGAAATATGAGTACAGAAAGTCATGCACGGTTCGAAATTAGCGATCTGAACAATGGAGTATGGACACAATCAAAATTAGATAATACAGCTACGATAATTCAGGATACAACATCTGTCAGAAAGTCCATCCAAAATCAGTTGGCTAAATTGACAACAGCTGTATGGCACACACCTATCCCCAGGCTACCTAAATTGAGAGCACATGCAATTTCACAGAGATGGATATCAGAGCACTATGCATTATGCATTTCTTTTTAAGGAAACCCTACAACGGCAGATAAATGTGCTAAAAGATTCAACAGAATGCTGAAACAGTCAACTGTGTGAAAATACAGTGAGAAATTATTCACTGTAAATATTTCACTAACAACTCCAGTAAACACCAGCATCTGCATAAAACATCAGTACAAAGGTTAGACTAGGAACTCTGGCACCACATGCTGCCAATAATGGGAGTACTGAGACAATAGTCCAAAATCTCGACCGGTTTACAAACTTTTACCAGTTTACCGTGTCTACCGCCCACCCCTACTACCTCTTACAACTAAAGAGGTATAAAGTTCACTAACATTTACTATTTCTCAGTGAAATTTAGCAGGCAAAATGCAATTTCAAAAAGAATCTGCCTTTTTAGGAGTTGTGTGTAAATGAAATATACATGTAAGACATTCATTGTGAAGATCATTTGGATTTGCATGCAATTAATAGATATTTGTAATTGTATAACCCAGATAAATTTTGAATTAAAGGCCTTATCTGCATGTACAAGATTTCAAGCATGCGTCAATCATCAATTTTCATGTTTGGGTTTGATAATATGCAAACCTACTGCACATTTTCATCAGTCTGTCTACTGTCTGTTTGCTTCAAAGCATCAATTCAGCACCAATATCAAGGTTCCAGTGGCTGAAGTCAAATTTTGCTATCAAGCCAACAGAAAGCCGGAGAGGTGGAGAACAGTTCTTTTGAGTAGGATATGGAGGGGATGAATCTAAATTTAAAGAGATCTATGACAGTCTTCAGGTCTACTAACAACCAATATGTGCTCAAAGTGATCTTATAAAGCTTGAATTGTCACAAACAGTCAGTGTAAGAAGTGGCAGATTTTAGCTCGCCTCAGCAGCGCATGCTGATGGGGGCTCAAGAGAAACAGGAAGTGAGTGTGTTAACAGGAAGAGCAGTGTCTGCTTGGTGCAAAGTGTGACTCGTGTGTCAGAGTTAATCATTAAAATCTTCTCTCTCAATACGAATTCACCTCCTCAGCCACACTAAGTAAAGCTTCAGCGTCTAAATACATGGAAAAGCTTCTGCTAAGAGAATTTGCCACCAAAGTGACTCAAAGAGGGCCTCGTCATGCAAAACAATTTCGTATGAAAGCTCTTAAGGTCCCAAACCTCTAAATGTTTAGATTGCCAATTCTTTTCTAGTTTCAGAGAAGTGAAATAGTATGAACAATATGGAATGATGTTGGCATGATGACTGGCCTATGGTATGAGAAGCCGCTGTACTACAGGAAGTGTGGAGTGATGGAAATTGAGTATGGACATAAATAAGTTCCTGAGGGAAATTGTCTGGGACTTAAGAGAACATATAGGACTTCAACTCTCTAAATAAAGCATTCACTTTTAAATCATACTGTAGGGTCATTCCATATCAAACTTCAGCCAAATATACAACACGCATCACATTGGTTTTAATGGCTCAGCTGTGACCCTGGACATCATTTTAATGTATCAAAATACTGCATTTCGTTGTGTATATGACATAAACTGGTATATATGGGATGGAAGGCTGTACTATGAAAATGAAATAACAGTCTTCAGTGCTTTTCCGCAACTTACAAACAAGAGAGGCAGGAGAATTTCAAGATGAATTACAAATGATATGTTAATGAAGGTTGCATCTGGAAACCCTAAAACCAATGCGTTATTTGTAAGGTCTGGGCCTCAGTTAAGCTCTTCCTCTTTTGACTGGTCCTATTTGCATTACACATTCCTCCTCTGTCCGCACACACGAGTCAAGAGTTTCCAGGAGGAGGAGAAGAACCACAGGCCTGATACGATCTCGGTCCATTGGCTGATCCATGATCGACTTCATTTGCATCGTTGATATACGACTTCAGCTTAACTCAATGTAACCTCTATTCAAATTTTTTCAAGAAACCGGTTTCACATGATTCAAGGACTGACAAACTATGTTTCACTGCTTCTGCTTTTGCCTCCCACACCAAATTATATTGCAGAACATTCCAAAAAAAAAGAACTAGCTCAGGAAACGTCTGCACAGAGGTGGCTTGAGATTTCCGAGGTCTGCTTTCACACCCAACTGCTTTCACACCTAACCCAACGCCTAATGGAAAATGTTGCATCTTTATTTGGTCTCTACAGACCAAAGCAAACATATTTTTCAACGTCTTCAATTTGGTCATCTGAAATGCTGATCTGTGCTCACCTGGGCTGAGAGTTCTCCTCAAACATTCGCTCTTTGCCGTCTTTGAACAGGCTTATGGTCTGTTTGGTCTTCTTGGTCAAGTTCTCCATGAAAACGCGGAAATATTCGTTGTCGCCCAACGTTTCCATCTTGCCTTCATAGCGGGACAGAATAGTGCGGAGATGCTGGTAAGTGTCTGGCAACAGGTCCAGGATGTACGGAGGACTGTTCTTCAAGGCCAGCTTGGGGTTCTGGCATAACCGTACCACCTGTAACAGAGCAGAGAAAATCAGATGATGTTTAATATGGCCTTTTTACAAAAAGCAGCAGACCAGCAAAAGAGAATCCAATGAAAGTGGTGGGTTGCTACAATGTTACAAACAACAATATAAGCAATGTTGAAAATTGCCCTGAAATCACTGTAGTTTTGTATTAAAATCAATCCATTTATTTGACAAAAAAGGTAAAATAATAAGGCATTTTAATAGATTTTCAAACGTAATTTTTTTCTGTGATGGCAAAGATGAATTTTCAGCAACCATTAATCTTCAGTGTCACATGATCCTTCAGAAGACATTCTAATATTCTGTGCTCAGGAGATATTATTTTAAAGTTTTCAATTTTCAAATGTTAATGCATTCTTGCTGAAAAAAAGTATTAATTTCTTTCAAAACTTTTGAAAAGATTGAGATAGCAAATAATGTTAATTCTCAAACTCAAATGTTTTTACAATAACATTACATAAGTGCACTTCTCACTTACGTTGTTTCAAAGCAGCTTTACAGAAAAAAACATGCATGTATATGGATATGTTTGTGTATATTTGTCTGTTAATAGAGCAGCAAACAAGCTCTGTAAAAATATGCGGATACAAATATTCTGTACAATTCTCTAAAGGGACTTTAAGTTGACTATTGATCAAGAAAACAGAACTGCAAACTAGCCTCATATCCTCTGTGGGCCAACGTTTTGCAAGTTTTCTCTTGCAGTATGATTTGTGCAAGAGGAAAAATAAAAACTACACTGACAAGGGCTTTAAAACTGTTCACCGAACCATAAATACACACACACAAAACTTGTCAGGTCACACAGCAAGAACATTCCACCGAGACGAATTTTTGTGAACTACATACGATGGCAACTGTGTTTGCACAAAAGATATGGTTCTACAATCTACAGCACTACACTCATCTCAATTTCCTCAACATTTACAGCTGGTGACTGGGAATCACAAAGTGTACACTTTGCAGCTAAAGAGGTTTAATGCTTGAGATTAGGGTTGGGCGGAATTGCCAAAAACATCCATAACAGCTTTTTAAGATGGTATTGCGTATAATGCTTTTTTTCCCCGGGCAACTCAAAATGGGGAATTAATATTAAATAACTATGTTGCAAAGCCTATTTTTGCATAATCAAGTGTATTAAATACTTCATAAATAAAATATAAAAATGTATAAATATAAAAATAAAAGTTTCATAAAATCTGAAACTTTTATATTCTTAATTAATCAATGTCTAATTTCAGTAAAAGATCCATTAATGAATATGCCTGACATCAGTGCAACTGCGAGACTTCCATTATGGAACACTAAAATGTAAAAACCCATTAAAAAAAACAAAACAAACAAAAAAAAAAAAAACTTACTAGCAATTACAACATCAAATTCTGATTGGATAAGATGAAGCTCATCCGCAATCATACTACTAAAGTAAGTCTCTTATGCTCACCAAGTCTGCATTTCTGTGATCAAAAACGCTGCACTGTAAATGAATAAAATATTATTAAAATTTAAAACAACTCTAAAATGCCATATATTCCTGTGATAGCAAAGGTGAATATTCAGTATTATTACTCCAGTCTTCAGTGTCACATGATCCTTCAGAAATCATACTAATATGCCAATTTGCTGCTCAAGTAACATTTCTTATTATTATCATCAACGCTGAAAATGGTTTTGCTGATTTTTGTGGAAAATATACTATAATTGCCTGGATTCTTTGATAAATAGAAAATTCAACTGAACAGCATTTATTTGAAACAAAAATCTTTTGTAAACAAGAAAAATGCCTTTACTGTCATTTTTGATGATATATATATACACACAAATATATATATATATATATGAATGAATCCGGACTTCAGTTCAGCTTAACAGGAACTAACACACTTATTTGTATAAATAAAATAAGATAGAATATATATACTTATATATATAAATAAGTGTGTCAGTTCCAATTAAGCTGAACTATATATATATATATATATATATATATATATATATATATATATATAGCAATTCCACCCTACCGTACCGTAATGGAGGCCATAAAGCTGCTGAAACCTTCCAAGAAAGAAAAAAAAAAAACGAAAAAAAAAAAAAAAAACTTCCATTCTAGACAATAAACCATCATGATTAAGTGCATGCTCTCAAACCACTTCATTAGCCAAACAACTTAATGGCTAGACTGATGGTCCAATAGTCTTTGCATTAATTCAGACACAGTGGCTCTCCACTGTCTGGACTAAAGCCACGCATCATCACCTTCTGAACTATTGATTAAGACGTGGGTGGGAAATTTGAGGAAACGGGAAACTGCTCAAATGTCACCACCCCAGCAGTTCGAGAAGAGCCGTGCCGCGAGCGCACGTTCCAGCAATAAGAGGCTGGCGCTGCGTGCAGCTGCTGCGAGGGTTTGCAGTCGCTCTTATCTATTTTGTCTTCAGCACAGGACCAGCTGTGATTGGGGGGGGGGGGGGATCTGATGACATCACAGGGGGTAACCATCCCGTCTGACTTGTGCTCTAAAACTTCTGGCTCTCATGCACCCCCAGTCCTGACAGCCAAGAGATAAGACTGTGGCGACAGGACGTCCTGAGAATTATCAGTAAACACGCATACGTCTACGTGTTCACGTGCAGACGTGCGTTTATTACAGCTTTCAGAGACAATCTGAATTTTAAAAAAAAGTCCAAAAGTGTGGAGAAATATCTGATTGTTTCAAGCATGAGAAACGAACGACACTAGGAATTCAAATAAAATAGAAATCATCATATAATTATGCATTCAAAGATCCAACAGTTCCATTTATGGTGTTTAACTGGCATTCTTTGTCTCATGACCAACCACATCCTACTATGCAAATCCTACCATCAACAACTACAAATAACATGCTCTTTATTGGCCTGTGGTTTAATAATTACTAAATCCTATGGAGGAAACGTGTAGATAATTTGTGTTCGTAAACAAGGTGAATAATATGCATATGTAGGGGAAAACAATAGTCAACTCAAATACAGAACTTCATTAGTTTATTCTTATTTGACCATGCTAAGTTTTTGCATATTAAAGGTCAAACTGGGAAGAACAAACATTGGGTTCTTGTGGATTTGGGAAGAAGTTGAACATTTACAGGGTATTGAGAGAATATAAGAACGTATAACATGAAAAAGTTGATTTTGGAGAATAAATAACTAAGTCAGGATAGACTGGAAAAATTTCTTTCAGAAAAGTTTTGCAAGTGGAATTTATCCTGAAAAGTATAACGAATCATTCATTTTGACATTCATACTAAACATTCAACAAAAGATTTTATAATCTCGACTCGGCACAAGTTAGCATAAAGAGGAAATTTACAATGTTACAATTGCAAAAATGAGCAGATTTGCTTACAAAGACAATGTGATAAGTCACATGTACACTAAGCGAACTACCCTGTGTGAAACTGAGAAAAATAGGAAGTTTCAAAGTTCTGTCAAAACACATGAACTGTTTATCTTCTCAGTAATAACTAAATAGTTTTCTTTTGTAACATACGTCTCAAAACTTGCTAAATAAACGCCCTCTTTAGCATCCAATACGGTTTCCCATATTAACAGGATAAGTTAAAAACGAGACCCCTGAGAAAGATGCACCGTTTCGCTCATGTATCAGTGTGAACATCACAGGAAGTGTGAGGTCAGTAACCACAACTTTTTTCCATGAACTGCAGCTTTAACATTTGTATTGTGAGGCAGCAAATTCAACAAAAGAAAACCAGATGTTCGTCTAACAGTTTTTGAACCTTTATACAAAATATAAAAACATGTTTAGTTGTGCATCATTTTCGATACATCTGGCTCATATAGTATGACAAAGTGAGAATATAGTGCTCTTACTTGAGGGAGGAAAACATTTCTAATTACTTAGAGGCACAAACTGAAGAAATTGCCATGGCCAGTTGAAATTGATGCATTGCAACCCAAGTCAATGAGTTTTATTTTTATAACAACTATATACATGAAATGCATAAAAATAATAGTTGTCCCTCTATATCTATAAATGACATTTTAATGTTTACGTTTATGATCAAAGTCTGCGATTTTTCATTGTGAGGGCAAAACATTAAATGAAACAACCATAATACTTATATTTAACATGATTTTTCTAAAAGAAAATATTGCCAACAATATAAAAGTTAATATTACATTTACGTTATTAAAATGACAAAAAGACATATACCACAACCTAAAGGTAGACATTTTTACCATTATACTAAAAGATCTTAATTGCAAAAAAAAAAAAAAAAAATTGTGATCATGTTTTATAGATTTAATCCGGTATGAAATAAGGAAAGTTCCTGACTGCTACATCTATAACTGATCATAGATCTCCATCCAACACAAACAACTAGACTTTTATGTGGATACTTAAACTTTAGACTATGAGTTAAGGTCAAAAATTCTCCAGAATAGAACACAATAGTCTATATTACACTTAAAACAGATAGTAAGTACTTTAAAAAAAAAGAGTTTATGTAACGCTTCCTGTTTATCCAAAAAATTTCAAAAAAAAAAACCCTACATAGAAACAGGAACAAGAGAAGCAAGTACTGTTGAGGACAGATCTATCCATCAACTGTCCACTATCCACGTCTACAAAGTTAAAAATTTGACCAACTGACTACCCAAAAACAGGACTAGGAACTTAAGATATCGCTTAACTAACTTTGTGATTTCCACGCTGTTCATGTGGGCATCGAGGAGGAGTCAGATATGTCCAAACCATTCCAAGTCTTCGCACAATATAAACAACATTCGCCAATTAAGTAATACCACAAGCTATTAAGCTAGGACAACTAGCTAAGGACCCTGAAGTCCTGCTAGGCAAGCTGGGATGGACGGGTATCGCAAAAGGCCTACTCTCTAAAACCAGATACGCCATTCCCAAAGTATTTGGCCGGCTGAATATAGTTTATTAGCCTGCAAACCATTCAGCTAATTGCCTTAGCAGAGCTGTCCTGCCATATTGCATTAGGACTCCTCGGTGCAGGCCATTCGGCTAAGCTAACAAGAGACCGGAGCTGCTAGCTACAACGTCTATCTCTGGTATCTGTGTTGTGTGTTATTGCTTGATAGCCACTCACCTTGTCCATGAATTTCCAGCACTTCTCCACCGTCTTTTTGTCCACGGCCCCGGGCTGGTGATGGGAGTGGTGGAGGTGATGGTGAGGCTGAAAAGCGTCCTTCATCATGCCAATAAGCCCCCCACCTTTCTTCAGATTTCCTGCCATATTCGGACTCCGGAGTGTTGTTTTCGCAGTTAAAATATAACTGAGATCGGATACCCCCCGGTGAGGACAGCGCCCGAGTCCGGTTCGGTTCGAGCGAAGGTCCGTCAAGGGGGGGGAGAAGTGCTTTATCGGTGCAAGACTCCCATTAAATCCCCCTTGCAGGAAACCACCGTTTCACGCGGTATTTGATACGCGCGGGAAGTGCGACGAATCCCGTTAAAAATAACGCGTAAAAATAAGTTTGGATGGATGTCTGGACATGGAGGAACAACTGCTTTCACAACGACACCCCGTGCGAGATGTTCCCTTTTCCTGCAGCTCTCTCTCTTTCTCTATCTGAGCGCTTCTGCAGTGCGATGTGCGATTCGTGATCGAATCGTTCTTTTGAGTCGGATCTTTTCAATCAGTTAAATCGGTTCACAAAACTAGTCAACCGAAACGGTCGAATAAATTGGTTTAAATGTAAATGCACTAAATGTATTTAGGCTCTAAATGACTTTTTTTTTTTAGCGGTATCGCGTCTAAAAAAAAAAAAAAAAACATAAACATGAATTTATAGGCTTAACAAACACTATCAGAATAAACAAAACGCAATTTTATAAAATAAAATGCATAGAAACGCAATAAACACAGCTAAACATGATTTTATTATGTTTTTTTTCTTTTTTTTATTTCCAGTCAAATTATAATCAATAAACATGACAAGGATTATATACATGTTAAAATGTATAAAAAGAATTTCTCATTTTTCCAAGCATGTAATATTCAACACCGTGGTGTGAGGGACCACGTGACAAGTGACGCGCAAAAATAGCTGAATCGGTTCGTGTTCGAAAGAACCGATTCGCTGGAATGTATCGTACTTCCTATCACTAAATTTGCAACGGGAAGTTCAGGCTGAGCAAGACAACAGATCTGCAGGCAAAACCTATGAAGGGGAGGCCTTCGCGTTTATTATAAACGTAGCACAGATCGCCTTTCGCAAACTGGAAATGCAATACTGGATTGCGAAAAAAGATCTTGCTGAAATAAAAATAAATAATCATATTAAGGAAATAAACACCGTCTTCTACCTCCCCCTCCCGTACTTGTATGATTGCTCTTCCTGTTCCGCCTGTAAGACCTCGCCCTCTTTCATGTCTCAAATTTTCTCCGCCTCCGTTCTTGCTCCTCATGCGAATGTACGAATCCTACTATGGTGAAAAGCATGACTTATAAATATTAATTAGGTCACGAAACGGGAGCACTAGGAAGGTTACCAAGCAACGTAAATGCGACGTGGTTAATATTCATGAGCTAAGCATTTGCAGTAGAAGCGCTTGTTTTGTACTTTCGCCGTCCTCAGGGTAAAAAAGATAAATCATGCAGATTTTTTTTAAGGGAACTACTTTGTTTTCTTAAGTTCGTATGACGTTTGGTTCGCTGATCTCACATCATTTCAGTTCACAGTTGCCTTACAAATACAAAGTGAATTGAATGAAAGAGCTCCACGTCCTATAATTCAAAAGAAATAAGATTTCATAAATACCTAAACTACTTTATTGTCCATAAAACAAAACGACGCGCTTAGCAACTATACACACCTCCAGGCAACCGGCCGGCGGCGTGCTGCAATGCGGTTACAAAGAACAACTGTAATTGGCATTCTGGAGAGGTGATTGGCTAACATCTCTCTCTAGCCACGCCCACGCTGCCAGGCGTCTCTATATACACAATAAAGACAATGAAACTTTTCCTTCTGTTGGATAGATGCAGAACTAGAATCTTTACACCATGCCACCAAAGAAGAAAGGGAAAGGAAACAGTAAAAAGGAAAAGCCCAAAAAGAGCACCCCGGAAAAAGGTGTTTTTGCTTTTATAAACAAAATAATATAATTATTACAATAAAGACTTAAGTTGTATTTGATTCTATATTTTCTTTTTTCCTCAGATGATGGACTTTCTGATAAGTACCGGAGAAGTGTCTTAGACGTGGCTGTTTTAAAAGAACATCTTGGTAGGCCAAATACAAATCTTAAAATGGACTGTTTAAATTTGTTCTGTTTGCTGATGATCAATTCAAATAAAACATTAAGAAAGTAAGGTCTCTACAAACCTCGTCAGCACTGAGGAGCAGTGTAGCACGCCAGGCTTCAGCGATGAGAGATGACTTGAAAAGTCAAATCAGAGATCTGGAGCAGGCGCTCAGTCAGGAGAGATCAGACATGAAGGACATCACTGCAGGTCTGTATAAAGTATATATTCCTTTATTTAAAGTTTACTGATACAGTGTGGACTTCATTATAGCGGCAATTTCCCAGACAGGAGTCTGAAAAATGGCTTTCTGAAACACAGGTCCGGTTTCACAGACAGGGCTTAGATAAACCAGGATTAGAGCTTAGTTCAATTAGCAATGTTATACATTATCTTATGGACTATGGAGTCCTGAACTAAAACAAACTGTGCTGATCTGAATTAGCACGACCGAGGTTGCCTATAAAACATGGAATAAACCAAGAAAAGCTTAAAATTGTATGAAAATGAGAAGCAAATCCGAGGAAAACAACGGCAGCAGAAAAATGACACAAACAAAAAACTGCACACGTCAGCTGTGGAATGGCTGGAAATGAACTGAATGCAAACTAACAAATCTACAAGAAAAACCTCTGGTGAGAATCATCAGCTTTACTATCTTACAGTTTTGTGAAATCTGTGGGTCGATATTACATTTGTTAATCAATACAGATTATTGTGGAAGAATATAAAAATAACCCTCAAAAAATCTGCTGCTGATGCCTGAAGGTTTAAGGTTGCAAATAAAGATACTGACCACTGACCAGAATTACTGACAAGAATAATTGAGAGCCATCAACCTTTGGAGAACACACCAGACGATGACCATGATTTCCTGAAGGAAGACTATACTTCAGGACTAAATTGAGGCTTAAAACAACTTTAGATGTTGTTTCAATATATACTGCAAGACAAAGAAAAAGTTGCTGTTTGGATTTTGTCATAATTTACACACCCTCAAGTAGTGTGTATGTGTGTGTGTGTGTGTGTGTGTGTGTGTGTGTGTGGGGGGGGGGGTGCTACTGACATTCTTCCAAATATCTTCCTTTGTGTTCAACAGAAGAAAGAAATTAATATAGGTTTGGAACTACTTGAGGGTGAGTACATTTTTGGGTGAACTATCCCTTTAAAAGTCTAGACTGGATCATTATTGCAGTGATGGAGTGTGTAATTCTTCATTTCTTAAGCAACCATGTAGGAAGAAAAATCATGGCAATATTCCAGGATGACAAAGCCAAGATTCTTCAGGCTCAAATTGTGAAAGAATGGTTGGGAGCATCAAGAATCAACACATGAATTGGCACCTCTGAGTCCAGACCTTACATGCATTGAGTCTAAGGGATGTACTGGAGTAGACTTTAAAGTGTCTTGTCAATTCAAAATCTTGACTAAAATAATTTGCCAATTTAGATCCAACCGACTTGTATGTGCATGAGTGTATGTGTGTGCGATATATATAAATATATATTCTCACACACACACACACACACACACACACACACACACACACAATCATATACATACATAGTCCAAGTAATCCACGTGTCTTCTAAAGTTCAACCTGCCTCCTCAATAATGTACGTGATAATACTAATCATGTTTTATGTTGTACTGCTTTGGAAACACTTAATTTAGAAAGAAATACTTTCTTTCACCCAATGAACTTTAGTTTCTTTAAGGTTTGGTAATTTTTTTGAATGTTTTTGACAGTATTCTCTTAGGCTCACAGAGGCTGCATTTATTTGATCGGAATAATAGTGACAAATATCATCGCAATTTAAAATAATCATTCAAATTACTGCAGTCTTCAGTGTCACATGATCCTTCAGAAATCAATCTAATATGCTGATTTGGGCACTCAAGAAACTTTTCTTATTGTTATCAATGGTGAAAAGAGTTTTGCTGCGATAGATATATACATATAGAATAGAAACTTTAGAAGGACAGCATTTATTTGTAATAGAAATCATTTGTGGCATTAAACATACGGTATGTTTAGTAAGAAGTTATATTATCATTGATTTCTGACACCATATGCATTGTGTTTAACTCTGAGAACAGATCTCAACCGTCAATACAATTTCATGGAAACAGACCTGCAGTCTAAAGTGGACAGGCTTGAAGTGAGAGTGGATTTGCTTGAGACGCAGCTCGGTGAGTTCAGCTGTTAGCATATTCAAACTCTTGTGCTTATCATAGGCAGTGTGTGCTTTAACCAAACACATGCTGATGACAGGCCTCTGTTTGATTAGCTGAGTGTCAGGTTAAATTAAAATCGGAAAGAGAGAGGCGAGAGAGGACGGAAGCAGAAAAAGACGCCATCATTTCCGATCTCCAAAGTAAACTGGACCGCATGGAGAGTGAGTGTGAGAAGATTCTGCACGTAAGTCAGGGTCACCAGTGTGATTAAGTGACATATCAGCGCTGTGTCCAAATATATATTAGATGCTTGAATGGATGACATTTTATTAGCACGACACAAAGCTTAAAATTGCTTGGTGGCATTTCATGGCGTGACTGAATAATCTACCTCGAATAAATGGTGTAATTAATGCTGTAATAAAACAAATTGAACTGACGGTTAATTAGAGTGTTAACACATCTGATTGCTATCCAAAAGGTTATCCGTTTCAGCATTTAGTATTTTAGAATAGTAGAGACCATCTGCACCTCTAAATGCTTGTGCCAGATGGCGAGACATGCCCCATTTAATAAGCTACTTTTCATCTTAAATTGAGTTCGTTTTTATTAATTGGTGTCTATTGGCCTGGTACAGGGCTGTCTGGACAGTTTGCTCTCTCACCTGGCTGAGACGCGGCTGCAGTGGGAAGAACAGAGCACAGTCATTCATCAAGATGTCAAGGAGATGCTCGGTGACTTTGGGATAAACCCACTTCACATATGAGGACATCAGTTGAGCCCTGTGACCAAGACATCTGACCTTTGACATCTAAGAAATTGCATATATTGCATAGGGCTTTTCAAACTGGACTCCAGTTAGATGGTCCTTCTCTCTCTCTCTCTCTCTCTCTCTTTTTTTTGAAACAATACTTTTATTCAGCAAAGATGCATAATATTAAGCAAAAATGAGAGTAAAGACATTTATAATGGTTACAAAATACATCTATTTCAAATAAATGCTGTGCTCATAAAATATTCCTGAAAAATGTCTTATGGTTTCCAAAAAAAGCAGCACAGCTGTTTTCAGTATTTCTCAAGCAGCAAATCAGAATGATTTCTAAACGGTCATGAAAATTCAATTCAAAATGCTGAAAATTTAGCCTTGCCATCAGGAATAATATATATATATAATTTCACAATATAACCATTTCATTGTGTTTTGGATCAAATAAATGCAGCCCGTGAGCATAAGTGACTTCTTTCAATAACGTTTTAAAAGTTTAAATAGTTGTCAATAGTGTTCACATTCTGAATTACAAAACATAATGAACAATTTGACCATACTTGGTATTAGTGTAATTTGTGAAAAACAGTTTGTACATTGTGTTTGGGCGTTATTCATGAAACAAGAAGAAATCATTTTTCTATGCAAGCAATTCATCAGTCAATTTGCATGCATATTGTTCCACTAAATTATTTAGAAAAACGTTTTTACGTAAAATGGATTCATTTCTCCTGCCAGAGCTTCATGAATGAAGCTCCATTTAAAGCGGACACTGTAGTTCATCTTGTCACCAGCCGGTGTCTCTGTTGGCCTAATTTTCCATCGCTCATGTAATGTTGATTTTCTTTATCGTTTACATGTTTAAATTGAATACAATTTTTTTTTTTTTAATATTTTTAATAAAATATTAATTACATTTTTATTTAATAAAATAATTAAATAAACCTTCCATGATGTGATTTTCTCCCTATAGAATGTATAGGATGTATTTACCAGTTGTTGTCTTCTTAGTATGATTCCAGAAGTAATGCTCTAATGCCCCTGACAGACACCAGCTGTTGATTTACAAATGCATTATTCCCCAGGAGAACTGACTGTCTGGAATAAACTCTACAAACATCCTCTAAATACAAAAATCTTGAGCTAATGCAGTTTCATTTGAAATAACTGACCTTGTTGTGTCATGAATTGAACATTCATAGAAAGACGAGGCACTGCAATGAAAAATGTGCCAGCATTAGCCCACGTCTGATCTGGTAGGCAGATGATCAATGTCTCCCAATCTGAGATCAATTCATCACAAGGTGAATAAATGGAAAGGAGACAAAAGCAAACAAAGACTTTTATTTCACTATATCTGCAATGGCGAGATGGTCGTCCTGCTTATTCAAGCACTGCCGGAGAACAAAAGGTGTCAAAATAAACATGACATTATCTACCTGCACTCACCAACATTCACAGGGATGTTAACAACCCTTTCATTGTGGAACAAAGATGACAAAGAGCATTTTGACCTACTTGTTAGGCTACTTACCTCTGATGTTTTAGAATATTAAATAGAGTCTAAAATTCAGCTGTAGGTGACAGACCAGTGACCTGAAAAAGATTTGTAACAATGACTGCATTTTAAAACACTTGGCTGTTTTAATATATGCTGGTTTTGATAATAAACCCTTTGTGAAACTGTGAAATACACCAAGATGTGGCAATTTAATGCTGAGCTAAAATGGTTACGTTGACATGCATGAGACATGACATTAAATTGGATGAGCTATTTATTAAGGTATGATGCTATAACTATACTGACTTCAGCTAACTTAGGAGCCATTCAAAGCCAAAAATATGAGATGCACGGAAGTGGATTTAAAACCAAACCAAAACAGTAGGCCAAGAGATCAGTTTTTATAAAAGTTTAACTTTTTTTTTCTTTGAACGCCACGTTTTTTTTAATGCCGTTATGTGCGAGACACTGTAAAAGATGTGAAAGCATCAGTGTCAAACACTTTCATCCTAGCACACAGGACGAACAATGGAAAAGCACAATAGTGGCCCCTAAGAGAACATTCACCGAGAAGCGTTTTTGTTTGTTTGTTCAAAAGTTGAAGTACATACTTTTAGCTGGCAAAAACAGCATATGCTGGTTAGGTATGTTTTGAAGCTGGTTTGAGCTGGTCCAGGACTTGATCAGCTCAAACCAGCTCATGACCAGCATAAACCAGTTCAAACCGGCTACCGTGCTTTAAAACATATCTAACCAGCATATGCTGTTTTTTTTTTCAACTGGGAGAATGCTGCATTTTTAAAAAAAGTTGAATTATATTTAGCTGGATGAATGAAAAAACGTGCTCTGTGTGAACAAGCTGTAATTACTCGATAAGATTCTCTTCATATTTGCTCAGCCATGACCGTATTTAACCGGAAAGAAAAAAAACTTGCTATAGCGCCCCAAGTGGCAGCGCAACAGCACGTGAAACCAAATTCGCTGATGTCATTCAGTGTAAATCAGCAGAAAGTCAAATTTCTTGCTGTCTGACCAAAACCAGTTGCGACACCAGAAGGAATTAAAGCTAGAGATGCAATTTCATCCTGTGGAAACAGGTTAGAGCTGAATTAAGAAATAAATGGCTTGGAGAAGGGCAGTATGCCTAGAGAGATAGAGGCCCGTCCCTCGGGAATGCATCTGGAATGATTGGGCTGTGAGGTTTGGACGTCTCACTAATAAGTCCTGTCTTCAGCCATGACATTTTGGTCTCTGAACAATTCAAACTCATTACAACCAAACTATCATAGCATTGGGTTTAATGTTTGAACCGTGCAATTTAAATGGATTTCTATCATTTAGACATCTGTGGTTTTTCTAAAAATAATTTATAACGAAATCTTTTTCTTTCTTCATAAAAGTTAAAAGATGATAAACAGCATTTCAGGGCATTTTAGCCATTTTGAGGTCACATGACTAGCCGATAACTATTCAGTTTGTCTTAACTCCCCAATCACTTTTGCTCATGGAATAAATTAGTCATGTCTGAGAGTAAGCAGCGCATTTCAATGGCATTGGAAGCTCGTAACTTTTGCATGATGTTAAATTCCTTGTGACAGATTTGAAAAATTGTTGCATGTGCATTTTTTAGCTATAGTTTTTGCTTTTGTAAACTTAAACTGCTTGATTGAACCTTCCTGTGAAAGCAGTCAGTGTCACTTTAAGCAGAAACTGTCTTCCAAACGTTTTGTGTTTGTGGGCACTCTTTAAACCAGCTCTCAAGTGTCTCTGTGAGTCTTAAGCAGATGTGCTCATGCCCCACATAGTAAATATGTCACATCTTGAGGTTGCCCCCATAGAGTTGTCTGCGAGTGTGTGTATCCAGTGAAAACCCACCTGCACATACGGCTTTGCCATTGTTCATCAGATTCCATTCCAGCCTGTAATAGGAAATGAATGGAGCTGTATTTGTGTACCTAGAAAAACAAATGTTGACAGAGCGACAGATCCAAAGAAACAAAGCCAACCTTTCACAGAACTGAACACAATGCCATTTATTTTCGTCAGGCACTAACACCGTACTGAAATATCATTTAGAAATGGATTCAGTTCAATAGAAATGCACAGAAAAATCAACATGGGTAATAAGTCACCTCTAATGGCTCTCCAAAACATGAAGGCAATTTATTACAATTTGGCACTGCAAGTTGAGGATAACATCATGCCTAATAAAATAAATTCCTTTTGGTATCCAAATTCTGCATCAGCTGTGGTATGTTCATAAAACTGATTGGTTGAATCCATTTTTAAAAGGTTGTTCACCAGATGTCTCTCTTTGAAAAAGAAGAAGAAGAATGAACCAAAGAAATAGAACAAATGGACGTTTCTGGCATCAAATAATAATAAGAAAAAAGCCTCAATAACTTCAAACATTGTGAGCTGTTATGTAATATAAAGAAATACCTGATGTACATAGGCCCAATCTCCAATGTCTCATTACACAGATATGTCTAGATGGAGTGACCCTGTTGATTTCATCATGTATTGAGTGGTACAGATGAATGTAATGTGACCTCGTCAGGAACAAACTCAACTCAAGATCTTTCCTGACATGTTTTTTGAAAGCCAACATACTTGATACTGTGTGGAGAAGAGAATCCTGCTAGAATGACAAAAATAAGGGTCAATGGAAATCGGTCTCAACCTTAGTTAGTTTCCGAATGCAAATTTCTTAAATGGGAGCATAATATTCCACTTTTCCACAACTATGTGCAATTTTCATATCCAAAGAGTGCAACAATATGAATCTAACTCAAAAGAACGAAAAGCAAAGTGTAAAAAGTGTGTCTTTGAAACTCTTGAGTTTTTCTCCATTCAATAGCATCTAAAACCCTCGTACATGCACATCAAACATTCAGAAAGATCCCAAAAACCTTTTTAATAGAATGTGACTATTAATAAAAACAGATTGCAGTTGTTTTTGTGTTCAGTTCTCTTAATAGTTACTCCGCCAGGGACTGGCACGTGAAGGCGACAGCACAAAATTAATACAAAGTATTTTGGAACTCTAAAAAGGTTGAGCGATAGTGGATTGAGTCTGCAGCCGTCCACTGTACTGTCTGAAAAACGAAACGAAACTGGTGTCGTGTGAAGGAGATAATAGCAATATAGTGGTTTCACAACAGAAGGAATAATTTAAAAATAAAATCAACAGCACAGTAAGACAATATACTGCATAGTACAAAGCCCCTCTGCTGTGTCCCCCAAAAGCAGAGGGCTGTAAGGACAGTGTACAGAAACCAGACACAGCTCCTGGGCCGAATCGAGCAGCACAGACAGCATCTTCGTTAGCTCCTTCTCCAGAGCCTATGTTCCCATAATACCTGGGTCCAACAAAGCTGTCATTTAATGTCTATCCGCCACAGGTAAGACAGGTTATTCGTGTTCACTGTTGTTGGTGCCCTTCTCCCACTCTATACTCTCCTCGCTGTGGGTGGGCGAAGCTCCTGGGGGGCCGGCGGGGCGCACTCGAATGCCCTGGAAGCGCCGGCACTCCGGGCAGATGCGAATGTGACTGCACCCCCGCGCCACCAGGGCGGCCTCCTGCGCCAGTCTGTGGGAGAGGGGTTCGTGCAGGCCGGTGCCTGTGCACAGCTTGCCGTTGCTGAGGCTCGCCGCTGCCGCCCGTGCCCGCCGCTCGTCCAGGGGCAGAGGCTGCGGTCGCAGAACGCTGGCTCCGCGCCTGCGCCGTAACTGCAGGCTGTCCTGACACAGCACGATGCCCTGCAGCTCTCGTAGCATCTCCTCGCACACGGACAGCTGTGAGGCACAAACACGGAGACAGAGGGAGAAAAAGAGAGAGAGAGGCCAAGGGGTCTCACTGACACGCTGCACACAGGGGGTGGCAGGCAGCACAGCCAGAGCATTGATTAAAATAACACTGGGCTATACAGGGGGCGGTGGCTGTGTATCTGGACTGATGCACCGCAGAGAAAACATCCTGAAGCCATCTCGGCGTGTGCTTATTATATTCTCAACAACTTAACTTTTAAATATATTTTGTTAGATTTGCATTACAAAAAAAAAAGATAAGTGAGTTGAGCCGTTGTGTTTGGGTCATTCTTTGTATACGGTGCCTTTGATGTATAAACACTGGGTTGAAATGGCTCCCAAGAGGATTATGTTTTATGTTTGGATGGTTATTTACACAAAATAATCTGAATATTTGAACACACACTTAAAAAAAAATTGTCATCATTCTACGAACAATGCCGTTGTGTTTTCCTATGTCCTCAGGTGCTATTTGTCATCTTAATGAAATTCGGTCATGAATTAAATATTATCGCAAAACATTACAAGAACAATGTCTTGATTAAGGACTGTTGAATGAATAATCTTTTCCTCATTTTCATTTATCTCAATGGTTGTTTTACAGCAGTATTTTCCTCATGTCCTCAGAGTTTAAGGGATAGTTTTTTTTAATTTTCACAAAAATGAAAATTCTGTCATCATTTACTCACCCTCATATCATTCCAAACCCATAAGGACTTTCGTTCATCTTCAGAATACACAAAGATCTCTTTAATGAAATCTGAGAGCGTTCTAACCTGAGACCTGCTACATGGGAATAAATTACAGATTACATGGACTTATAGTGAAGTGGCTGAATTTTTCCCATGAACATTCACAGAACAACAGTGCATTTGACCACACCTTTAGACATCAGGGTAGAATATGTCGAACAGAGAACATTACTAGGGGTCATTCACACAGAAGACATTTTTGCCTTTAAAAACGGGAGACATTGGAATGCAGAGCCTCATTGGGGATGAATGGAAAAGAAGGCAAAGTCTTGAGATATGTGTTGAGACAAGTGGAGGTTACCCACAAATTAAAGTTGCGTCATCATTTACTCACCCCAAAATGGACAAATTTTCAAAACTGTTTGGTTACTAACAATTTTCAAAATATTTTCTATGCTCGGCAAAACAAAGAAAGTCAAGCAGGTTTGGATTGACGTGAGGGTGAGGAAATGACAGAAATTTCATTTTTGTGTGAATATATATAAAAGCTGAACTTCTGTTAATTCTACACTGCATCTTAAAAACTTGTGTAAGACGTTGAAAAAGCAGTAAAGACATGTGGTCAGTGGTCAAAGATGGAGAAAATTGTGGAAAAAAACAGGTCCTTGCTCTGCTACAATTAACAAAATAGCTGCTTGTGATTAATTTATACAGAAATTTGATGTTATGCAACATCCAATTAATATTCATTTAATCTTAGCTGATAAAATCCAGAACTCAGCTGCTGAAGCTCAACCAGAGCTGTTTTATGAGAAATATCAACTCAATGCAAATTAAAAAGAAAAATGTCATGTCATGAGGTTGAAAAGGCACCGCATACAAACTATGATGTGATTCTGGGAGCTATAATGTTAGTAGGCCTTTGGTTGGAGGGGTCATCTTGGTGTTGGACCAATGTGATGTGTTGTGGATGAAGAGATAAATACAGGACAAGTAGAATGTGTTACCATTTGGAACATGAGGCATGCCAGTGCAGGGCCCTAATTATATACTTACATGCATAAATGCACCTCACACACACAAAAACAAACACAAACACACATTACCTAATGCTAATACACAAAGCTACCCTAATGATAATACAAGTATTTAGGTTACTCATCAAAAATTGGGGCTTAACTGCACTGGCTCAACTAGTCACATAAAATACAAGTGCACAAACAAACACACACATCCCCAACCAGTTTTCAATTAGTAAAGTCTCACTTTACACCCACCCACATACTTATAGACAAACGCAAACATTTTTCTGTGGATATTTACCCACAATGCTCAGTCCATGAATATGGGTAATCAATGGATACTTTTCACAGACTGTGTTCACAGTTAGCAACACTGCAAAGTCATGGAAACGCTGTCTTGTATTTTTTTCTTTCGCTATTGGAGCAAATGGGAATATAAAAATTATAATTGCTTTCATCTCCCTCTCCCCACTACATAAGTATACCCAACCATGACGACTTGCACGTCTGAGAACCCCAGAAATGTGAAAAGGGTCCATACTACAGTAAGTCATGAAGACATAAACACTGCTCATGCATTTGTACCCTACAAAAAAAAGTCACGTCTTGGGGTTCTACTGAAACATGCCAAAGTGTTTATTTAGTAAAAATCACAGTGTTTCATTTGAAACAATGCAGTCTGACACACACAGCTATCAATTTGCTTCAGGGAGGAAAATAAAAGACAAAACAGAAGGAAATTCATTAAAAAGCATTAAATCTAAAAGCGCCTGGCACCTCTAGCGCATGTTGGTTGTGACAGTGAGGACCCATGTAGATGAGTTTGAGGTATACTCTTTGGTGTGCTGGTTGTGAGGTGCGGGATGGGGTGTAAGGGGATTCAGGGAGGGAGGCGCGAGGGCGGGGAGAAGGACAGAAAGCAGAGGCAGGTAAAATAGCCCTCTCTCACCTCTGTTCCTGGTGTATGACGCAGCATCCACACAAACTCCAGCACTGCCATGAAGATGGCCACCAGCAGACCACACACAAGCACCACAAAGATCCCACCGATGTTCTCCATGCCCAGACCTACAGAGAAATACACATCATGAAACACGCATTTTTTGTAACGCATTCAGTTTGGACCTGCAGTTGACCGACAGGTGGTTCACCTTTTGCTCGATGATCCTCCTCTTTTGGACACTTGCCACCATCCCACCATTTCCTCTTCAGGATCTCTAGGCGGTTATCCTCCTGTAATTTGAGTATGGCCAGGTCAAACTCATCTCTGTAGACAGAGCCTGAAATAAACAGTCATAAATATCCATCTTAGAGAAGTCAATCGCCAGAGCTGGATGCATAATTTCTGCTGTGCTGACTCTCGCCGCTCTAACGTTGTTCATATAGCTTATCGTATCCTAAAGCTTTTCATTAATCATGTTGATTAAAACAACTGTTGGACATAAATTCTTGGTTAACATTGGTTAAAATCAATTTAGTGCAATTTATATTTCCTCAATGGAATCATTTAACTTCAGCAATCTGATTAAAGTCTGGTGTGCACTATGCAATTTTGGCTACAACTTTGTTGTCTTTTGCTAAATGTAAAAAGATTTTTCAATATAAGGCAAATTTGGCAATCTTGCATCGCTTATTGTCACATGCTCACTCACGACATATATATCATATCATTCAAAAGTAAGATGTCTCATTTTCTTGTCCATCAAATCAATGGCCAAAATGGAAAAATGGTCAAAACTGTTCATTTACCAACAATTTTCAAAATATCTTCTATGTTTCGTGAAGTCAAACAGGTTTGGAAGGACATGAGGTGAGGAAATGATGAAAGAACTTTCATTTTTGAAACTATATAGAATGAGTGAAATATAAAAGTTGAACTTTTAATTTAAAACAGCATCTTAAAAAAAAAGCAGTGAAGAGACGTGGCACAGCTATCAAAGATAAATTCCCTTTTTTGACAGATTTTTTTTTTCTATTTTTCCATTTTTTTCAGGTAAAACAGAATGCAAGGGATTGTTTGGGTATGTGTGGTACCATTTCAATTTCCCATGTGAATGAGTATGTCAGATTATGACGCAAATGATCGCCAGTCAACACTGTAAATTCTGACCAAAGTTGTAGATTGCACTTAGTCTGCTCTGAAGTTGCATTACAATCAATACAGGTCTTACTAAGTCCACATAAACTCTAGTCCCTGCTATTTCTCTAACAGTAACTCATTTCTCACCCAGAGGCATGCCAATGCCATAGCCCTTGGTGTCCAGCAGGCCTCCGATCTGGGTGAGGTTGCAGTTGCGCTGGCGGTAGTACTCATTCATGGTGCTCTCCAGCAGGTAGGCGTAATTGGAGTTGAGCACGCGAGCAATGCCCTCCTCTGTGCTCTTCACAAACACACTGGGCTGCTTGGAGTACATGAAGTTCCACATGCGCTGGTACGTCTGGTAGCGGGAATTCTAACCGAAGAACAGGAGATATTAGGATCATTATATGCACTCCTGCATGTTCCTTAACCTTCCCTCTGGAGTCCTGACAGCCAATCACTAGAGCTTTGAGGAGGCGAGACTGGCTGTGTTAACCAAGGACTTGGTGGTTGATAAGCTGACAGTTTGACATGTTGATGTGACAACTGAATTTGTGAAACAGCCTGTGCTTGCTGAGGGGCGGGTCGAGAAACGGCCCCTCCGTTGCATCAAAATGTTTAAATTAGTCTGGGTGGCCCTCTGGAGAGGGAAAGATATCGAAGGGCATTGCTATTAAGACAGCAGACAGATAAATCCCAAAGTAGGGAAGAGCGCTAGTGACACAGTCAATAAACCTGCCAACAGGCCATTGATTGGGGGTGGAGTTCTCTTCCATTCTGTCCTTGAAGATCTCACCTGGAAGAAGGTCATGGTGGACCCGCCGTGCATGGTGCCGTATTCGATGGCCGTCTGGTCAGCCAGATCGTCTACCGACTCGATGGGCACCTCCATCCTCTGCACAGTGAGAAAGGCCGCCAGGTTGGCTGTGTAGGAAGAGATGATGATCAAGGTGAAGGCCCACCTGGAACAACAAACCAGTTTTAGACACGGGGAACGCAATGCAGAAGCAGCTCTGACCCAACATCAAAAGACCTCAGCGCTACTGTGAGCTTGGCATCCGAATGAGAAGTTGAAAGGCTTCTCTGAGTACTGTATGCCTGTTCTGAATACTCAAAAATAGCTTGCTTTTATTCTCCACTGACCTCAGTGTGCTGCAGTCGGCAAAGTCTCGAAAAATGACAGTATAATAACGCAGCAGAAAACAGAGGCCAAGTGAGAGTAGCACTTTTATCTGCTATATCCAACAGCAGACAATGAGATCAGGGTAGAGAAGAATGCAATACTCTGCTGAAAAGAACCTATTCAAAGGGCTGGTTAATGCTGGTTTGGAGCTGGGCAAGCTGGTAATTCAGCAAACTGTTTTGCTGGTTAAGATAGCTTAAAGCTTAAGGACAAAAAACCAACATGAATGCATAATGGAGGGCAAAGTGACCTGTAGTGGATTCAATGTACTTTTTTTTTTTTCAAAGAATTTCTTTAAAATAATTTGATCATACAGAAATGTATAATTGTTCAATAATTTGTTTACTTCCCAAGTACAATAAAAATCTAAATTTAATATTAACATTCTTTTGGATCAAACAGAAAAGAATGGTGCCAGCAAAACCAAGTTCATCAGTTAGATTTCCAGGAAACGTAAGAACTGATAGAAAAGTGGCCGGAGACAGGGCTGGGGAAAGCACTGTGGCTCTTTTTTCCTCTATCATAAATGACTTGCACAAACGAAACTCAATAAATGTTGTAATGTTATATTGCGTTCGGATGCCTGGTCTCTGGGGGAACACAATTTTGTGATTATACCAAGGCTGTGTCTGAAAACTCAGACAGCTGACTTGTTGCCTTATTTGACAATGACTTTGTAGGCAGCGTTTGTTTTTGTGTTTCTTGATTCACACTCAAGAAACTGATTTTGGACAGACTTCTGAGGCAGCCTAACGGTTTAATGATCTACAGCTAAATAGAGCGAGTCGTGGTGATAAATAACCAAAAATGTAATTACTACAAAAGTAATTTCTCTCTAGAAATGACATCAGAAGTGTAAAACATATTTACACAAACTGACCACCAACTGCAACCTTCAGATGCAATCTTTATTTTTTAAGTTATTTTTTAACTGTCAAAGAATGGAAAGCTCAGGATATCAAAGGCAGCGAAGAATAAATCCATGCGGCTTTCAAAAATCGATCAGATGAAGGTATCTCAGGAGACGGGAAGTGAAGCTACATTGGATTCAGACATGCCTTGATGCCTTCCTACCTTGGAATGCATCCTCCGAAGGTAGCATTTTTAAGCTTTCAGATGCAGCCAACATCATTCTGATGACAGACTTTGGCTCAGGCATTTCCGAATGACCAAACACTGACATGCTGTGCAATGAAATTGGTCTGCTGGTTAGTCCAGTTATCCAATCACATCCACTGTTGAGGCAAAGTCACATGAATTTTTTGTTGCACATGGGATTTTTCTTGCTAAATGTGTTTCCATCGTAGTTTATATGAATGTTTTCTTATCGGATAAAAAGTGTATCCAACTTCAACTGAGGGCATATGTTTTTTATGCACATTTTTTTAATTTATGGACATACTGGCGTATCCATTCAGTGGGTTTTTATGCAATATCCTAAAAACTGCATAAAAATAGGTGGATGGAAACATAGCTATTGACATAAAATATAAAAATCAACATAATATGATAAAACAAAATACATGATAAAAATTCCATAGCAAATGCATAAAGGTCATTTTGATCAACAATATGAATAAATATTTTTTGAGGCTCACATACAGGATTAATGAGGACCATCCATATATCAATATACATAACAATATTAACTTCCTGACATTCTGGAGACCAGGATCCAAAGACAACATATGCTGTTGACCATCGACTCTTTGCGGTCATCAGTCTTTTCAGAAGAGAGAAATAGTTTATTGTGCGCTCTTACCATACTCCACTGACGCAGCGTGTGGACAGGGCTCTGGGGGCGATGGTGGAGCCTTGCTGCATGAAACCCCCCACAGGAAACCAGAAACTGTTGCCCAGAGAATACTGGTTAATCAGCAGGTTACAGCGCCCCTTCAGGCAGGGGTGTGGGTTGTACCATTCATAGGGTGTTAGCCTGTGTGCCATTAGGAGCAACAAAAAAGAAAGGATAAAAAGTAGTAAACAAATGAGCCAAGAACAATTTTAACAGTTGGCAAAGCATGAAGTCACCAGTGCTCCCTGTTGGCCATGTAACCTGGTTTTTGTTCCCTGAAGGGGCTGTGCAAGCTTTAGCTGTGACTGACAGGACACTAATAAAAATGCACTGCACTGCAGGACGCTACTGAGTTACTCTTCAAGGTGTGCGACAACCGCACATTACGGCTCTGTTGAAATACCGAACACAAGCAATGCAGAAAAGCAAACACAGGTCGTATTTCAATAACAAATGTCTAAAAATATACACATTACAGAGATGCAAACAAAGAAAAACACATACTCAAAAGCTCCTACGATGAATTTATATAAAATGGCTTGACAGGTAATGTTCAGTGAATAAAAACAAAAACACCCCCGTTGTCCAGCAGAAGGCTGGGAAAATCAGCAGGCTACTATGAAAGAGTATAAAACATGACATTTCTTTTTTGAGTCAATGCAAAGCTGGAATAAAAAGCAGTTTTAAAATGAAATATCTACAAATACACCCTCGTTAGTCATAAAACAGCAATCCGACCAAACAATCAGACTTCAGGATTAAGTTCGGGACTGTTTCATTGGACCAACAATGAATGTTGATCATAGAACAACGTTTCTAAGAACCAACCATCCTAACCTCCTAAAATCAGAGCGCAAAGATTACAGTAGTTCTTATAGTAGGAACATTCCAAAATTTCTATCAACTAATCTTTGTCCTCCGGTTTTAGTAGAGGGTTTCAGTTTAAGGGTAATGTCTGGTTTGGTGTTAAGCAACAGTTCACACACACACACACACACACACACACACACACACACACACACACACAAACACCTCTTATAATACACATTTTAAATTTATATGATTTTCTTTTTTATGGGTTGCAAAAAGAGAAGTTTAGCACAATGTCCAATCTACCTTTTTTTCCATACAATGAAAGTGAATAAAGCGAGACTTTTAGCAAATAGACTGTTCCATAAAGCTATCATTTGACTACAGAAGACTTGGAATATAGAGCATGATTCACATTTATGTTGCTTTATGTTATTGAGTTTTTTTTTTGTCCATTCTGAATGCTGAGAGGTCCAGTGCCCATCTACATTCATTGTATAGAAAATAGAAGGATAAAAAAAATTAAAATTATACAGTTTTTGAATGACATGAGGATGAGTAAATAATGACACTTTTTTATGCATTTAAGTGCATTTAGGTGCACTACATGTTGTGTGAAATCTGTATGACTTAATATTTCATGGAACATTAAAAGAGAAATTTAGCAGAATGTCAAAGCTACTCGTTTTCATACAATGAAAGAGAATGGTGACCATAGCAGTCAAGCAGTCAAGAGTGAATGATGAAATAAATTTCAGTCTGTTTCTGACACTTGTGCATGATTCATACGGACCACTTTCATATTGCTTTTATGGGGCTTGACAGCCCAAATCCCTACCCACCTTCATTGTATGCAAGACAGCAGACTAGAAGCTCTTAAATTGTTGTTATACAGGTTAGCAGCGACATGAGGATTAGTAAATAATGATGAAATCTTTTCCATTTTTAGCTGTGCTACCCCATTTAAGGACAGTGTGGATGCTAATAAGATCCTGCAGGTGTCAGTGTGGAGCTGAGTATTTACCTCGCCACCAAAAAGAGCACGCAGCTGACTGCCAGGTACGCCAGCAGCATGAAAAGCCAAACCCCAGGAGAAAACGGATCCAAAAAGGAGAAATACCCCGGTCTTCTTCCCTATAAAAACACACAGGCAATGTCAAGACTCTAAAACTAACATCACAATTATCCTATAAGCCTATATCATTCAATTCCAGTAAGTAAACATTCAAGAGATTTCAAGTTAAAGACATTTAAAGGCTTTTATGGTTGATTGGCTTGATCCAAACAAGGTGCTTGATTTTCGTCTCCTAACCATTTTGGCATACTCTGAAGATCCAATAACCGCTGGAACAGAACTTGGGAGCCGATACGGTACACAATAGTCAAATCCAATTATCTCTCCTAGAGGTACTTTGACAATCGGTGGTCAGCAACAACTTAACAGTCACTTATCTGTGAGAAACTAAATGTGAAAAGCACCAAGGCCAATCTATCTACATGGCACAGGTGTCTTACAGATGCTGAATCTAAATAGTGCCAGCGATGGATACACTCACAAACAAACAATTTTTTTTATTTTTTTTTTGCATGAGACTACAAAAACCAGGTTTACTATAGTGCTGAAATGAGTAATTATTCCACTATCTATCCCACACCAGGCTGAAAATTTATTAATGTGCAAGCAATCATCTCCATATTAGTGTAATTGAATGGCACTGCTGTTGAGCTGGACACTAAAAGCTGTAATTATAGCAATAAATAGAGGCAAGCCTGTCTATGGTAGATATACAAGAAAACTGATGGGCTCTCCATGAAAAAAGCTGGTTCAGGTGTAGTTTTTTTCTCAGTCAGGATGCTTTAAACTTCCTTACAGAAGCTGGCATGGAGGGCCGGGAAAATAGGGCCGTGCCTGGAGCCTGTATGTGTCAGACTGAGCTCATGTGAGATCTGAGGAGATAATTGTATCATGACTTACAGCGAGGGGGACTTGCAGATAGACCTCACAGGGGGGTACATTAACTGTGATGTTGGGTTTCTGCAAGCTGCTTCCAGCTGAAGCAACTTGCTTTGTTTACAGTCTCTCTCAATTCAATTTTAAGGTTTAAACAAAAGCACAATCAACATTGTGCAATGCAGAAACTGCTACTAGTGCGCATCTGTCTCATAGGTGAGCTACACAGGTTATACATGCAGTTTTTCGAAAATGTAACACCCTCAAGAGCAAATCTTCCCTTCATCATTTAACAAATGAGCGCAGATAGATCCTCCCCCAGTTTGACTGAACAGGAGTGCAATAGGGCAGTTCTTGCTCAACTCTAGTGGGTCTCCATAGGCTCTGCTATGTCTCTGTGGTGTTATGTAATTTCTTACTTCTGGCGTGTTGAATTTAAGGTAAGAAATAGTTTCTTTTCACTGCTGTACTAAAAATTTTGTCTTTGAGAAGCGCTGCTGCTTTGGCTGTCAAAATAAAACCATGTGCTAGCAGAAGCAGCTGCAGAAGCCTGCAGTTATACCACCTCAACCAGCCTCTCTCACCAGGGTTCCCTGTATCTAGTTTACCAGGTCCTCATTAACATTTTGCACTACACAACATATTAAATTATAGAGGAGAATGCAGAGCTGTCATGTGTTGATCCTAAGATATTCAACATTTGTACTTATTACGGCTCCAATGTTTCTAGTAACAATGTTCAGCACAGAGAGTTATTCATGGGAAGAGAGATTACTTCTACTTTTTAAAGCTGTCAGTTTATTAAAACAATTAATCGTGCCTTTTGGCGTTAACATGATTGATCTTGAGTTTGAATTTGCTGATATTTTTTTTTCCCTTTTCCAAATGTAGGGCATTCACTTCCTGAATAATAAATAAAACCACTGCTGGCTTTCTCATTAGCAGCATGTTTCATTCATCAGTGATGTTTCATACTTTAATGATAATTAAATTTCACCATTCAATGACTGCAAATTGATTTTACTTTTGTTTAACACCTTATAAGGGTTTGATTTCGTAATTTAGCCATTTTACGATTTTTAAAAGGGTGTAAAACAAAGAAACGCTATATGATATTCTGATCTTCTAGATCAAATACATGACCATTCAAAAGTTTGAGGTCAGACATTTTTATTTGAAAGAGATTAATACATTTCTTTTAAAGACTTACATTGTTACAAATATTTCTCTTTTAAATAAATGTTCTTTTGAGCTTTCTATTAATCAAAGAATCCTGAAAAGATTGTGGTATCCTCAAAAATATTAAGCAGCACAGCTGTTTAACATTGATAATAATAAGAAATCTCTAGGCCATGACCATGTGTTTGTAAGATGTTCTTGCTTCCAACAAAATATATGTCCAAGAAACAATGACACAAAATGGTATGGAAACTTGTTTCTGCCTCAAAGTAAAAATAAAACGGGTCATTGTGAGACAAAGCTTAAAATAAGTCACACTGTGAAATACAAAGTCATAATAAGAGATATAAAGTTGCATATAAAAAAATCAAATAATGAAATTAGGAAAAAGTCACATTATGAAATATAAAGATACAAATACAAGAAATAAAGTCAGAAACAATTATAGGAAATAAAGTCGCAAATTGAGATATAAAGTCAAAGATATAAAATCAAAAGTAACACTTTTATACATTTTACACATTTTATAAAAACCTATAAAAGGTTGTGCATGGGTTCATCAGGTCTCTCTATTCTGTCCCACACGCTTGAGCGTGGTGTCCTGGTCATAAACTCTTTACAAGTCTCCTCTGTGATTTGCTGTTTGCTTTAGTGAAGCATCTGCTACAGGCCTCCCTATGACGAGAAACAGTGATATACTGTCAGCGCATGTTTACCAGCCACTGTCAGATCGACTTGGGCTGAAAAGATTTGAAAACTTAATGTTCCATTGAATTACGCTGAAAGGCGCTCTACACGGTAACACTCACAATATTTCATCATCTGTCACTGAAAATGTCCAGATTTAAAAATCATCCTGCCGTAGACACATTTTAAACGGAACTATGCAACCATGGCGAATTGTAAACACATAACTGGAAACAGCAAGATGCATTATTTCAAATCTTAAGTACGTCATGAAACAAAGCTGTGAGACTAACGCTCAGTCATGAGTTAAGAGGGCTGTGCCGTAGAGGCACAGAGGTCCTTCACAGCAGCTTACACCTTGAACAACATGTGGCCAGTGGGAACATGGTCTTGTCACAGCTGGAATGCTTCAGTGAAAAAAAAGTGCATTGACTTCTTTATGTTCTGAGGGGCAGTGGTTCTTTTTCTTTCTTCATATACACACACACACATTGATATCCATCATATCCTAATGCACAGAAACTCCGTTTGCTGCTCCTTTGGGGCAGCGCATGATCTTGCCAGCGCTCCCTGTACGATCTAATTAACTTGTTGCACTAATAAGCTCTTTCATCTTCAACCACACCTAGTCTCTCTCCCTCCCTGCATGCACCACACAAGATGAGGAGAGAAAGATTTTCATGCATTTGTGCGTTTATACAAACTCTTCAGGCTGCACTCAAATTTAATACACAAACAAAATGGCACATTCCATACGTTCACGTCTACCACTGCGTCCAATTACACGCTGCAATGGAGATCCAACTGTACTTCCAAACATGTAATTAAAACAGGGCCGAAGGCCACATTTTATTCCATTTGCCATTGTTATTGATCAAGCGAAGGATTTCATTTAAAGTTTGAAATAAGCTATGGGGGTCCTTGTAGAAATCAAAGCCTGCTGGATCAATAGTAAGTGGATTAAACCTAAACAAGTGCACACACAAGCATCCAAATATCGAGAGGGCCATGGCTGTGGGGTATGGATGAGCGAGAAGAGATTATTCGGGGCAAGGGGCACCGGAACTTTAGTCAGCTCAGGGGTTGACAGTGAAACTGAAACACTGGCCAATATAGTGTTGGAGGTTTCACATCTATATATACACGGCCCAGTGGGCAATCTTCCCTGATTTTACATTCCTTCAGTAAGAGTAGAGTGTGAAGGCTGAGAGCAATAGCACAGCTCTACATAAAATATTGCAATCCACACAACATAATGAGAGACACAGAGTTCAAATGAGGACAAATTGTTGGCGCACGTTTTGCCACTCATCTGTGACAAAGACAGCAAGTCTTTGTGGTGTATTGAGAGTTGTGGTATCCAGGTAATGTTGGCATAACACCACCTAGGAAAAAACAACATCCAACAGGAATAAATGTCAATGCAAGAGGAAGCTGTCTGAAAGGGATGTCCAGGTACTAACCCGGACTGTATTCAAAAAACAGTAAATCACCTCTGCCCAAATCACTGCAGAATTAAATGCACACCTCGACTCTCCTTTTTTCACCAAAACTGTTTGTTGGGAGCTCCTCAGAGTCAATATTCATGGTCTGGCTGCTACAGACAAACGTTTGGGAACTTGTGCCAATGCAAAATGTTGGTTTAATTGGTACCAACAGTGCAACTCTTAACACCTGGATTTTTGCATGACCAGAATGAAGCACAGGGTGGATCAGGATTTTGTTTGCATCCATCTATTTTATAAGCATTTTGGGATAATGCATGAAAATCACTGGATGGAAATTATAATATAATATAAATATAAACAAATTCTAAAAATGCACATTAAAAACGTATGCATTCAATTGAGTCGGATAAACTTTTATCCAATAAGAAAACATGCACATAAACTACAATGGAAACACATTTATCGTTTAAATTCTTCGATGCGTCACTGCCAAGTACTATCGAACCATTCTAGAGGACCATGTGCACTTAATGGTTCATTGTACATTGTACCCTGAAGGTGGAGCCGTGTATCAGCATGATAATGCAGCAGTACATAAAGAAAGACTTGTGACAGAATGGTTTGATGAACATGAAAGTGAAGCTGAACATCTCCTATGGCCTGCACAGTCACAGATTTAAATATTTTCGAGCCACTCTGAGGTATTATATGGAGGAGAAAGCCAGAAGAATTTGCTCAAAAGAGGAATTTCTCAAAATTCCTCTGGGCACTGTGAAGGACTTGTTGTATCTGTCATTCCCAAGATGAATCTAAATTTAGATTAAATAATTTAAATTGTTGACATTTCATAGCCTTGAGGGCTACACACACACACACACACACACACGTATAAATATATATTGTATATATACAAATATATATGTGTGTATGTATGGAGTTGAATTGACATTTCAGTTCTGAAATGAGAGTTCTGATTAACGTAGACATTACCCTGGATACCAAAGCTTTCATTTCAGCTCTGAAAAAAGTAGGTATTAATTATAATAGATGATGCATAAAACTATTTTAACAAATGTAAAATTGGTTTAATACTGTATCTGCCAAATCATTGTGAAATATCAGCAGCACTAGCATTAGTTAATTATAAACAATAGCCCATCTTTCTTCCATGTAGTGACATCCCAATCTGCAATCTTTCAGCCACTCCCTCACTGAAAAAGTCATAGAGGGGCTTATTCTGGGTCATACAAGAGCACAAAGGTCCAGGGAAATACAGACAGACAGAGACAGAGAGCTCAAGGCTTTCCAGCCTGAGAACAGCTCAACACCGTACAACAGCCTTTTATCCTCTTTACCTGTGAACTCATTTAACACTCCTCTTATGTCTTCTGTCACTGTTCTCTCTGTCTGACAGTCTCGAAGTCGCTCGGTGTGTCTGTCTCTGTGCCTTTCGCAATCAACTTTCCCTTTTTTCTTACTTTCTCAGCCATCTCTCTAAAGTAGTTTTAGCTTAGCATTTAAAGGTGAAGTGTGTCATTTCAGCAATGATTTGAAAGCCCCACAGTGTTTACAGTTTTCAGGGAATATTAACCTATGAATTAATTATTTATTGCCGGAAGATGAAGTATTTGAACACTGAAAACACATTTCACCTTTAAAGATCTGAGCTCAATGTAGAGGAAAATATAATTTACCCCAAAAACCCAACATCCAGTTCTGGAACAACCTTACTATCTAGCACTTACTGCCTACACCCAGTCGAATTTAAATGGCTCCCGGTAATAACATCTGAATCATGTGGTTTGAACTGAAGTTCATCTTGTGTCTAAAAACCACCTTGTTACATCTGAAAATATAATTAAGTGCTAAAAAGTGCTTGTCATGGAGCCCCTGATAAGTGACATTTGCATGAAAAAACGTTGCACATGAGAAACTTCTATGCTAGTACAAAAAACCTTTAATTAATAGTAGGCTAATTGGTATTGCCACAATACTAAAGTTCTGGCTGATATGATAAGCTAATAAGTATTACATGTTTGAAATTTGTCTAAATAAATGAAAAATATAAGACTAAAAATTCAGGCATTATTAATGTAAGAGTAAAATGGATATTTGTTTTGATATTTCTTAAGAATGACATTTAAAAGTATAATTCAATTCTTCATATTTTCACAGGTTAACTTTAACTTAGTTTTATATATTGGCAAAGATAATCTAAATGTAAAAACAACTATGCAATATAGACAGATATTGAAAATTTAATTCTACAGAGGTGCTCTTTCTCAGTTAACAGCACACCTGGTGTTATTGTTTCCCCAAACTGTTCTCAAACAATGAAGATGGACACAGCAGAAACTATTAGCAGCACTAGCAGAGCAGGGGGGCTGAATGTGTGTGTATGTGTATAAATGCCCTACTGGGACAGCACATTAATGTTTGCACACGCTGCACCGAACGGCTTCATCCGGCACTTAGCCAACAGAGAGATCAGCATGTCACCTTGGGTTTGGGGAGGGGCTTTGATTAATGGCGCACAGACCTTTAAAAATAAAAGAGCTATTGGATTTTCAGTGTTGCTGTGTGCAAGAGCTCGGGGTGTTATTGGTGTGAATTAGATACAAGTCACAATAAGGAGAATCTGAAATTGGGAAGGAAAGCACTACATTTATCAGCTTTTCACACCACAGCACACCATCTGCTGCAGCAAGGGTAACGCTCAGAGCTCTCTGCCCCAAAGTATCTCTCTATTTATTTCCCACGCACTCTCTCTCAGGCCATTAGAGGCTGCCGATTGTGAGGATTGTTGATCTTTAATGCTGCGAGGTCGGGGACCGTTTGGGAGTCTGTAGGAGGAACTTACTATGTGTACTCGGTACATGATGCTGATTCCCAGAGTCATGAAGGGTTTGGAGAAATCAATGACCTTCTCCCTCTCAGCCGTGATGGTCAGGCCAGCCACAGCCAAGTCAGCCTTCTGCAACACATGCAAAATAATTGCAGCTGTTAGGGCATTTCTAGGACAAAAATGTGCTAAGAAATTGAGATTAAGGTGGTCCATACATGGTTTCTTGCTGGTTCAGGTTCACTGTAGATAATTAATACTTTTCAGGATTCTTTGATGAATAGAAAGTTCAAGAGAACAGCATTTCATAAATGTCTTTACTGTCACTTTTGATGAATTTAATGCATCCTTGTTGAATAAAAGAATTAATTTCTTCTAAACATTTTTTTACTGACCCCAAACTTTTGAAAGGTAGTGTATAATGTTACAAAAGCTTTCTATTTCAAATAAATGCTGTTTTTTCAAACTTTCTATTCATCAAAGAATCCTAAAACATTGATGACTGATAACAATAAATGTATCTTGAGCGGCAAATCAGCATAATAGAATGATTTCTGAAAGATCATGTGACACTCGTAATGATGCTGAAGATTCAGCTTTGGATCACAGGAATAAATTAAACTTTAAAATATATTCAAATAGAAAACAGTTATTTTGAATTGTAATAATATTTCACAATATAATATGTTTTTTTGTGTGTTTTTGTAATCAAATAAATGCAGCCTTGGTGACCATAAGAGACTTTTTTGGAAAACATTAAAAAACTTACTCATCCCAAACTTTCAAAAATGTTATTTGCAAATTACCATTAGCAGGTAGTCCTCAAACCAGCAACAAACCAGCTTAACCACCTTAAGATGCCATGACCTGTCTTTAAACAGCTGGAAACAACTGCTTGCAGTCCAAATACCTGTATTTTGGGGAATACTGAAGGGCAAAGCTGAGTAGTGTGTGCACGATGGAACATGAACACAGAAACCGAGGAGACTGTCATGACAAATCACTTGACACAGCATCCAGTGCTGCCGGGCATGATGCTGTAGCCGGATCCCACTAATCAAACAACACTGAAAAGTGCATCTGCAAGGAATTTTACGGTCCCGCAGGACACACTCTTACCCTCCACTGCTCTTTGTCCTCTCCAGGAGGAATGATGGGATACTGGAGTTCTGCCATAAATGAGAGAGAGTCTCTGGACAACAGATACCAGGTTATAATGTGATGATTTAGCCTCAAGCCTGAAACCTTGAAAGCGACAGGAGATGCTTGTTAACCCTGAAAGCCGAATTAGGAATGTTAGACACGTGTTTCAAGAAGCTTTATCAGCCATTTGCGCTATTGCAATTAGATCTGTCGCTGCGCAGATCTTTCAGAACGCAGCTAATGAGAGAGTGGGTTGGCAGAGGAAGGCTAAAGGGAAAAAAAAAAACTGTGACAACAGACCAGTGTTATTTCAGTATCGTTCAGATCATTGAGCAACTAGTTGAAATAGTTTTTTTTTAAACTTATTTTTTTTAAAGTTTTTGTTATTTCAAGTAATAAAAGTTTTTTTTTTTTTTTTTTAATGGTTTTAGCTTTAGTTCACTATAATAAATGCCCCGATATACTCACGGCAAATTACTTTTTTGTTACGCGAGCAGCGATATACTATTATCGAAGATCTGACGCTGCCCACACAGCTGAGAGCTGCGTTTAGATCAATATGTAAATATGTGCTGCGCTCTTTCCTCTCAGCAACAAAATAAATAACAAAAATAACAAAACATCATGGGTATCTTAGCACAAGCTCTGCAAATGAACACACCAGTAAAGTCACATCACATTTATTTAAATGACATTTTGTTCTATAGATTGCTTAAAAGCAAGAAGCATTACCATATCAAACATGAAAAACAGTGTCAATGCCTCATTTCATCAGAAGCACAACTTAATTTTCTACTATAAAGCAGCTATCCAATGTGTTTATGTTGTCACCCATGGAGATCTTACGTTGACGGACTCAACAGGTCAAATGATCCAGAGAAAAGTTCCGTGTGAAAGAAGGCGGAGCCTGAGTACGCCTATTATGCTATCGTCATGGACCAATGGTAGTAAAAAGTTGCTTAGCAGCCGAAGCAAACTTTTTTCCTGAGAGTTCGCTTTGGCAAACCGTTTCAAACTCCCAAAATGAACACAAAACGAGCTTTGTTTTTACCTGATTTTGTTCGAAATGACGTCACATCAGTTTGTTCTTCAATTTCGTTTGAAGTATACCGGGGCTTTAACCCTGCGACAGTCTACTTCCTCTCACCCGATTATAAAGCAAGCTATGTCGTTATCTCGTTATGTACTTTACATTCACTTTAGCAAAAGCGAGTGTGGCGCGGGAAGACGAACTCTAGCACGTTCCCTGAAGGTTCCTTTCACACAATAACAGCTTGCAGATGCACTAATATTCAAGTGCTCTCCATAGTTCAGCTGTGGCCCACAGCTCTTCTCGAACTCATGCACACTTCACTTCACACAACAAAACATCACGCTGACACACAAACAAGGAAATTACGCAGTCCCCGCTGAACAAAAATCCCTCAAACAGATGTCGTTCGTAACAGAAACAAGGACAATAACTGTGGCTCAAATATTTGACATCTCGTTACGTATTAATATTGATGACTGGACTGCAGAGAGGAAAATTATGAGAAGGAGACTCTAAATAATAAATAATGCAGTATGATATTCTTCCTGCGCTCCATCCTCCCCTTCAGCTTTGACTCAATCAAAAAGTGATGCCCCCAAAAAATGAGGGAAGAAGGCAATGTCAACTCTATCACTACTGAATAATACATTGACTTAAGTTCCCAGTGTGGCATTTCAAATTCCCTCTGAGGCGTATTCTTCGTCTGACGCTAGAGAAAACCATGACAGCTTGGCTCCTTCACTACCTTTGTGTACTGCTGCACTGCTTTTAGTTTTACAAGAGCAACAAGAACATTATAAAGCATGACCAACATGGCCCCTTTGGGATTAAGAGTCCATATTTCAGGCAGAAAGTGAGCTGCAAAATCTTTTCCGCCAATAAAATTTTAACCACAAGGAAGGTCCACCAACTGATCAGTGGGAATATTTATTAGTGGAGTTATTCAATTAGTTCTGTATATCACACATGGTCAAGTCAAACCTTTTTATTTGCAGTTAAGTTAGCTAAATTAGTATACCAAATATATGTTACTACATTTAATTGAAGATTTTGAGTGATAGATCATATTTTTCATAATATTCATATTATCATAATATTTACATTGGACATAAAATTTATAAAAAGAATTATAAAAATTGAATCCAATGATGATGTTCTGTTGTAAAAGGATATATGGTAAAAGTTATCCTAAATTAATTCCGACATAACTGTCAAATATATTCTACTTAGTACTTATTCACAGTACTTTGATGACTGCATTTATGACATAGGTTTGGTTTTCATACCATTTATGTACATAAATAATAATAAAAAAATAAAAAAAAAGATCCAACATGTTTTTTCTTACACTGTGAAACTACGAATATTTATATTGTACACTAAATTAAAATGTCCAAAAATACACTGGACTTTGATGATTTTACTTTTATTTATTTATTTTTAAATCCAGGTTGTTATATAGCGCTTGCTTTTTATACCTTTAAAAAAATATTTGAAATGATCATGAATTATTTTAAATGTGAAAACCAAATGCAGACATGTCCAATGGGCTTAAACAGCAGATTTACTTCATAAATAACTGACAGTCACGACATTAATATGATTTTCATTTACAATAATCAATACTAAAATCCTAATACTACCAATTTAAAATACTAAATACCAATACTAATGGCATTAGTAAACGGATTCAGTCGTGCATACGTTCAAGCTCTGATGATATCCTGTTTCTAGGCTCATTTTGATCTGACCATTGAATCAGTGAGTTGTTGACTCAGTTTAATTTTTGAACCAATTCTTCAGGTTCATTGGAAAGAATCAACTCATTAAACGAATCGGACATCACTCGTGTCACAAGGGCGTGGAGATTGAGGGATAATGTTTTTATGCAATTTAATGGAGTAAAAAGTACAATATTATGCTTTAGAATGTAGTGAAGTAAAAGTTTCTCAAAATAAAAAAGTACAGATAAAGTAGTAAAGAAATAAAAACACTGTTACTGTCTACACCATTGTTTTTATGTAAAAAAAAACAAAACAGAATAGAGCAATACAAAAAAGTCCCTCATGAAAACCAATAGGTATAGAGCCTGCTGTAGTGCTCTTCATCTCCTTCAGTTGCCCCCCATCACCCTGTACTGTCTACAGGCACTACAGCATACAATTAGACTCATTGGCCACTCTCAAGGTCAGCACTATAGAGCACACTTTGAGAGAACAAATTGAGACAATAATAAGATTAGGCACTTCTTTCTTTATTTCACTAATGGCTTTGCCCTCCATTAGCTTGTGGAATTAAGACAGATAACTTCTCAAAGAGTTCTCGTTTTTTGTATGCAAGAATGTAGGCTGCAGAGAAATGTTCTGGTTTATGACCCTTTCCCCTGGAAATATATGAATATCGCCATGGCTATTTTGTTCACTTCCAAAAATTTACTTTGCTCCCTGCGGTGCCTGCCAAAAAATGGACAAATAAATCAGCAGCACGCTGTAAAGCTGCAAATGTTTTTAAATAAATAACATTTCCGCCGAAAAGGGCAAGCGCTCGTAGCTAAACAAAATTTGCAGCATGCAAGATTTCCATCTCATCAATGGGATGTTAGTGGCTGTCAGAATGGGACTAATACTCTTTACGCTTCACAGAGTCTTCACATCTGTGTGTGTGTCTGTTATGAGATCAGATGGGCTAATTGAAATTCATTAGGACGAGGGAACTGTAGCTGGGTTGGAGGCATAAACATGCATATTGTTGGTTAATCTGCATCACCTGTTTGGATGCAAGTAAAACAACTTTTAGTCTGGCTTTAAGGCTTCCTTCCTTTAATGAATTATTGAAATGAGCATTTGAGAAAGAATAATTCAAGGCTAAAACAAGAGGAAGCAGACTGTTTCGTTCTATGTATACTGAACTGCAGAACTGGTGTGCTTTGTAGGAGAAGCTTTTAAAATCGGTTGGTGATTCTGGTTCCACAGGTAAAATATAACAAGCCACTGGGACAAACAATGTGCCAATAATGATTTACCTGTTTCTCAGCTAATCATTCCACTGTACATAGTACACATGAAAAGATGATTCAGCCACTGTCAGATAAGAAATAACAGTAAATCGTTTTAAGTTGTATATATTCCTAATCATGAAAATATGCTAAAGGTGCAGTATGTAATATTGACAGCAACTACAGTCCATATTCAAGGGAGTCCAAAGCTGCCAGATTGAGGACACACAACAGGAATGAGAGCAATTGAAAGTTGAAAGTGACAAACCTTACACTGTAAGTTGATCAGCAAATATCTACTTTGTCAATGCTTTTATTGCTGAGGGTTTTTAGAGCAGGTAGAACCTGTGATCTCTGACACAGTTCGTTTGCTGGCTTCCATGGCTGAAATATGCTGCCAACTGGGAAAATTGGCATTGGGTGGGATCAAACGGGCCAAAAAAAAAAAAAAAAAACAGACATTCTGGCCTGGAACGGACATTTCAAAGAAGAAAAACTGTCTGTAGCCTTGTTTTTCAGAGAAGTATTTGAACTTATGTGTCCAAATTTCTGCAATTATAATATGGTATTTTATGCTTAAGCATAGTCAAAAAATTACAAATAACACCTTTATGCACCCTTTTGACACTACTGGGGTCAGTAAGTTTTTTTTTTTTTTTAAGAGAAATTAAAACTTTTATTTAGCAAAGATTGATCAAAAATGACAGTAAAGACATTTATACTGCTACAAAAGATTTCTATTTCAAATAAATGCTGTTCTTTTGAAAAAAAATTTAAGAGGCAAATCAGAATGATTTCTGAAGGATCATGTGACATTGAAGACTGGATTATTGTTACGGAAAATTCAGTATTGCCATCACATGAATAAATTACATTTTAAAATATACAAAACTCTCTTATGTAAAACTGTTTTTTCAAATTGAAATATTACAGGTCTTACAGTATTTTTGATCAAATAAAAGGAGTCTCACGAGTGTGTCCAATATTCCAGACTTTTTTTGTTAAATTAAGTGCATAAATGTAAAATGCACTTTTTCAGAACTCACACTATTTATACTACAAAAGTATAAGTTGGAAACGTTTTGTTTAACAACACGATTTAACAATAACGCAATAACGCATGATTTTGATTAGGCAACAAAGAAGGGGGATTTAAGGCCACAATTTAACCACTGAGTATAACATATTTCCATGTGATGTCACTCACCCTGCTGATGAGCTCTCCCACCATGCCAGTCCAGGTGCCATTGGCGCCCGGCACCCCGTACACGCCGTCCCCAACTAGCCGAATACGGTACTTGAACTTCAGGATATCTGCCAACTCCTTCAGCATGTCCACACAGAAGCCCTCATAGCGCTCGTTCCCTTCTAGTTCCTGGTGATTGGCTCTCAGCATTACATATGGATTCTCCTGTAAAGACATCATTGGTGTCACCAAAAGCAGTCACATCTAAACACACTTTCAGAGCACTTCTATATCAATCGATTGTGCTACAAAAGATTGTTTGAGTTGGCAAGTCACCCTAGCTATGTTTCCATCCAAAGATGTGAAAAACTGGAATGTCGCATACAACATTTGTGAATGAAGCACCATCTCCATTCCATGTGTTCAAAAGAACAAAATAGTCAATTCCTGGGAAACTTGCAGAGTATCAATAATAAAAATAGAAGTTGCTACAATCCGGGAAAACACTGCAGCTCTTTTTTCCTACACAATAAATGACTTGCACCTTAGAGCGTGCAGACGAAATGCAATAACAAACGCTGTCATGTTATCTTGCATTCGGAGGCAGATGCCTGATGTTTGGGAATGCTATCGCTTGAGACAGTTTTGAAAGGTAATTATGCCAAATCAATTTGATGACTGACTTTGGCTCAGGGCTTTCAGAATGACAAAAAAACATTTGAGATGGAGTGCAATGAGATTGGTCCACTGGTTAGACCAGTTAGCCAATCACATGATCTTTTGAGAAAGTGTTTTTTGTTGTGAAATGAGGAATTTGTTTGGAAAATTGTAGTTTATGTGCATATTTTCTTATAGGTTAAAAAAAATATTCTCCTCATTTGAGAATTTTAATTCTTTTCAATAAAAGAATTTTATTGCACATTTTAAAATTTTATATGGATCTTGCCGCTTCCCTCCAGGTTTTAATGTGATATCCAAAAATTGGAAAGAAACAGCTACAGTTTGGACACATGGGGCTCTGTGACAAATGTGAGCCCACCAAAAGACCAAGTTCCAAATTTATGGTTTGTTTTCTCATGCTGCCCAAACACTGAACAAATTTAAGAGGCAATCTGTGGTCAAAATAAAGGCTTCGTAAACATTTTATTACACCATCATTCAATAAAAAAATCACTGTGCTCAATATTATACACTGAGATACAGATGTTTTGCTAGTGTGCATGTTGGCTGGGTATGTTACTGACATTTTCAAACACTTTGCATAAATTCAACAGAACAGTGACACCTCAGACATGAACAGTCACTACAGAATGAAACCAGCCATATAAAAGCTTTTCGAAATCACTTTTTGATATATAAAAAAAAAATCACTTTGTCTGATGTGTTGCGACAAGACACACTATAATGGATCTGGTGTACTTAAGATTTGTTTAGCGCAGACTGGTCGACTGGAGAGAGTGTTTCATTTTCACCAGTAAATCTGACTCACTCCAGTCCGATGATTTGAGTGGCAATCTGAAGAGCTGACGAGACTTTTCAGTCTTTGGCATCGCCATGGCAACACTTTCTTCTTTTTTTTTACCTGCTTGTCTGGTCCTGCATCCCTGATTTTTGATGTGCCCAGTGGACATGCTCCAGCTGGCTTGAGTATAGCAACAGCTGGGTCTTGCGGCCTGTCAGACGAGGGGGAACGTCAATGGCCATGTTCCGACACTTCAAATAAACCTGAACCCTATTAATACGAGCCACTCATAAGCATCCAAATAACACAATAACCACCCTTTCACCTCATTTGTATGTCTATAAAAGCCGTACGCTGTATTTGCAGATGGATATTCGCACCTTGAACCTGACGGAGCAATCGGCGAAATCCCATATTGCCGCGGCACAAAGAGGAGCCGCTTTGGCCCAGAGTCTGACACTCTATAAATGCAAATCCTTCCATTTTGTTCATTAACTCGTTGAATCATCCACGCATGTTACCGTCATGCCCCACACTGACACCGCTGCGGTGGTTATGCAGAAAAGCACAATATAAATGCAAATTTTCATCGCTTACAGCCTGCTGGAGGCACTCAAGTATTGCAGCCGGACACTTTCTCTCAAACTAGGCTTATTAAAGAGAAGCATTTTATGGGCCAGTTGCATATTAGACAGACAGTTTCAAAGAACGAAAGCAAGCTAATAAACAAACCTTCTGGATTCAATTAATAGGTCTACGCACTGGGCGAGAGAAGTCATCAATGGTTTCGGGTCATTACATGCCGCCCATTATGGCCAAGTAGCCTCTGGCCTGATTGATGATTAAGTCAAAGAAAAAGGAGTGATTACACATTTATGCTTCATAATCCATTATTTGCAGAATCTATGAAAATATGAAGGAAAAGGAGTTGAGGAAGAGGAAGTTAACTGTGCACATACAGGACCGGCCACAGCATATCACCTTTTATATAAGAAATGGAACTTTGGCATAAATCAATTATATCAATCATGATACTATAGCAAAGCTAAAAATGGTCAAGTTAAATATTTACCTTTATGTTTTCAGTTAGCAAGCAAACAGTTTAGCCTTTTAAATGATGTCACATATTACTAAAGCTAAACATGGTCAAAGTAAACATTTTCCCGAACATTTTTGTTTTCAGTTTGTCTTCGGTTAGAAAGCGAACAGCTTAGCGTTATCACATAATATTACAAAAGCTTTTTCTTTCGTGTGTTTTCAGTTAGTAAGCTATAGCTTAACCTTTTAAATTCCATATAACAGCTTACTGTACATTACCAAGGCTAAAATGGCCAAATAAAACATCTCTACTTTCTTTGTTTTCAGTTAACCTTTAGTTATCAAGGTAACATCTTAGTCTTTTAGATTACATATCACATGATGTTACCGAAACTAAAAATGAGCAATAAACAAAACTTTGATGAAACAATTCCGTTTCTTTGTGTTTTTAGCTAGCTTCTAGTCTGTGACAAAAAATGGGGCAACTACATTTTTACATTTAATAATTCAATATTAGCTAAACTTATGGAAGGAGGGAGGAGGCAATTGAGGAAGAGGAGCGAGGTTAACCGTGAACACACAGGACCGAACCTGGCATATCGCCATCAATCTCAGGAATGGAGCTCTGGCATCAATCAACTGAGTGAGTGCTGTTATCAGGCCAAGCAATCCTCTCTTCCGAGCTTGAATGGTTCCATAAAATCTGCGGGTCACATCAGAGAAAGAAACTTTCCATTTAATAGCGCAGACAGTGAGATTAAGGGCACTTTGGGTGTCAAGCCTGCCAAATGCAACATTCCTCACCAGTCTGGGATTTGCAGCAGATTTGATTCTATTTGTTTTCTTGGAAGGCTGTCAGGTGATGAAATCCATTTTACAAATATAGCATGGCGGCAGTCTGGTTTGGTGCGTTTGGAAAACAAACATATTAAAGTTAATCTTACTTCAAATCAAATCTCAAAGCTTTTTGTTTAGAAAGAGAAGACAAATTGGAACTGTGTGTTAGCATTACTCAGACAAGCCCAAAAAAGCCTGAGTGAGTTTGGTAACTGACCGGTCCACTCCTCTCCTCTCTCTTTGATTCATTTATGTCTCCCTTGATTTTTTTATTGCTTACAGGGGGTGAATAAGACTGAAGATAGTCCAGACAGAACCAGCTTTGCCTGATAGCGATCACAGAGAGAGAAATTGGTCACAGAGGCGGCACATTACATGAAGATAGCACCTCACATTTTATATTTATGAACATTTCCAATTGCTGTGCGAATAAAGGCTTTCTGCTTCTTTTTAAACACAACAAAAGTGGTCTGTCCACTGAAGATGGCATGCTTGAGGTTTCATCATGAAATGTTTTCTTAAAGAGCACTTTATCGCCATCATTGATTACAGTAAGCATGAATTCAGCAGCTGAATGTGAGGACTCTCACATGCAGTGATACAGTATCCACTCCATATCACATTATTGTACTCAAAGATTAATAATACTTTGCTTTTCCTTTTTTCTAAGATGGGCTCTCAGAGACAATATGGGTCGGTAAAAGCTCACGAGTTGTCTCGAGGATTCAATTCAAGCATAATGTGGCTTTTGAAAAACACTGCAGATAGCATCAGTGAAAGATGATTTTACAGAGTGAACGGAAAATGAACCCAGTTTCAAAGGCAAAACAATATGTATTTGAGCTTAGACAGGAAAAAAAGGTCCTAGCAACTGCAGTTTCTGATGAAAAAGCATATCAAAAGCACATATAATGACAGCAAATAAAGGTTGAAAACATATTAAACACAAATAAAACAATAACAGCCTCCTGTATTTGCACACACTGTCTGTTTTGTTTTAATATTTGAATCACTAAAGGAATTATGCAAATCAGGCATTAACTGTATCAGGTACACAGAGTAAACCCTATACTAGCTCACATAGTGCCTGGTTGAGATGCGAAGGGGAAGGTATGTGAAAAGAAGCAGTGTGGTGCTACTGCGTATATACACAGGCTGCACCCGTGACACAACAACAATAGTCTTTGTTAAGGAAAAAAAGGAGGGAAATAACAATCAGCCAACAAAATGGCCTTTTATTTTTAAATTATGGCAGTTTTTAATGTTATAATCCCTACTAACATTAAAAGTGGACTTTACCATTATGAAATAATTCATGACCCATTTAAACACACATTATTCCTCACAGCTAAAAGAATTATTGCCACATAAAGGTCAGAAATTATTCAGCATTATTAATAGGTATTAAAGGAGTAATATTATTCTGTGGAGTTCTCTAGTATATGTGAGGTAAAGTGAGTTCATATCATCATATTCAATTTGATATGTCTTTACCAAGTCTACCAATGGCCACAGATTAGTCTAGCAATGGTAGAGCAATACATTTTTTTTTTCCACAATCATTAGGCAGATTTGAGGTAGTCTGTAAGTTATGAAAGCAATATAAAATGTTACAAACAAACAGGAGTATTTGTGTTTTCAATCAAAGCACTAAAGCTCTGGCTCTCTCTGCACATGATACAATGCCAGAGACATCAAGAGCAACTACAAAAAGCCACAGAACAGTTTGTTCAGTTTAGACAGCTTTACCACTGCAAGCCGAACCAGCTCTAATATACTGTCTATCCTTACAAAAATGTTAGATCTAGCCCATATCACCAGGGTAAAATTCAATCTGTGTGTTTGTGTGTGTGTGCTGTAACTCCAGCGATGACAAAAAGCTCAGAGCAGTAATGAAAACGCTGGTGGAATGGTCCACAGGTGCTGAGTTCTGCAGCATCTTTTCAACTGTGCTGCGTTTACTGAGATAAAGCAGACTTTGCAATCAGCCAGTGATGAATGGGCCATGATAGAGCTGAAATTGCTCTTTGGTGGCTCTTTAATGCGGACAAAGTCTTTGTATATCTTTAAAGAGGAATAAACACATGGTGCAAACTTCTGCCCAGTTCTCCTAGTTGCAACATCAAGCACATTAACAATCAATGATCTGAAAGAAACTAATCATTCCACCTGTATTCCACTCGTTCCTTTAGAGAGACACACATGCACACCCTCCCTGACATAATCATCTCAATTTCACTTACTGCACAGCAGTTTGTTTTCAAAAACCTGCTGAAAACACCAGCATATGTTGCGTTGGATGCTGGTGTGCTGATGTTCCCTCCAGACTTTTAAACAAACTGCAACTAAGGAATATTCTGAGTTAAATTACAAGTTGGCATGAAATGAAAATTGTAATCACCTTCTCTTCCCTTTTGTGGCGTATATCCAAGTGAAACAGCTTCTTGAACAAGACAAAATGTAGGGCGGGAGTTGATTGAAATCATTGGACCATTGTTGTTTGCTGATTGATCTTTGACAGCTTTCTGAAGGGGCGGGGGGGGGCTGAATATTGTTTTAAGACTTCTTCTAACCCAATGCCACGAGCAAAGTTTTGCTGGTGGCCAGCAAGATTACGCTTTTCAGCAGTTCTTTATGCTTATCACATCATTAATCAGGTATAAATTGTGACTTAAGAAGATATCTCCATCTATCCTCAACATGGCCAATTCACACCAGCTATTTATTGGTTTTCGAGCGCATTATTCACCTTGGATGGCCCCACTCTTTCTCAGTCATTTTATTCCTCTCTTTTCTAGTGAGGAATGACCCAGCCAGATACGCAACATCCAGCCTAAGGCTGTGGAGAGCCTCTTTTTTCTCATCACTATACAGTGTATGAGAAGATGAGAAAATTGCCCCCAGATAACAGCCTAGTGGATTACATCTTCAATTGGTGGTTTCTGCTCCAGGACACGCTATCACACGCATACTTGTTAGTTTCCACTCATCTCAGAGGGAAAAGTCTTTATTTAGATCAGTGCTGAACCCTGAGGTGATTAGAGGCTAGACAGACAGTTTCTGGAAGCTAAAGAGAGACTCCTTCAAAAAGGAGCTACTACATGTCATTCCCAGGGTGTGTGTGTAAAACTTTTGGCTAAATCATTAGGGTGTGTCCTCTACTGAGGAACGTGGACCAGAGTTGAAGACAGGACTTACCAGGATGGTAGTTATGGTGAGAGTGGTGTTGAATAGCGTGTCTGTCACGTTAAGTGATGGAAGCTTCTTCTCCATAGACAGTCCCTGCTCTGAATGCCACTGACCGATCTGTAGGGGAAACACACTGAGAGTTAAACCAAGCCTTCAAGCAAACTATGTGTAGTAGAAGATCCAATAACATAAAAAGAACAACCATTAATCCTTAAATGGATAGTTCACCCAAATTGAGAGTTCTGCCATAATTTAATCAGAGAGAAGCTGTTTCAGAAAGAGATGTCAGATTGCCAAGCTCCCAAAATAATAATACATATTATATATATTATACAATAATAATAAAAAAGCACCATGGAAGTATCATAAAATAAGTCCATATGACCTATGCATTATATTTCATGTCTTCTGAAACCAATTTTACACTTTGTGTGAGGTGCATACCAACTTTAATTCATTATTCACTGAAACCTGTCTCCTCCATCAATAACTCTCAAATTTCTATTGCGTTCCCACGTACTGTATTCAAATATGCACTTCAAAGTGCGAATGGTACTGGTTCTTACAAATCTCATTACTGCAACATTTTAAATATGCAGATGTACAAGACTTGTAATTCTATTTCACAGAAATAAAGTTCACATGAGCATGGTCAGAAATTCATTTTTCCATTAAGAGAGCCCAGTTTTTTTCTCCTTTGCAAGGGCAAATTTGATTATTGCTCTTGATATTGTAATAATGATTATCAATGTTGATTAACAGAATTAATAAAGTTTTTTGTTTTGGGATATGGCACATCATATTCTTGTAGAATACACAGACAAAACAAGTAAGGACAATTTATGAATTGGTCTATTGTTTTTTTATACATTAGAAAATCAAGACTTCACATTGGTTAGTTTAATAGAATGAAAAACAGAACAGTTATTCAAACTGGGAATAAATTATATACAGAAACCAAGCAAAGACCATTCCTCTTCATTAAAGCAATCCATGACTTCAGTCTAGTGAGAGTGCAAAACTTGCGAAAGACTTTCTGTATATAATTTATTCCCAGTTCGAATTTTTTTTTGAAAAACAACAAAACTCCCCTGAAGCTCTCTACATCTACACTGTAAAATGAAAATCTTGCTTACATTGTATCTGTACTTTGTAGTTTATGATGAGAGAAATTGCAAGAGTGAGCATGCACACTAAATAAAACGGACTGCCTCTGATTGGCCATTGCAATACTCATAAACTCAACATAAACATGTGATTGGTTATAATGCTCAATACTGCAAAAAACGTGTAAAAAGTAATCTGATACAACGTGAGCCGATCTATATATGCCACAATCAACACCTTTCATTCATTTTCACATTTCATATCAACAATAATCATCATAGATTTAAGTGTGTTGGTGCATTTTTTGCCCCATTATCTTGAATTTTTCCTCATTAAACTGCCTCAATGAGACTTTATAATACTCTACCTATATATGGTCTAAATAAAGAGGAAAGGACTTCTGCATACTAAACAAGGATAATTTTTAATGGCATAACATAGAACACATTTTGAACAAAGACATTATGCAATGCAATGGCACACTATTATTATTTATGCTGTATTTGATTTATATTTACATTTAATATTTATATTTAACTTTTCATTGTACATTTTGAAATGATATATTTGAGTTGTTTTGAAGTTGTGTTTGTAGTTGTCTTTAGATATTAATAGTATAGTACATATTTAAGGTGTATTAATTTATTGTTTTTTTTCTCTCAGAGGTTTGTTCTTTTAATTAATGTATCTTTTTTTTCCTTCTTATTTCATCTAATTTAAGCTTTTCATTGCATAGTGGAACTCTTACTCAGTACATATGACTAACTTGAAAAATTTGATTTGGGGAATTTTGGTGGCAATTTTACCCCAAGCCCTGTTAATTTACAATCCTGCAAATGAGTCAAATAGACTATATTTATTTAATATATATATATATATATATATATATATATATATATATATATAAATATAACATTTCATTTCGAAGCATAATTCCAAGTTCATATACACTTTCATATTAAAAAGAATGACCAGGATATGGTCAAAAACTCAATTAATTTGTGTTCCACAGAAGAAATCAAGTCATACGGGTACGAAAGAGAGTAAATAATGACCATTTAATTCTTGCATGAAGTATTCCTTTAAGGCTCAATGTCAGTTGGAGGAGATTGCGGAAGAGAGCTTGTCAACACACATACACAGAACAGTCAGCACACTTTAAAGGAAGTGGCGAAGGGACATGTGCTCACTCAGAGATGCAACAGAATGCATTCATTAACTCAATTACACCCCAATTCTCTGAAGCGAGCCAATGTCCTCATTATCATTCTGGTTTTGGCTGGCACCTCTCTGCTAGACCACCTATATGGGGGCCACACTACCTTTAATGGGAGGCTGAGTCTCCACCCAGAACACATGGCCATCATTTTTATTTTTTATTATAATTATGGAGCTGTATGGTTCACTGGGCCTCCTGCCTCGAAGTGTTCTGCAGAGGAGCCGCTCTATTTATCTTCCCTTCGCTAGCTGATCCCCAGCGTTTCTGTAGACCCAAACGACACAGGGGAGGACGCTGCAGCACTGCGCTGGATCTAAAATTACCTGCTCTCTGAAAACGAAGGTGTCAAGGGCCACAATCGGGAGAAAGTGAGCCACAGGAAGTTTTTTTTGTTCAAAGTGAATGTATAGAAGCAAAAACAACCAAGTAGTGTGACTTTATGAATGCTATAGTCAGAGAAACAGGAACATTTCCCCAGATCCAACATGCATGGGTCACCTTCCAAAAATCAAGGGCAAAATACATCTGCTCTAGCTTGACTTTATGTTGCATAGGAGAGCAGCTGCTCAAGATTGCACCGATCCTCATGAGATCGCAAAATGCTGACGATAAGCCTTTTATAAAATGCTCAACATTATTTCAACGTTAAACCTTTTTCTCAAAACAAATTGCAAAAAATATTTTTCTTAATTATTACTTTTGTCTTGTTCTCCGGTTGAATTATCCTGAAAAAATTAATATATTCTTTGAAAACAAGTCTTAATTTGAATGTCTTAATTATAACAATAATAAACATCTTTGTAAGTGAATCATGTGTAGAAAATAAGGAAAGTAAAGTTTTGCAGTAAACATAGTGAGAGTTGAAGAAAGGAGAAAGTAAGAATGCAACACCTGGAATCAAAGATTTCCTCAGAGAATATGATCAAAAGATCCTACTTTCTATTTCATTTCCTCCTTGCCAGGGTAGAGATACCACCTTACTCTCACAAATGTAATCCAGCAGCAGCCAAACAGCCTTGATGGCTCTGTGGAATCAGAACCCACATTTCCAAACCATCTCAACTGAGAGAGGGTGCGATTTCAAGAACAATTAGGATTTATTAGAAGTGACATTAAGAAAAGAGAGGAGGATGATGTGTAGGCAGTGAGTGCAATCAGGGACAGTGAGGGACTGTGCAGTAAAGCTGTGGGCAGGAAGAGAGTTTGGATATCGTCCAATAGGGAGGAACTGCTCTGAGAGCAGCAATCTACTCGGCACAATCAGCTCTGACAAACATCAAGAACAAAACATGCCCAGAGTGGCAAAATAGAGTAGACATGCACTTATGCGTGTCACACACACACACACACACACACACACACACACACACACACACACACACACACACAATAATAATAATTCACAAAATACATGGTTTTATTTTTTTAACCGCTAGAGGGCCATTAAATTTAAATGGAAATTTAACAAAGCTGGATGATGACATCCCTGTTTTCTGCAGAACTTCTTTATAGATTAAATTAACTAGTTTAATAACTGATTATTTTTACAGTAGAAATGAATCAACACTGAACTAACTTCTGAACAATTGCACAATTTTCTTTTAGAGCTCATTTACAATAAATAGGACAATAACTATAACGATAACTAAAGTTTTAATACTCAATCTAATGGACATGTCCATAGGAAAACTAACAATAATGACACAGAGAAACAATATTGTTGGACTCACTTTCAGAACAATTTTTCCAGCTGATGAATGAATAAAAATTAAAAAAAAATTGACAGCCATCATATTATCATCATATTATGTTATTGTTCTTGATGTAAACAGGCCTTTAAGGAAGTATACTTTACACCTTCAGCATGTGCAATAGTACTTGAAAAATACAAAAAAATTCCTGCTTTTCCCAAGAGAATCTGATGAAAGCGGCCTAAAGTTCAGTGGCACCATTTGAGCGTTTGACCATGATTCTCTCTGATTTAAAGGTGAATGGATTGCACGGCTTAATACCCTTAAAGGTCTTTAGTTCGTTTCATGCCTATGGTACAAATAATCACAACAAAGGCCCAGCAAGCGACTCATTCTCTACACTGGGCCCCTAAGAGGCTATAAGGGAGCAGTTGTGGTAATTAAGTGTGTAAAATGAGAGCAACAAGCCAAGGTAAATGAGAGTAACTGGCTGAGCAGGACCCATATCCTGTTCATTTAAACGAGTCGCGATTAATCAAGAGCTTTGAGTGCTTGTCATTAATTACCGCTGACAAGTACACAATATCAAAGTCAAATTTTAGCTCCACTGCTAGTACAAACGGTACTTACAGCATCCTGTACGCCTGATCAAAGCTTTTAATGTACTCAGGGACAGACATCTCAAGTTCAGCATCAGTCAGTCTGCAGAGGTGTTGTTGTAGGTTTATGTCTTGTGTTTTTTTATCACTGCAATGCTAAAAAGAAAGTTTTGTAGAAGGTTGCAAAGGACACAAGTAAAGAAATGTACAAATGTACAACCCTGCATGTGTTTCAGCTTTCTGATAATGTCAGTTTAGTGGATGTCAGCAATAATCATAGAGCTCCATACCTGGTACATATGCAATTATCACCTCAGCTGTGCTGACACACTCCTTCACGCTTTATCTGTCTCTCATCTCTTTTTTTTTTTGCTTTTCCCATTCTTCGCTATAAATCTGCCCAATAATGGAAACCAGTGGGGTGGCTGAAACAGGCAGGCAGAGTCTGGTATATTCTGTGAATGGAGTCGACACAGATCAATACAGTAGTGTGGGAAAGATGGAGGAGAGGAAGAAGGGGCGACGGATAGACCTTAGAAAGCACTGCAGCTTCAGAGATAACATGAATGCCTATTGTGAGCCACCACAACCATTCAGTCAGTTCTCGAATGGAGTTCAAACTAATAGGACAATGGCAACTGTATCTGTGTGTGACTTGTCAACTCACTATCAAACTATCAGTGTATGAGTCCAGGGTCTCAGGAAAGTGTTTGAATGTGAAGTTATTGTATACAGTGGTTGAATGACACTATCTTTGTGTGGAGCACTGCCAAGCTCCCACACTACAAAGTGTCATCGCACCAATCTGTAAGTGTTCTTCACAAAGCCGGTGACCCTGTGACCCGCAGCTCAAAAACATGTCCACATCGCCTTGTTTGATGGCTACCCATTTCCGTTTATTCAGAGGCCAGAATTCCCTCCTCTCATGTGGAACGAGGAGAATGTCACACCTGCAGCCATTAGTGGGAAGCATACGCTGACGGAAAGAGTTAAAGGCTGGTTGGAAAGGTCAGTTGGGTAAACTCCCTTTCAAGAAGTGACCTTTTACTACAATCAAAATTTCAATTTGCAGCACATAACCGCCAACAGAAAAACATTTCTTGTTATTCCCAAATAGCTGAGCCAATTTCAACATTCATTATTTGACATTATCCGCTTGCTGCAGGGGCATTGCCATAATGAGGAGACACTGGAGATCAGAGCACGTCAAGCTCCACCCAAAGCGCAGCTCACATCAAAGCTTTCTACAGTCACACATAACAATGCTCAGCCAAAACCCCCACTGTCCGGATGCTAACACTGAAAGGAAGGAGGGGAGATATGCTGAGACCAAATCCTGCATACTGCCTCGTCCCGCTTTTTATCATTGCTCATTTATTCTCTATCTCTGCTATAGCTCTTTCCTCCTCCAACTTTATGAAGGTCCCGACTGCCTGTGCATGGGTAATGGCGAACAGAGAAATCGATTTCAAAGTACTTTATCAGCATTGTTATACGTACAATATTGACAAAGCATCAACATGCACAAAAGCAGTGAAAAGTAAAGAAAAGTAAAAAGTAATAATTATAACAAAAACAATATTATACAAAACAATATTTAAGTAAATAAATAAAATTAAACCAGTGACAAGTAAAGAAATGAAAAGAAAATGAAAAAAAAGAAAAGAAAAGAAAAAAGTATTAAATAAAAAATAAAAATGCCAGTAATGGTAATTAATAATAACAACAATATACAAAATAAAATATATAAAACAATTTTTTAAAATAAATGTAAATAAAAGGAAAATTAATCAACAAATAAACTGTACAAATATATATATATGATGTGATACTTAGCTACTCTACCAGGAAGATCCAGCAAATAAAAAAAAAAAAAAACACACTAGAATTATGGCTCAATATATTCTTGAAGGGCATAGGAAAACAGGATTTTCCTTGCTCTTTTCATTGCACTATGTAGAGATAGTCTGACATTCATAAAGCAAAGCTCCCTCTTCACACCATGAAGCCCTTTTATGGAAACGTAAGCTCTTCTCAGAGGTGGGGTGATGTAATAATTACCAGAGCTTTTTGTGATTTTAATCCCTTCTGAATTGGCCACGTCAGTAATTTTCCTCGATTTTTTACAGACTGCGAATTTCAGACTACAGTGTCTTTAACCTTAAATGCTTTGGAAAAATAACCATATATAACAGTCTTGTGAGAACTGAAATCCTGGTAAAAAGCTATGAATTTACACTCATGTCCATTTAACTTTATTTAACCTTTAACTTGTACATGAGGTTCTCTAAGTGGCTCAAGTAGATGTTAGTCAATGAGAAGACAGCTCAGAAGATAAAATAAAAAGCTTTACTAGTTCTCGGAGCGACCACGGATTAATAGAGTTTTTGCGTGGTCACTCAAATCACTTTTCCATTGTGAAGATGCTGCATGTGTCATGACCTTAATCATAATACAGCAATTTAAGATTTATTAAACTAGAATTTCATAGAGTTCGACTAATGCATATTAAATTTTTATCCATGAAAAGAGGGAAAGGACTGTGTGATTCCTTTTGGATAATTTATATATAGTAGTAAATGGATTTATATGGGATTTTGATGATTTGTATGGTGTAGTAAAAACATAAAAGTACATTTACAGTCATTTTAAGACAAGATCTGAGAGAAAAGATGAAGTTAAAAGGAGGAAAGGAAGTGGTAAGGAAGTGAGAGTGAAAATTAAATGTCCTGAAAACCAATCCTGCGTTTACAGAGATGCAAAAATGTGTCATGGCATCAATTTCACAACCTTTAGCACTTTATAATTTGGCAATATCACATATTACAACAACATTTTACATACAAAGTGATTAGCCAATCATAACATGCATCGTTATTATTGACCTATCAAAGGTACAGAGGCAAAGACAACCTGTTTAATTCTAACATTGTGTCATAACCAGACATCATGTGATAAAATTCCACAAGATGCCCACACCAGACATGACAAGGCAACAAGATGTGACAAAATCAATCACAAATCACAGCCAATCAGAAGAGTGTACAATCTCTCAATCACTCTCACGCACAACGTCATGGAAAAGAATAGAACAGAATCCCTTGACATTTGTTGTCTTTGTAGCTGCTTTGCGGTGCCTCATGGTACCAACCCAGAACAATCTTGTTCACCGTTCTTTGGTGGTTGAATGATCTTCCCAACCTTATGGGGACTGCTGAATCCCTGACAATTTTCAAGAAATAGCTGAAAATCATCTATTCCGTAAGCACTTAACTACGGCCTGCTGAATTCCCTATTCTATCCCTCCCTATTCTAACTTTTACTACCCTGAGCGATGGCTAAACTTTGCATTAATAGCATCTCTCATGTTTATGACCTCTTTAGATAAATCTGTTGGTGTATTTCTTCAACAGTCACGTTGGATAAAAGCGTCTACTAAATGAATAAATGAAGATGTGGATTGTTATAGATCCTGAAACTTTAACATTAAACAAGAATTGTGCTTAACTGTTCAAAGTAGCTTCTTCATACTTCTTTTGATTTATCCCTCCAATCTATACAGCCAAGTCTAAGTCCACACAGAGAAGCCAAGACACATTAAGACTCCCCCTGTGGTCTACAATCAAACAGTCTTTATCTGTCCTTCTGAAAGTCTACGTTCACACAACCCCCATCACTGTAATTACTAAAAACACTCACTGAATACAAACATATTGGCTTTAATGTTGGTTGCTAAAAGGAGACGAGTCTTGCGTGCCTCTCCGGCTTCTTTTCAAGTCAGAGTCGTTACTGACTCTCATGACCTCAGGACCTTTTCAGACTCTCATCTCTCTGTATCTGTTTTTCTCTTACTCTTCATTTTCTCAGGAGCAGAACACAGCGTCTGCAGTGTTAAAAATTGAGTCTGTGTTGAGCAATTAGTCATAAAAAACAAGGTCAGAGGATGATTCGTAGGCCAGATGATGGACCAGGTAACAGCTCAAGGGAAAAAAACAACACTCTTAAGCCCCTGATATACTTATGAAGTTCTCTTTTTTGCTCAGAAGAAATTAACTGGAAAAAATTTCCACGTCAAAAAAGGCAGAGTCTCAGAGCACACCTAACTTTTACATAATAGCCACGAACCAATTGTAGTTCGAAGGTGTTTACCAGCCAGAGTGAACTTTTTTTTTTTTGGCTTTGGTAAGCTATTTTGAACTCTAGAAACAAACTCCAAACAAACTTTGTTTTGGCCTTATTTTGTTTGAAATGACATCACGTCATTTCCTTCTTCATTTTCGCTCAAAGAATATCGGGGCCTTTAAGAGACCTGACATCACACGGTATGTTTCTACTCTCGCAAATACCTCTCATTCGTTTACCTCCTACACTACTAGAGTTTTGATCATTCAGCGTTCGCAGGCCCACTCCTTCATATTTCATCACATCCATGTTATTGCTCTCCCCAGGCGGGCTCACGTACTGACACAAATTGCGTACATTACAGAGGAATGTTATGGCTGCTGTGACAGTTTTATTGCCACTCCGATGAAGACATAAACGGGTAATTCATGATTTCTATCAGAGATAATGCTGAAGTCCTCAAAATGCTCCTGAACTTCCATTTCTCCAAATTCTGTCAGAAACACGTTTTTATACTGGCACCAAACTGCATAGTATGTGAGAAATGGGTAATTCGGAAATAAAAATATCACTCTGGGAAGCTCTTTAAACACTTTAAAATGTGAGGAACTTGTGCCTTATGGTCTAAATCGACTGGTCTCAAGTTGATTTGCAAGGCTCTTGCCAAACCAGCTGGTGTGGTACGATATCTTTCAAAACAAGGAGCGAATTCATAGTTTAACTCCCAGCGTGTGTCGGGATGTGTTGACTCCTCTCCAATGTTCTATGTGGGGTGCAAACTTGACGGAGCTTAGCGACTACTGTTGTCTTCAGCCACTCTGATAAAAACACACATAAGACACACACAGGACTAATAAATGAGGTCTCATGCTGGGAGGATAAATAAACAAATTCAATTGAAAGGAAGAGCAAGCGAACTGAACCAGGCGAACAATCAAATTCAAATAGCTGTGTGTGTATTAAAACAACCTGCTGTGAGTGTGTATTAGGTGTTGGGGAGAAACTAAACCAAAATTAGCAATGCTACCAGCTACATTCATCAGGAGCATGACAGTGCTTGGTTGATTAAAAATGTAGCTTATCCTGTAGCAACCTAACCTTTCCAGCAAAAAGCAGTAAAGCGCTAAAAAAATGCTATGTTGAGGTTTGTCACTGTATGGCATGCATGTAAGTCTTGTAAAATATTTCATTAAACATACAACAAAGTTGAGGATACATTGCTGTCTTTTGTAAAAATGTAGTCTACACCCAACTACCATACAACACACAACACAACAGCAACCAAAAAAAAAAAACATTTCTAAATGTTTTAGATGTTTTTCTGAAATATGTTTTTTTGATGTGAGACTTTTGAAAGACATGACTGAAAGTTATTGACTCTTCTGTCAGAAGTAAAACGTGCGTGACAAATACAAGTTGTTTGATTCATCTTCTGTCAGATAAGATGTTGTCAGTATATATGTTAATCCGGGTACACATGTGCGATTTATAATAGTCCTTTACTATTGTTGCTTGTCAGACTGTATGAACATGATCCTCATGTTACACTGGTCATTTATGTCGACAGTCAAGACACGTTAAAATCGGAAGAGAGCATAAAAACTTGTCCAGAGTTTTACATCAACCCATGCACGTTCGGTGACTGTGAGCTGCATTACGCGCGGGACTGAAATGGTAGCTAACAAAGAAATCTCTAGCCTTAATTTTGATCACTACTTGTCTTGAAAAATACATCAATTTGACGGTGGTCAAAGGAGAAGTCACATTGGAGGACTGTGAGTCAAATCTTCTGACACTGCCAGAATCTGAGGTAAAATTTGACCGCAACTGTCATTAATCGGCTGTCAGTGATCATGTCAAACTAACGGCCCAAGACTACAGATTTTAGCCTAGGATCAGAGGAATCTTTTAGGATTTTCAAAATTTGTCTCAGATGACCAAATTCTGGTCAAATTCGCACAGCGTGCAACCGACTTTAGACTGATTATTCTATCATTATTTACGTTACTAACTTGTTACTAAATAAAAAAGCCTCTCTGCTGAAAACATACAAATTATAAGCCTTGAACCGCTTAATTAAAATGAACTGTCCAACATTACATTTATAGAACCTAAAATAGGACTTAAAACACATTCAGTTCATTGTATGGGTTTAATTGGGAAGTTAAGTTAAAAACACAAAGAATAAAAAGTATAGCACACAAAAAAATACACTATAAAAAATGCCAACATCAAATAATATTATTTAATAGGGTTGGGCCAATAGCCCCCCCACAACCCACCAGTAAAGATGAAGTAAAAATAAGATAATAAAGTTGTGTGCAAAAAATGCCAAACAAATAATAAGCTACTAGATATTTTACACGAACAAAACCACTGGTATTCAAATACAGAATGGTAGCACTATTTTAATGTTTCTTGACGTGAGCAGTACGTCAAAACAGCGGCGTGGATCACACCACAAGCACTCCGGACCGTTTGTGGTAATGATATATCCCTCCCCCTGCAATATCATCCTCTATCGTGATGTTTCATTGAAGCCAGATGATGCCAATGCCAATTTGGTAGACATCACCCAACCTTATTATCTAATTAAGGAAAATGAAAAAAAAAAAAAAAAAAATAGAGCAAAGCTACATTTTTTAAATGAGCTTGCCCAAAACGGATGTGTACAATATCAAAGGAGTGTAAGATTAGTCCTGGGCCAGATGCTGTCTACTCAGAAGATGAGCTCTGCCACCGAGGGGAGAATCAAAAAGGGACAAATGCAAGGCGGGAGATGAGGCCTGCACGCAGCAGGAGCAAAATCCAACAGTTGAAGCCTCTCTTTCAGGGAAGAGGAGCTACTCCTCCCTGCTGGTAGGCCTCCTCTGCAGGTGGTATAATCTCAGGCCTTGATTAACTACTTCTATTACCAAACTTAATTACTAAATCGTCAAGAGTGGCCTGCGCTGGCGTGAGCAGACCAACCCCCCGCAGCAAGAGAGACAAACAAATAAACAGCAGTGTGGGTCTGACAGCCAGCTTCTCACTGCTATTAGGCTCCACAGAGCTCAGGCTAATTAATAGCCCGCGATGCTATCGATGGGGGAAATAAAGACAATTGACAATCGTCTCTTGCAAACCCAGGGAAAAAGATGCAGGGCTGAGACCCGCTGGGCAAAGGGGCTAGAAGTGTGTGTGTGTGTGTGTCTGTGTGTCTGTGTGTGTGTGTTTTTGCATAAAAATATGTGGGTGGTTTTAAAAAAGCTACATCAACATTACAAACATGCTTTTGCTGCATCGCTGCTCTAAGGGTACATAGGCTGGCGGGGTGCCCAAACAAACCAGCCGCCTTTCTCATGGATCCTGAAGGGCATTTACACTCGGCTTGCCCCCTGGGACACAGCGGCTACACTATGTAGTGTATGGAGCACGGCAAAGTCAATGAGATCAAGCCACATCATCTCTGAAGCTCACAATAGGAAAAAAAAACCTCCCCACACCGTGTCCTTGGACAGAGCCCATTTTGGACTAAAAAGGTGTCCCATCATAATTCTGTCTTTCCCATTCTGTACAACATCTTCATCCCAGAACTGGCTGAATTAAATCGTCCATTAAGTGAAAACATCGCAGGCCAATGGAGGACACCATCTGCCCACGGTTGCAAAGCACTGACTCCTTATTAGCCGGGGTGATATCGCTCATTACCCCAACTCATAAAAAGATAAACGTAGGGTGTCCTGAATTAAAGCACATTCTCTTGAAAATATTTACTAGTCTGAACAGTCTTTTCATCGCTCGTTTAGCAGAGAGAGAGGAAACGCGTGGGTGAGAATGCCAGTCGGAGGCTGCTAAACTGAGCGCTATGTGGTGTGGACATGTTTAATGGGGTCTCTTTATGGAGATGACTGGTGGAGCTTATGGCAGAGCAGTGGGAGAGAACATGCCAGATCAGAGGGAAAGCCACAGGGAATGTCAGGCCTGCTAAAACTAAGAAATACGGCGAGGCTGAGGTGACCTTCTTAATGGCACACATCTTCTGGCTTTCAATGAAATGCTGAGAGGGCTAACTACTTTAGACAGCAGTAAGACAAATGTTCAAGTCACTGCTCCCAAAAGCTACTTATAAACCATATGCATCATATACGGTGAGGACAGGTGGAAGATAGGGCCACCATTTCATTAAATAGCTCACAATAGGGATGTGTCGATGACTGTCTAAAACAGAAGAAAACATTTCTAGCTCTTGAGCTGGAGGTTACTTAGTTTGTACTTTACTTTTTTTTTTTTTGTTCGGCAGTTGTTGCGGATGCTATCGGTTGAAGAAAAACACAAGCAATGTTCTCTCCATCATTATGCTTCAATATATTCCTTTTCCAAACTGTCAGAAAATTCACTATCTGTTCCAGTAAAACCTAAAAGGAAAATGCAAATAGATGAGGTCCCTCTGTTGTACATTTATAGATATATGGCTGAATTTTTGATTAAATGAAAAAGACATAAAATAAAATATATCTATTAGAAAACAAATCCTTTCACACTCAAAGCAAAATTAGTATTGGACCAACAAGTCATACTTGGTTTCCTTCACTGACCTCCAAAGTCCAAGATGAATGAAGTTATCAAGTAAGTTCATTTGAGCACTTGAATTAGTTAGTTGAATTAGAATTAGTTATGATCGCTCCCTCAAGTCACTGTAATGAGTTCATTAGAACTTGTTTTGTAGAAAAACAGGCAGTCAATGTGCTATTGAAATATGCAGATGAAAGTTAGTGTTTAAATTTCAGTTTTGACAAAAGAAAATCGACTATAACATACATTAAATAGACTATCATATTTAGTAGAATATTTATCAAACAGTAAAAAAATTTTTTTTGCATAACTTAATGCTTATTTTGCAACATCACAACCTCCCTTTAATACTTTTTAAACTAAGTAACGCCCATTAATTAAATAAATAATTGACCAAGCTCTGAAGTGCAATGTTTTAAAAAGAAAACAGGCAAAAACATCTTTATGACAGCTAAAATAAATCTGTTTTGACAGATTGCAGTGCGTGTGTCTTTGAGGCTGCACGAACGCTCTGATTTCGACAGCAGTGGTTTTACATTTGAAATGCTGTCAGTCGCCGTGGTTTCATTACTGACTATTTGTTGCTGTCCATTTGAGAGTTTTCCTTGATCATTATACAGAGAAGCCAAGCTTTCAGGTAGGATAAAAATTCATTGATTGAAGGCCAACTGTCCAATAGTGTTTAGAGCTTTTTGTCCAATGAACATTGATCTTAGCTCCATTAAAATCAAGTGTTCAGATATAAGCCATAGATTCCCTCTGATGCACGACTTCAAAAAGAGTTTATTGGCTACGCATCCACTGACATCCATTTTCATGCATGGATGGATGGATGGATAGATGGATGGAACAACAGAATTAACAATACATAGAACAAAATGAACAATAAATGGATGGATGGATGGAGGCATGGGCCATTTTTTTGGCCGCCATATCTCTTAAATAATTAATAAATACTCACATTCTCTCCATTAAATTAATTTTGTGATGTGCTATTGCCCAAATCACTGAATAATTAAGAGTCTTTTTAGAACCCAGATACATATCACCATCCATGTGCTTAACTTTCTCAAAAACATCTCAGAGAGTGTTGGCAGTGCGTAAAATAATCAGCGAAGTGTCGAAATGTTACATACGCTCTCATTAACCAGCCTACCTTAAGCACTGGCACACAGATTGGACTGGCATGCTGCTACAGCCACGCTTGGTTTAATGACACCTGCATGAAAAGCCGTGCAGCTATCTTGTCATCACAGCTGGGTTTGATATACATCTTTCAAGCTGAAACTGATGTGAAATTGCAGTGCTTGTTGAGTGCAGCACAGTTGAAATATGTGAGATGCTAGCCAGAGAAATTCAATTTAAATGTGCCAATAGTGTGTGATGGTCTACCTCACATGTCCACCTTCCTCTCCTCCCTCCATACCAGCTTTCAGATGGGAAGCGTATGTACACATGTGGACCAATCTGTCTAATGCCCACAGGGTAGGATCGGCTCTGCCAACTGCTCCAGGACATGACGGATAAATCTAGACCTAACACTTCTCTCAGTGCTGTTCTACTTTCCGTCTTACTCTCCTTTTAGCCACAATTTTTCTCTTTGTCCTGCAATTCTGTGAAGACTCATAGCTTCCCAGTGGAGAGGGTGTTGATGTAGCCTCCGAAACTGATATGAGCCCCAAGCATCTGTCAATATATTATGTGGAAAAGAGAAGGCATGTGCATGTGTGTCTACATGTTTTTGTATAAATCCTGGCAGCTTTACTCAAGACTTGTTGCCAAGGCATCCGTATACCTTTATTAGTTGCTAATCTGAGACTGAACATTCAGGAAGCATTCTGTAATATATATCTCAATATATTCATGGACCAGAAATATTACTTTTAATTCAGATTATACTGTATATAATTTAGCATTCTCATTCAGATTAAAATGGAGGCTGTTTCAGAAGCAGAAGCATCTAGAAGTTTATTTAATGTACAACCATTCGAAAGTTTGTGAAATGAAGTTTCTTATGCTCACCAAGACTATAATTATGTCATATTATATATTACACAATATTATGTTTTTTCTGTATTATATATAAAAAACACAGAAAAAAACTGTAATATTATGAAACATAATATAACTCTTTTCAATTAGAAAATGTTTAAAAGTGTAAATTATTCTTGCAATGGCAAAGCTGAATATTCAGCATCATTAGTAAAGTCATCTAATAGGCAGATTTTCTGCTCAAAAATATTTCTTTTTATTATCAGTGTTCAAAACAGTTGTGCTGCTTCATAGTTTTGAGGAAACCATTTTTTTCTTTGATGAATAGAAAGTTCAGCATTTATTTGACATGCAAAGCTTTTGTAACATTACAAACATCACTTTATCGATTTAATGTGTCCTTGATGAATGAAATAAGTAATTTCTTAAAAAAAAAACTTTTTATTTTTAACTTTTAACTTTTTAACAGAATTTCTAACAATTTTAATAATTTTTACTAATATATTTAATTTAATTTCCAAAAAAGCTAAATTATTTCAAGTATCAGGCTACAGTTTCTGGTTTAGCTTGGAAAAGCATACTACTCCCATTATTCTTGCAGTCTTGTGTAATGTGTGCAGCATTATACAATAGAATGCATTAATAATACACTAGTATTACTTCCAAACACAGCCGCTGTATTTTGCACACTGATACTCATTAAATGAAAACAGGCTCTGCTTGGATTTGTGGGTAAATGTCTATCATTAAGTGAAATAGACATTGTGAGCTCTGCCATAATGTTCAGTCTTTTACAACAACAAGTGCACAACACATTTAGAAAATGATGGGCAGAGAGGAGCTACGTTAGGACAGTGAGGTGACATTCGCATGAACTTTGCTGTCCAGCTGGACCGCACAGCCACGCTGAATGAGCCGGGCCAGGGAAGCGACAGATGCATTACATCAAATTGAGACAGTGGATATTACTATCTAGAAAAACAGTGACGTCTTTGTGAAACTAATAAGGTTGGGTGCAAGCACCAGCTGCCAGTCCAATCTCTGCTGTTATGCCTGGAATAGTGAACAAAGTGGCCTTCGTCTGTCCATCTGTCCATCACAAATCACAGGGCACTCTGTACAAGAGCAGTCCATGGAGAAAGTTGCCAGCGTTTCAAAAGGTTAAAAGAGCAATAAAAAAGTGTGTGTGAGTGACACAAGGTGACGGTCACAAAGGCTCAAGAAATGTGGTGTCACTCAGAAACCAGCCCGCTGTTTGACAGCGCTACCCTTCTGCTCTCTCTCTCTCTATGTCATATAGAGAAACAGGCAAAGCTAACAACAGTCAGCCGTCAACTCAGTTTATCCTAAATGGCTGTTAAAAGTTGGAAAGCGATCTAACTGTGCTGTTGGACGTAGCTCGGGGCAAAACAAGAAAACTCACTCAACTTCAGCGGTTGCAGTGTGTGAAAATGGATGGAAATTTTTATTCTATAACAACACTATGAGTAATTTATATTCTATGAGTATTTCTATTAGTTAAAAAAGAACAGCAGGTCACAATTCTGTCAAACTCCACCTCCAAACTCCATAGTGGACAAAATGTTTTGACACTTTCTGTCTTTGTCAGGTCCTTTTTGGAATTTTCTTTTTCTGAGCAAAGCGGGGGCACATCTTCAAAAAGAGGATCTTTTAAGACAATTCTTTCACAATTTTCCTGATTTACAAAAATGTGTTGCTTGTTGCCATCTTCTTTAATAAAAAACTTAAAATAAATCAACACACAAATTTCATCAGGTGGAGTGCAACACAAAAACAATGGAGCTCAAAGTGAAACACATCCCAAAAAACTTTAGAGCATGACCAAAAAACAAAAAAAACATCCAAGGAGGCCTTGGAAAAAAGAACAAAAAGAACAGCACACTATGCCACTATGCTCTCAAACTATATTTTAATAAAGGGAAAAAATAACGTTTTTACTATTTTGGTTTTTGTAATAATTCTATTACTTGGCCTCATGCCACTCCAAACCGTAAGACTTTTTTTCATCTTTGAAACAAATGAAACTTGAGACATTTCTGTCCCTCCACTGATAGTCCAAGCAACCTAAAAAGTTTCAAATTTGCTTGTTGGACCAGGGAAAACCAATGAAGTTTGTTCCCACGTTTCATGCAAGCACATTTGCGCTTCCATTCACCATATTTGATGAGCTCTATGTGCGTTGATAAATATTTATATGTGAATAAAAACCTAAATGAAATCTGTTCATCATATAAAACAATTATGTATCTTCAGAAGACTTGAATTAAACTGCTTGACTCATATGGATTTCTTTTATGATGTTTTAATGGAATAGACTTTGAATGGAGGGTCAGAAATGTACCTTCATTTGTGTTTCAGAGATGAACGAAGACTTAAGGGTTTGGAATGACATGAGAGTGAGTAATTGATGATAGAATTGTACTTTTTTGGCAACTATCCCTTTAAATTTCAAACCAATTTTCTGTGTCCTTATGGCAGATGGCACACCTGCTAGAGCCCCCGCTTCACGCCTCAATAACAATTCAATCTACATCCAAACCCGCTAAAAAAAAAACAAAAAAAAAAAAAAACAAATCACACGGGCACAAAAGTGCTAATTTACAATAATTTCCTCACAATTGGTCTGGTCAACCCTGCTGGGCGCAATGAAATCCAGAGTTTCCTTCCTACACATTTCCGCTCAAGTGTTCTGATTGAGGACTGGGGAAAAAACAATGTGCTTTTAGAGGATTTCTTCACCTTTACATCACATCTGTGTGACCACGGACAGGAAATCTCATTGTGTTCCTGGCAGACAGAAGCGTAAACACAGATAATGGCGAGTTTTACCTCTTGCTGATGGGCTGGTGTGGCTGAGAGTTACTTTACCTGCCTTAGGCCATCCCTGCTATTCTGCATGATCCGGAGGGCATAGTTCGAGCGCTGGCCTTTACTGTTGAATTCAATGTGGCCTGTTAGACCTTCCAACTCTACCTATCCCGAGAGAGAGAAAGAGAGACATGTTAACGCCTGGGGGTGTCATGTGATCACAGATCACAGCCACACAAGCCTTCAGCGCTGTATTGATTTATAGAGATACATGGACGTCAGAGCTCCTCACTGGAAGCATTTGGCCAATGCAGGAGACATATAGATTGCTGTACGTCACGCATAGGATGATGCAGTAATGACAAGCTGATGGTCGTTAATCTTTAATGGCTGAGTAAGATACAGTGTCTCAGTTTCACACATTCTGCTGAAGGCTGCAGTTCTGACAAGGGTTTGTGGGCCGCAGTGGTACAGAGAGCAAAAACTAAATGATGAATGAGCCTGCAACGGCAGCAGGTGAGATGATTGGCAGCTCGTGGGCTCTCCCTGCAGTTCTTACCATCCTCAGGTAGTTCATCAGACTTGTGCCATGCTCCCAGATCTTAGAGGACTTGCAAGAAAGCTGAGTGGCTCCTACGTTCTGGCTACGGTTCAGCTCCTGCACGGCTGCCACCACTGTGTGCACCGCATCAAACAGCAGCGCTGACGAAAGCTGGAACACACACACATAAGTGTAAACACAGAGAGAGCAAACGGAGAGCAATACAACCGAACTGTAGGATGCTAGACAGAAATAGCCTACACTTTATGGACAAAAGTATGTTAACAAGTGTTCAGACATAGAAATAAATAGTTAAGGTAGAATATACATATATGCATTCGGGAGATGCTTTTATTTAAAGTGATCTACTGGCAAAAACATCTAGTTTGATGTATGTGAATAAAACCCATGATCTTGGTATTGCTAGTTGAAAATATACCGCAAACTCCACAGACTATACCAGTTTTAAAAAAAATAAAATATATAATATATAATACTTATATACCATTCAAAAGTTTAGGGTCATCACGATTTTTAACATTGTCGAATCAAATGCTTATCAAGGCATCATTTATTTGATAAACATAGAGTAAAACACAGTAATACACTGTACAGTAATACTGTGAAAAATAATTACAATTTAAAATAACGGTTTTCTATTTTAACATTTTAAAATGCAATTTTATTCCTGTGATGGAAAAGCTGAATTTTCAGCAGCCATTACTCTAGTCTTCAATATCACAAGATGATTTACTGCTTAAGAAACATTTCTAATTATCAGTTTTGAAAACAGTTGTGCTGCTTAATATTTTTGTGAATTTTTTTCCCCCGGATTCTTTGATGAATAGAAAGTTAAAAAGAACAGCATTTATTTGGAAAAGAAATCTTTTGTAAAATATTTTTGAATATATATATATATATATATATATCAGGGCAACACGTCACGCAGGCGCAACAGCACTGTATGACAGATATATCACTTTTGTTTCGTTTTCCCCTTTTTTATTCAAAATATTCACAAACTTAACTATAGCTTATAATGAGCTATAGACTATATAGGCAATAAAGATATTCTCAATTAATTTTAATCAATAAAAATAATATTGCAGCTTTCAGACGCAACTTTCTTTTCATTTTTATGGTTCACTTGAGGCAGTTATATGGCATTTTTTAACGACTCATGTCGAGTGCACATGAATAAATTCACAAGAGAGCGCATCAGTATAATGTGCAGCACGAAACTCTCCACAAAACTCGCGTGCGCTCAAATATAGTGTCCTCATGGCTTTTCTCTTGGTGAGATTTTACGTGTGCACACTCAGTTATGGACGCTACGGCTGTGGTCACCAAACTAATATTTTAATGTGATTTGTCAGTTAAAGTTTAAATCATGTCAGTTGATCTATAATGCGCGACGGGCATGCGCAAAAGCAAGTTTGAATTTAGCAGTCAACGATCTGATCTTATCCGTGCTGTCGTACACTTCAGAGGGTTCGAATTGATCGGCTTTCATATCTTTACGGACAGTCTAACTGCATTTTATAGGCTATATACGTGAGATGTTGCCCTGCATTATATTCATCGTCAGTCAACTGTATGAAATGTAGGGTTGGGTATCGTTTGGTTTTTTTTCGATACCGGTGCCAAATCGATACTTTTCAAATGGTACCGGTGCCAAAACGGTGCCTGAACCGATACTTTAAAAAAAAGCCACAAAATGATGGTGGATGACTCAGTCAAGAATACCTTTTCACTGGACAAAAAAAGTTCTTTAAATTGAACAATATATTAAAAGTTTAAAGTATATATGAATATATAAGTAAATACAAAACACAACAATAGTAAAACCTAAGCCAACTCGCTAAACTACAATAATTTAACAGCTTCAAATTTCAGCAATTTGTTTTGCAGAAATATGACCATATTTGTCATCTCTGGCAAAATACGACACCTCTCCTGACTTATTGCATGTCCTGCACAGGAGAAAACTCTCTCAGATGGTGTCGATGAGGACTGTTTGAAAGTGCAGACAATATGGGAAGACTGTCCCGCTTACTGAAGTCATCCACACTGATCGTGCCAGCTGATGTCACGTCACGGTGTCGGAATCCTTTCTGGTGAAATATAGCCACACTTTGGAGCGTTTAGTTTTAGGCATTTTAATTTAAGCGCGTTTAATTTAGCTAGCTAAGCTAACGGTAGACCACCTGCTGCACTGCAATCAGCGCAAGTGTAGTTGCTGCGCTCACGCGCTTCACGGATGGTCTCACTTCCCGACGATTTGTGATTTTTACTTCCAAATGTGAAAACAAAATGGACAGTAACATTACTTCAAAGATGTATTGGGTTTGTAGGCTATCATCAAAGCTTTCCAACGTTCACGTGAGTTTTCTCATTCAGGAAATAATTTTTCCGAGCATTCTGACACCCCTTGAACGCAGTATTTAAATTTAACTAGCGATCAGGCGTGTTGATGAATCTGATGCTTCTTACGTCCGTGTCATAGCACCAGAGGACAAATATTTCAATCACTTCAGGCATTTAAGTGGCACCGAAATGAGGCACCGACATTCGCATTCTGATTCGATCCGGTACATACCGGTTATATAGGTACCCAACCCTAATGAAATGTATATTATATTATATATAAATAAAATGACGTAGTACATTTTAAATAATGCATAATAATATATAAAATAATACTAAATTATTTATAATGTACTGTGTATACAGTGGATATTTGTCTTAAACTCACTGTATTATATAAACTAAAAACTGAAACATTCCTTGTTCCAAGAGGGTGGATATATCAAAGCAGCTAGCATTTGGGATGAATTGTGTGAGTGCCTCCATGGTCTCACTCATGCTCTTGTCTGAATGAGAGTAAATTCCTGGCAATTCCTTTTAATATCTACTGGAAAGCAGTGGAAACAGTGGAAGATGAACCATGCAAACGGGAAAAAAACTATCAATGCCTGTGGTTGTGAAATTAAATGCTCAAAAAGCACATATGAATAAGAGTCTTTGGGTGTCTGCATATGTTTGGCTATTTAGAAAATCATTAAATCATTTGGACACTTAATCGCTGATCATTGCGATACAACCATTACTTCCTTTGCCCTATCAGCTGCCTGGACCTGAATTACTGACCACTTTAATTACATAAGATGGTGTGTCAATGTACCGCAGTAAAGGCTGTGGAGGTTTTTTTTCACTGACATCGTTGTGATGCTAAAGCTTTCTGAAATAAAGATATGTTATGCTGCATTATGGAACCGCACAGCAGCTTAGAGGAGGTGGAGATGTGCGAGTTGTAAGAGAAGGTTGAATGTGTGCGAGACTAAAATAGCAGTCTGTGTAAATGTTGTTGCCTACATTTACAAAAAAAAAAAAAAAAAAACACACACACAGTGTAACTATTGTGGTCACATGCAGGGAAATGTCCAGGCTGTTCTCATTAGGCGAGTGCAGAATGACAATATGTGTGCGCAACTAACTGACTGAGGCAGATATGCAGGTTTGCTGGTTAATCTCTGCACAAACTAGCCAGTCTAGTCTTGAGCTAATGAAGTCCAGGGCTTAAATATTTGCTCGGTTAGTATCTTCCAAATCAAGCACATTAGGCTAAGCTAGTTGAGGCTTTGCATTTCTAGGTCAGTGTGTAACACAGAGCTGAGTCTCACTGTGGGGTTTAGACTTGTTGTCTCTATCATCTGTCTGCCAGACTACAAACCACATTCTGATTAATTAAAGATTAGACCTAATTAAACGAGAAATTCAACCAGAACTAGTTTCTAAAACCAGGATTTATTTTTCAAAATTCTTACCCCTTGCAGCTTTAATTAGAATACAAAAATGTAAAATGAATTTTTACAACTTACTTGCTTATATCAGATGAAGAAATGTTATAGATTGATATTTGATAACTTTTTTTCCCCCTGGATGTTTGATGGAGACTAAGATGAGGAATAATACATTACACAGATGTTTTCATTTCAAAAGGGCCGGAAATAACTGGGCTGATGTGAACATGCAGAGTGTGTGTATTCCTCAGGGTGAATGTGTGATTGTGTGTGATGAATTATACAGCCATAGCTTTGAATTCAAGGTAAGCAAGAGGACATGGGTAGTAGGCTGTACCAAATTAATTAATACAGCATCTTTGAGGGACAAATAAATGACTTTTTTCACAACATAGATTAGATCAGGGCTTCCCAAACTCAAGACACACCAATATATTTGAGATTAGAAAACAACTTACATCACTGTACGCTTAATCTTACTCAAAAGTTTGATATGACAGAAATCAAGTATTCAATAAAAATAATCTTATTTTATAGTAAAACGGTTACATTTCAGGTGTAGGATATTTAAATTTTCATTTCTTCATTTACAGATGTTAAAGAGTACATGAAATATGTCCATAAAAACTTGCTCACTCTTGTCTGGATATGAAGATGACAGGGATGAATGAACAGACCCAAAACAGCCATTCGTGACATTTGAATTCTGCAGTGTAATGCAATCTCACGCAGAATACAGTGCAGTGATTGGAATGAACAGGTTTCTTGTCTTGGCCCAAGCCGCTCAATAATAATCCAAGTCGCACACATCAAAACATGCAGTGGATATTTAAATAATAAAATCATAGCCTATGCAATTCGAAAATCAAAGGGATATCGCGATTTCTACCTAATGTTGTTATATCCCCCCTAGACTAAACTGCGTGTATGTCATTCACTGAAACAAAATTTAGCTGCAGCCAAGTGACTTCAAGTGACCCATCTTTTCCCACTCTGCAACCCAAGGCTTGAAAATCCATGGACTAGAGATAAGCATGAAATGTTAGCGTGGAGGTCCAAGATGCTCTTTTCCATAAAATAAGTGAAATTATTATGCCAAGTTCCAAAATGAACAAAAAAAGTACCACAAATGTAGCCCCTGGACTAGGAATAAGCATGAAAAGGGATTATTTTTACAGGATAGTTCATCCAAAATTTAAAACTCATTTTTACTTCACCTCTCATTTTTCCATAAAACCCCAAAAGAGATATTAGGATGGAAGTGCAAGCTACTGTTTTCCTTTAAATGACAATGGAAATTTAATGCCAAGCTCCAAAATAAACAAAAAGGATCATAAATGTGGTCCAAAGTGAACTTATAGCTTTGGTTTTTGTCATTTTTGGAGTTTATAATGATAAGCTATCTATTTTCATCATATGGAAATAGGCTGCTTGGGCATTCTGAGTAACATCACCTTTAGTGTTTGACGAAAGAAAGAAATTTAGTAAATCACAACGAGACTTAGTTTTTAGGTGAGCTATTCCTTTAAATTGATTTAACTATGCATATTCAAAAGCATCTTTATTTGAGAGTTCCTCTGCCTTACTGGTGTTCCTGCAAAAGGCGCATGATCACAGTTCTCCTGCCAGGATCGATTGAGGCTGAGGACGAAGTCTTGAAAGAAAGGATGTGTCCTGTTGAAGACTGAAAACCCGACGATGTTGACTCGTTGATCAGCTAAATCGTCCAATCGTAGCTGAGAGAATTCCTGCAAGGGAAGAGAAAATGTTCAAGTTAATTCACCAACATGAGTGCTTCTTATCAAACTGCCAAGCTCAGGTCCCCTGTCGAATCTAAACAACCTAATGATGCCCATAGGAAGTAAAACAATATCGTCAGGCTCATTAACAAACACTGAGGTAATTCTGCCAATTCCTGGTTCAAGTAATTCAATTCAGCAAAACTTAATGCTTAGGAGAGCAAATCCCAGCAGCTATTGTGCTTCAGATCCCATGAGGGTCACTTCGGAGATTGTGCGAAAGTGGGTGAGAAAGGTCCGCAGTGTTGTCAGTCTGCATCCCGGTGCATGCAGTACATCAGATGAAGGTTAATAGAGATGTCCCTGCAGTTCCTGCTGACAGTATAACAGTCTATGACTCTACAACCATCATTGGCTCAAGAGACATGATGATGTGAAGAGAAAGAGGAGTTATATTGCTGGACCCATTACACAGATAATATGAGATGAGAAGAGATGAGACAAGAAAGATATGGTGAGAAGAAACAGAATGAACTCAGACTAAGTGACAGACAAGAGAAGAATAGAGTAAAAATAATGAGATAAAATGAGATGGCACTACATAAGAAGAGACAGGATGAACTTAAACTGGACAACAAAGAAGAAGATAATGAAACGAGATGAGACAGGATCAACCGAGGCGAGATGACTGAGAAGAGAAGGCTAAATGAGAAACTATGAGATGAGACTAAATGAAAAGAGAAAGGAAGAATTGAGCCTATACAAAGTACAAAGATGATATGGAAATAACTTGAGAAAAGACGGGACAAGGCATAATGAAGTGAGCCTAGATAACAGAAGACAAAAATAAATGAGAAAATATCAGATGAAACCAGATGAGACTAGATAAAAGGAGAAGATGAACTGAGAGGACTATATGAAGACAACATGAGAAAAAAAAGACTAGATGGGATGAGACAGAATGAACTGAAACTAGATCCTGAAAAGAGAGGACTAAATGAGATTTGATGAGCTGAAATGAGATTTGATGAGAAGTGAAAGGATGAACTGAGACAAGACGGCTAAAAAGAAGACTACAAGAGAAGAGATGAAATTAGATGAAATGAGAGCATGGACAACACTAGATGACAGATGAGAAGACTTAATGAGAAAAGATGAGATAAAATAAGATAAAACCAGATGACATGAGAATTGACTGAGAAGAGGCAGAATGAACAGATTAGACAACAGAGAAGAGGAGACTAGATGAGAATAGAAAAGACAGAGCAAAGTGAGACTGAGAAGAGGATAAAAGAGAACAGGAGAAACAGCTCCCCGTGAGAAGACAGAAGAGCAGAGACTAGAAGAGAAGACAGGTTACAAAACGAGATGAGATGGAATGAGATTTGATGAGAAGAGACATGATGAGCTAATATTTAAAGAAATGAAAAAGACAAGTCACACAATTGGACTCAATGAGAAGAGACTTGATGAAAAGACAGGATTACTTGAGACTAGAAGACAGAGAAGAGAATGAGATGAGGTGAGACTAAATGACAATTAAAAAAAAAACATGAAATGAGGCTGAGAAAGGTTGATGAACAGTAAAAAATAGGAAGCTGCGTGTGCAGGAAAGGTCAGAGAAGGTGAGCAAATGATCCCGACACACAATAGCAAATCCACAGCCTTACAAGACTGGAGCACCTCAGATCAAAGAGAACGCAATCTTGCCCTCTCATTATAAACACAAAGCCAGATGAGGACAGCCACCCGGGCCATGGGTAGCGCGCACTGAACGGGATTAAAGCCTCTGCCGAGAGGACAGGAAGAAAAGGAGGGAGCGCAGTGTCATGGGAGTGCAGGGACAAAAACGCACTGCCGAGCTTCAGGAGACATTTGTTTCAGAGGAAACTCAGGGGAGAAAGAGCACGGATTCTTCTTGTAGATAACAGAAGCTTCTTTTTTCTTATTTTCCAGGTGGAACGGCCTCTCTGATTCACTAAAGGATGACCATGTTTGCTTTTGATTTAAATAAAGGCTGTCTCCTGCTCTGATGGCAACCACAATGCTGCAAAACCACATCCAAACATGCTCACAGATGCAAGGCAGACTCAATACAAATGAAAAATATCAAAACAACGTAATCAAAATATGTAAATATAGCACCTCCAGCGGTAAAACTTTTATTTAAAACTCTCACACACGCCGCAAAGCTTCAAACTTTATAGTTAATTAAAAAAAATAATATAATAGCTACATTTCATTAGCAAGCAATTTTTTTCAGACATATTTAATGTATTATTTGCCGCAAGCTACAATCTGTTGCTGGTGTAAACCAAAAAAAATAAAACCTAAAAAACAATACATCAGTGTAATACTGCTGTCTAATCATAACGCCGCTTTGCAAATGAACCTTTATTGTAAATGGACTAATATTGATTAGCATATAAGAGAGTGTGAACAGTTGACCCCTCTTCCATCTGCACTCCCTGGTGCAGTCTGACAAGCCCGACGGGAACGGACCTGTAATTACTCTCCGAGCGCATGTTAATACTTCATTAAAACAGAGACAGTGTAAATGAGCCAGTCATTAACTGTGGCGCACTTTGAGCCACTCATACACGACACAGAAGGTCATCGAATATCCCGCAGTATGCGTGGAGTGTGTGCATGTGTGATTGAGCAGACACTTCAGCATTTACTAAAAAATAACTGCCCACTAAAAGCACTGTACATTTGCTCGTGCGCCTAATTTACTAAGGAAATTATGCAAATCGGATAACAGCACCAACACGTTATGAACACAATTTGCAGTGTTAACTATAACCATTAAAAAATCTTTGGTTATGCTTTATTTTAAGGTGTCTGTGTTACACTAACTATATTTCCCATTATTAAGAAATAATATAATAGTACTGTAAATAATACTAAAATAACACTGGCCATGTAATGAATGCCAGTTTTGCGATCTGAATTAAATGTAATGTGATGGTCTTTTTATTGACTTTACAATTCACGAACAATAGAGTAATTTGAGCCAGTTCTTTGTATAAATCATTCAAAAGACACACTTAACAGCTGGCTAAACTGAATTGCGAGGAGTTAAGGCTAGACTACTAAAAGATTTTTAAAATCTCATCAAAAACATGACAAAGGTGACATCTTAGATTTGACACTTTTGTTCCTATAGTGTGTGGAGTGCCATGATATGACCAAGATAGCACACCCAAAAAGATTCCATTCACAAACAACTAGAGTCCCGACTGTGAACACAGGAAATCTCGCACAATCTCTTGCTCTTCCCCCACACAACAGGATTTCTGATCGTAAATAGTAACATGCTGAATATTTACAATTTGAGATCGGTGCGGTCCTGACATTCTTCTGAACAGATTCAATCATTGTTAACACACCTGTAGAACCATCAGGATAACAGTACTTTACCTAAGATTGTCAGAAAGGAAGAATTGGGCCCAAAATCGCTCTGATTATCTTGTATTGTATGGGTGCCTTTAGAGAACAAGATGCGCCAAAACCCCACATATCACATAAATACATACGCAAAAACAGTTTTTAACTGTTTGGCCAGAGTAGGAGAAGCATCTCTGAGACAGTTGGACCCCCTGGGACAGCAGCTGCTCCTGATCTCTGGCAGGATGACAGAAGAGAGGAAAAGAAAGGATGAGAGAGAGAAAGAGAGAGAGAGAGAGAAAGAGAGAGAGAGAGAGAGAGAGAGAGAGAAAAAGAGACTGGATAGAGGAGAAGGAAGAGAGGTGAGGTGCTGACAGGCTGGCGATGAGCCCCATGACACAGCCTGTCACCCGAAGATCAATCAGAAAAGCAGAACCTGGGCCAGCTTGCCGCTTCACCGCTGGCAGACTCTCTTTCTCACACACACACATACTGTATAGAGGCATGCATGCATGCATACTGTTTGTTGTGGCACAGCCAAACAGAGTTTGGAATAATTAGCTCCCGGGAGAAATACTAAATCCTGATAGGTGGTAAAACAGTAGAGGGTGCGAACCACAGGTCTGGCCCCCAAACTAAACCAATTTAACCTCTAAAAATATGATATGCTTTTTTTTTTTTTTTTTTTTTTTTTTTTGACAGTCTATAGGACATATGAGGACAATCTAATATTCATTATGACAAATAACAGCATTCACACAGGGAATGTACATTACAAAAAAGGACCTAAATTAACTTGGCACAAATACAATAACAAGTAAACACAGCACAACAAATCCAAACTGATGAATCAAAAGTAACTCCATGGCTCTGTCCGAACATCCATACTTCCTTAGATATAGTAAGAGAAAAATAGTATGTGAAATGAGTGTTGTCCAAATTCAGTTTCACATAAATTCACATTAAACAGTTGCCACAGTTTTTTTGTTATGTATATTTATTTAAATTTTATTTAAATTTGTATGTACATTTTAACACTTTTAAATGTTATATGTCATATATATATATTTATATATCTAAATGTTAAATCACAAAAAAATAGTAAATGCTGTTGTGTGAGTAATACAACGGTGACTGCAAATTTGATATCCTTCTCTTTTGACCAATATAATCAATCTATTGACATTTTTTCCTCTTTTATAAAGTCTTATTCACTATAACTGATTTTTTTCTTTCGCTACTGGAGTATACGGGAATGCTAATATTTGATTTGTTGAAGTTTCCAAGTCCACTAGAAGTTTACCCAGCTATGACTTCTGAGAATCCTGGAAATGTGATCCAAGGACATTTTAGCATCCCATGCGGGCACAGATGAAGATTTGTGAATGGCAGTCAATGATAGTAAAAATGACACTGGCATGACTTTGTAGAGGTAGTGAAGTAATTACTTATTCAAAAGAAGTCACTAAAAACTTTAGATTACACGATTTCTGACACTGCCTATGCTTGAAAGACTTCAGGAACTTAAGCCGAGTCCCATCTCAACTATTACGTGACTCACTGATGTTCTGTACTTAAATTTCTTGTGTAGAAACCATGATTTAGGTGTTCGCTTGTGGGTGTTAATTTATTCCTAGCGCTGAGTGCTGTGATTATGTAGGAGAGGCTGGTGTTATGATGTTCAGAGTTGCTTGCTGTGAACATCCTTCACGATGTCGGTGGAAAAGTGCCAAGAGAGAATAAAAGAGACTTGTCTTTTTTCTCATAGACAAGAGGAGACAGTATCTTTTACTCATTCATTCAGCGATTTACTTACTGATGAACAATATTACTGACACATTAGTTGCTCACTAATGCACCTGCTCAATCAATTGAACCGAGCATTCAGGCATAAACAAAACTTGGAACTTAGCACACAAGTTGTATTAACTACTTTTATGGGGCTTTTTTGTTCATTTTAAAGCTTTGAGGCTCAGAACACATTCATTGTAATTGCATGAAAGAGAGCGTTCAACGATCTTTTGAATATACTTTTGTACCGCACAGAGGAAAGAAAGACATACGGGTTTGAAATTACATCAAAAGTGAATTTTCATTTTGGGGTGAACTCTCTCAAATAAACAACTATCAACCTAAACGGCAAAAGAGCAATATTTTAGGCTCTATGAGGAACTGAATTCTAGGCTAGAGCAACAAACTAATGAATAGGATATTGATTTTTTTCAAAGATAACATCAGTTAAGCAGCATCTTCTTCCTAAAGAGGTAAATAAAATCTCAGAATGATTATCTGAACAGCTGAATCGTTCATAGTGTTTTTGGCAGATATGAGTAATTTTACGCTTGTATTAACTGGCATGTAAATTCACGGCATGAATCAGGGAAAGGGATCCCTGCTGACTGCTAATGATTATTGTTGACAGTGTTTAGTACATTGTGAAAAGAGTTTTTCCTCTCTTTCTCCATCTATCTCGCTCTGACACACAAGATGGCTGAACATGTGATAGGATTACTATATGTGAGCCTGTATTTGCAGTCATCTCATTGCTTAGACTTAGATTGGATTCACACACTGACACTCACAAGAAATCTATGCAATATAATCCACTCACACATACACACACACACAATGTTGCAATGTCACTTACATCAAGCAAAAAAGGTAATGCCACCAAAATGACATTTTTCTACAATGCAGTGCCATATTTACCATTAACAGCCAGTATGTTAAGACTGTTTTGAATTCAAAATGATACAAAATTTTATCTGAGTGAAACAAATCACAAATAAGATCAACACTGATATTTGATATTTGAATTTTAAAAAATAGATTCGTTAAAAAAAAAAAAATCATTCCACACTGAATTTAAGAGCTAGTCTCACTAACTAGCAGTTAGCCAAGGGGTAAGCAGTCTTACTTTTCAGATTCAAATTAGACCAAACTACATTTTTATGTATCTGCAATATATATATATATATATATATATATATATATATATATATATATATATAAATAAGATAAGAATAAAAAAAATAAGAAAATAAGACCAACTTGACTAACCTAACTAACTAACTAACTAACTAACTAACTAACTAACCTTTATGCAACCAACAGAAGTTTGTATAATCATAAAGTTAAGAAAAAACGTCTCGGTTACGTATGTAACCCTCGTTCCCTGAAGGAGGGAACGGAGACGTACGTCAGAACTGAACCGACGAATTGGGATATCGCACGAGAGCCCTATCATCTTCGAGTGTAAACTAAACGAGCCAATGAAGATTGGCGTGCGAGCTTTCGCGTGCCGCACTCCGCCCCCGCGAGCGGGTATAAATACGGAAGCGGCAGCGCTCGCACTTTGTTTTCGCTGAGGAGACGAGCAGTGGTCCGCGCTCAGCGGGGTACAGGAACTGTGGCGACGGGACGTACGTCTCCGTTCCCTCCTTCAGGGAACGAGGGTTACATACGTAACCGAGACGTTCCCTTTCAGTCGGTCACGTTCGACGTACGTCAGAACTGAACCGACGAATTGGGATCCCTAATAAAACGCCACAGTTACTGACCCCCTCCAGCGCCCAACGTAAGTCGCAGCATCCCGGCGCGCACTAGGGACGGAGAAGGGACCGGACTTACGCCAGGGAAGTCTACTGCTGTTCCGCATGACCCACTCAGTAAGACTTGGATAACACTGGGAAAGCGTGCCCACTGGGGACGCTGCGGAGACCACAACCTACCCGAAGGAGGAAATTTACGTGGGAATGTACATATGGACTGGCCGTGGGCAGTGCACATATGAAGTCCCTGGGATGGCTCCGGCCTAGGTAGGGGGGAGACACATCTAGCAGGGACAGCAGAGCGGGCTCTGCTGAGGGAAAGACACGGGCTTACATAGGAAGGCTACCGTGGACATTACACATATGGGACCGCCGTAGGGGTCACAACATATGGAACCCAGCTTAGCAGAGGCAGTATGCGTGCTTAAGCCTAGCAACGGACACTCCGCAATGTCCGGAGCCGCAAGGGGTGGCGGAGGACTCAACAGGGTTCGCCAACTGGGGAACTCTACTGGAGCAATAGACGCAGGAAGATACCGATTCTACACGAAGGCTATAGAATCTAGCGAATGTGTTGGGTGTCGCCCAGCCCGCAGCTCTACATATATCTGTCAGCGAGGCACCGTGAGCCAGCGCCCAGGAAGAAGCTACCCCCTTAGTGGAGTGAGCCCTCAACCCGAGCGGGCAAGGCACGCCTTGGGACTGATAAGCCAAGGCGATGGCGTCCACTATCCAGTGGGCCATCCTCTGCTTGGAGACAGCCTTTCCCTTCTGCTGGCCTCCGTAACAGACGAAGAGCTGGTCTGAGGTCCTGAAGCTTTGAGTTCTGTCCACGTACAGACGCAGAGCGCGGACGGGACAGAGCAAAGCCAGGGCTGGGTCTGCCTCCTCCGAGGGCAGCGCTTGCAGGTTCACTACCTGATCTCTAAAGGGAGTGGTAGGAACCTTGGGCACATATCCGGGCACGATTCGTCGACCGAAAAAGCGTGCAGGTCCCCTACCCTCTTGATGGAGGCCAGTGCAGTCAGGAGAACTGTTTTAAGTGACAGAATTTTTAACTCTGCTGACTGCAAAGGCTCAAAGGGGGGTCCCCGGAGAGCTGTAAGCACCAGGGACAAGTCCCAAGAGGGTATAGAGAGTGGGCGAGGCGGATTCAGTCTCCTCACCCCCCTCAGGAACCTGACGATCAGGTCATGCTTCCCCAGCGACTTACCTTCAACTGCATCGTGATGTGCGGCGATAGCGGCAACATACACTTTTAGGGTGGAGGGAGACAGCCTTCTCTCCAGACCCTCTTGCAGGAAGGAAAGCACTGACCTGACCGAGCAAGATCGGGGGTTCTCCTGGTGAGAAGAACACCATTCGACGAACAGGTTCCACTTCAAGGCATAGAGGTGCCTCGTAGAGGGAGCTCTAGCGGAAGTGATGGTGTCTACCACTGATTGGGGTAAGCCACCTAGAACCTCCGCGTCCCGTCCAGGGACCAGACATGGAGATTCCAGAGGTCCGGACGCGGGTGCCAGAGGGTGCCCCGTCTCTGAGTCAGAAGGTCCTTCCTCAGAGGAATGGGCCAAGGAGGTGCTGTCGCGAGGAGCATCAGTTCTGAAAACCAGGTCCGGTTGGGCCAATACGGCGCAACTAGCAGGACCTGCTCCTCGTCCTCCCTGACTTTGCACAACGTCTGTGCAAGAAGGCTCCCTGGGGGAAACGCATATTTGCGGAGGCCCCGGGGCCAGCTGTGTGCCAGTGCGTCCGTGCCGAGGGTGCCCTCGGACAGGGAGTAAAACAACTGGCAATGGGTCGAGTCCGGGGCGGCAAACAGATCTATCTGAGCGGTCCCGAAGCGACGCCATATCAGCTGGACCGCCTGGGGATGGAGTCTCCATTCTCCCGGAAGCGGAGGCTGCCGTGAGAGCTCGTCGGCTGCACGGTTGAGCACGCCTGGGATGTGAATGGCATGAAGCGACCTCAGATGCTTCTGACTCCATAGGTGGAGATGGCGGGCGAGTTGTGACATGCGACGGGAGCGTAGACCGCCCTGGTGGTTGATGTACGCTACGGTCGCAGTGTTGTCCGTACGGACCAGAACGTGCTTGCCTGGTAGCAGCCCTCTGAGGCGGCCCAGCGCAAGACGTACTGCTAACAACTCGAGGCAATTGATATGCCACTGCAGTTGAGGCCCCGTCCACAGACCTAAAACTGCATGCCCGTTGTACGCGGCCCCCCACCCGGTGGACGAGGCATCCGTGGAGACCACAGCATGCCTGGACACCTGTTCCAGGGGAACTCCAGCCCGCAGGAACGAGGGGTCGGACCACTGAGTGAGGGTACGACGGCAGTTCGGTGTAATTGCCACACGGAACGTACCGCGTCGCCACGCCCATCTCGGGACTCGGCCATGAAGCCAGTGTTGAAGCGGCCTCATATGAAGCAATCCGAGCGGCGTAACTGCGGCTGCGGATGCCATATGCCCCAGGAGCCTCTGAAATAATTTCAGTGGGGCCGCTGTCCTGCTCTTGAGCGTACTCCGGCAGTTCAACACCGACTGGACGCGCTCCTCGGTGAGGCGCGCAGTCTGGCTGACCGAGTCCAGTTCCATACCGAGATAAGAGATCCTCTGCCCGGGGGCGAGTTTGCTCTTGTCCCAGTTGACCCGAAGACCCAACCGGCTGAGGTGAGCTAACACCAGGTCCCTGTGTTCGCACAACTGCTCTCGCGAGTGAGCTAGGATCAGCCAAACGTCGAGATAGTTGAGGATGCGAACGCCCTGTTCCTTGAGCGGAACAATGGCCGCCTCCGCAATCTTTGTAAAGACACGGGGCGACAGGGCCAGCCCGAAGGGTAGGACCTTGTACTGATATGCCCGACCCTCGAACGCAAACCGTAGAAAGGGTCTGTGTCGAGGAAGAATCGAGACATGAAAGTACGCGTCCTTCAGGTCGATCGCTGCAAACCAATCTTGGGGACGGATGCACTCGAAAATGCGTTTCTGCGTCAGCATCTTGAACGGCAGCCTGTGAAGGGACCGATTCAAGACTCGCAGGTCCAAGATTGGCCGTAACCCACCGCCTTTCTTGGGTACAATGAAGTAGGGGCTGTAAAACCCTGACCTCATATCGGCTGGAGGGACCGGCTCTATTGCGTCCTTCGCCAGTAGGACTGCAATCTCCGCCCGAAGTACAGGAGCATCGTTCGCATTCACGCGAGTAAAATGGATGCCCCTGAACACCGGGGGACGCCGGGCGAACTGAATCGCATAGCCGAGTCTGATCGTGCGGATGAACCAGCGGGACGGGCTGGGAAGCGCTTGCCAGGTTCCCAGACTCCGCACCAGCGGGACCAACGGCACAACAGACGTACCCGCGGGGGGGCAGCGAGGCGGAGCCAGGGAACCTGACTCGGACGGCAGAGCGGCCCGAAGTGAGGTTTGGCTCCGCAGAGTGACAGTGCGCGTGGGAGACGGCACGAGGGCGGCCTCGACCAGCACACTGCCCTCCGCTGGCGAAATGAGAGGGGGCTGAGGGTGGCCAGGCATAGCGTGACACACCGCCAGACGCGCCCTCTTGTGACCCAGAGGAAGTGGAAACTGCTCTTTCAATTAGAATGTGGGTACCGCTGGACTCCGGGGAGCCAGCGGCGGAACAGAAAGGAAACAAATGATTCTCCACCCGGCCCTCCTCCGGGGGAGGGAGCAGTGCCTTCACCGTCTCCCGAGAAGCAGCTCCAACTTCCTCCGAGTCGCCCGTCTCAGGGCCGCTTCTGGTGTGTTTGCCACCTGGCTTGGCTGCGGGCTGAGCAGGCTGGGCGCCAAGCCTGCGACCGGCTCCCTGAGGTCTGCTGGGTGATGGCTGCTGCTTTGCAGACTTCGCAGGGGCGGAGGATGACGCAGGCGGGCGCCCTCGGTGACGAGCAGACGTGGAGGCCGCCACCGGCGGCTGGGTGGAGGCAGCAGCTACACGCCGGGGCAGGACATGCTTCAGAGCCTCCGTCTGCTGTTCGGCTAAGAACTGTAGGGCGAAGCTCTCGACCGCGTCACCGAATAGCCCAACCTGGGACACAGGGGAGTCCAGGAACCGATACTTATCAGCCTCCCTCATGTCCGTCAGGTTGAGCCAGAGATGGCACTGCTGAACCACCAGCGTGGCCATCGCTTGACCAACCGAGCGCGCAGTCACCTTCGTCGCCCGGAGGGCGAGGTCGGTGGCGGCTCGCAGCTCTTCCACGAGCTGTTGGTCAAGACCGCCCTGGGGCATGTCACGAAGTGCCTTGGCCTGATAGACCTGCAGCAACGCCATGGCATGCAGGGCAGATGCAGCCGGCCCACAGGCTCTGCAAGGCTCGTCCGTTAGAAGGACGAGAACTTACAGGCCCGGGACGGGAGGCGCGGGTACCCCACCAGTTGGCGCGCTCAACTTGGGGGGATCCCCACATACCCCTAGCTGCACCGCCATCCAGGACGGTGAAGGCGGAGGAGGGACCCAACCGGTTCGGACAGAAAAAGGTGCCCTCTACGATCTAGTCACCTCCCCATGCACTTCCGGAAAGAAAGGAACCGGGGCAGAGCGCTGAGAACCAGCACGGGCTGCCCCGAGAAACCAATCGTCCAGCCGGGAGGTTTCGGGACACGGTGGAGGGTTCCACTCGAGCCTGATACTCCCGGCGGCCCGGGCAAGCATGGCCGTCAATTCTGGATCGGGCTGGAAAACGCCACACCCCCAGGAGGTGGCGCATCAGAGCCTTCATCTCCAGATGACTCAAGCCCGCCTTCCGATGCCGCAATCGACATCTGATCATCAGCCGGCGCACCAAAAGAGACGGCTGGTCGCTCATGAGAGGGACCAACGCGCTCCTCTGGCATCACCACGGGTTTGCGGTGTGTGTGAGGGACCAGGGGCCCACGGAGACTGGCTCGGCGGGGAAGCCCTGACCGTGATCCTCAGATCTCCCGGCCTATCCGCGGAAGTAGCGACCCTCTGGGGGGCGCTAGATCGGGGGACAGGGACGGGGGCTTGGCCTTGAGAACCAAGGTAAGCAAGCCGCGATCTCAACACCGCGATAGTCATGTTCCCACAATGAGAACATGAACTATCCACAAAAGCTGCCTCAGCGTGCTGAACGCCCAAACACGTGATGCAGCGATTGTGCCCGTCAGCTGGTGACAGGGAACGACCGCATCCAGCAGCGCACGAGCGGAATGACATCTTGAAAAAGACGTACTCGACGCCCGTGAAGGAAATTGAAAGCTCTTTTAGTACTGTGCTGAAGCACACAGGGATTCACCGCAGCGCTGCTGCAAGACACTTTACAGCCTGCAGAGCGCGCACCACCGGCCCAAATCGCAACCCTTCTCTCTGATACTGCTCTCTCAGGTTGCTGTAAAAACAGCAGTCTTTAGGACCGTGGGGATCGCGGGATCGCTGTTGCGCCGTCACACCCGCACAGGAACTCTCGTTCTTTTAGCTCTCCGTTCACTTCACACTCTTCAGACGATACAGCAAACACTGCACGGCTCCGAAGCGAAAGACAAAGTGCGAGCGCTGCCGCTTCCGTATTTATAGGGCGGAGTGCGGCACGCGAAAGCTCGCACGCCAATCTTCATTGGCTCGTTTAGTTTACACTCGAAGATGATAGGGCTCTCGTGCGATATCCCAATTCGTCGGTTCAGTTCTGACGTACGTCGAACGTGACCGACTGAAAGGGAACGTAAGTTAACTTCTCTGTTGTTTTGAACTCTATGCATATACCTATTATGTTTCTACTCTAAATCTTTGTTTTTTGTGATCAAAATGGTGGCTGTCATAAAAATCAATAAAATCAATATTTCAAACAATTTTCGAATATTTTCGACAGCACAAACAGATCCATTCAAACATTCATAAATAACATGTTTGCATCTATATGCTCTTGTCTTCAGTTCTTTTTTTCCAAGTTGACTAATAAGTTATGGTCACTGAATGACTTTTCTGAGTTGAATGTAATGTCACATACTGCTCTTTTGACATTTTTCCATGTTTAAAACACTGACTGTGCCATTTCATGAAAGATGGTACATTTCAGTAAGTTGCACTGTATCCTCAGATGTACATTCATGTTTGTTTCGCGTTCTAACAAAAAGAAGAGATAATTGATTCACTACTGTATTTGAACTGGGGCTACTACAGCAATCTGCCACGCTGCAATGAAGAAAGTCAAAACAACGCTTAATTGTATTGAACTTTGTGGTAAAATTGACATCTTAACTCAAAATAAGCATGTCACATAACCTTTCACTTTTATTTCTCACATTATAGACCAACCTATCTACCACAGCAGCAGCAGTCAAAACATATTATGCTGCCGATGGACTAATCTAGTGCACTTGATTAATCAAGTGTCCACAAAAGTCTTCATAAATACTGCAAACACTGTCTGCACTTGCCTTAAATCCCAATCTGAACAGGAAACAAAATTGCATTTGTGCCTTAAATTATCCACAAATGACAAATTAATGACCTCTGATGGCATGGAAAAGCTCTGAGGTATGATAACAGAATGCATAAGCACTTATAATATGTCAGCACTTTGAAAAATGCATGTATACCTTTTTGCAAATGAGTATATTTATGTGTGTGTGTGCGAAGAAATGAGGCAAGGCCGTAGGTTTGTGAGGGAAGGTGATCTGTCTGAGTTGACAGAAATGAACCTGGTATTATCACTTTGGTTAGCCCTTGGCATTTTCTTATCAATCTCCAGAGGCCAAGTCACTCTCTGTCACTCCCCTGCGCACCCCGACAATTCTGAACTTTCCAAAGTCAGATGGTGCAAACTCTCTCTCATGTTTGCAACAACTAATCGATCGGTAAAGAAAATACTAGTCAACAAACTCATCATCGAATAGTCGAGTCTGCGGCAGTTACACGAGAGGGAGCTGCTGCATGCAAAAGCACATGATCCAAAACATGACAATGCTTTATATTAAACACTTCAAACAAACTCATAAGCAGTGTTAATGTGATTTGCCATGTGTTGTGGAAAGTGTTTGGTGGTTTCTCCTGCATAAAACTTGCTTAAATGTTAGAAATTCAAATAAGTATTTCCTTCAAATAAGTATTTGCAATTTCCCCACTGCGGGACAAATAAAGGCTTTACTTACTTGCTTACTTATTCATTAAACTTAATGGGTTAGTTCACGAAAAAAAAAAAAAAAAAATTCTGTTATCAATTACTCTTCTATCATTCCAAACCCGAAAGACTTTCGTTCATCAAATGATATTTTTAATGAAATCTGAAAAATTGATGACAGAACTTACATTTTTGTGTGAACCCTTTAATGCAGACTTAATTGAACGAACTTGAGTGTGCATGTAAGTCAAACAGATGATATTCATTATAATGAGATTATTATTATAAAACATATTAGACCAAAATTGAATAAAAAATCATTAGCTGTAGCCTTATAGGTATTTTGCTGAAAGAAAGGCAACTATTTTTGAGGTGGTTTTACAAAACACAGAAGGAGAAATGTGGCAGACGTCCAACTCTGTTCTCCGATGTGTTGACTTCTTTGTTCTCAGATTATTATCCCTCTTGTTTTTTGTGCACAACAAATCAAGTAACACAGCGCAAACTGCATTGTATAACCTATATCTTGGCCAAACCACTGGCTTTATGCCATTCCATCCTGATAGATTGTGTCTTGAAGCAATAAAGTCTGGGTCTGGCATATGCCTCTTTGTCAAACAAGCCTCTAATCGACAACAGAGCTGACGTTCGGCATCACGGACAGCTCAAGTAGCACAAGCTGGTTATTTTACACGTTCCCTGGGTTCATTAAGCGAAAACGAATCTGTTGACAGATGTTCCATGTGAACAGTGGAGAGAAACTGACAGTGATATTTAGGTGTTACAAAAAGAGATGGAACACATGAAATTATGCAAATATAACTGTTGGAAACAACAATAGAAAAGCAAATTATTCAACTATTGGGTTTCATGTGGAAACAACTGCGGTCAATCGTTAGTTCTGCCTACATCCAGCAGTGAGGTGGATATCGTTATACTGGCCATATCTACTGTATGAAAACAGTAGTCAACCTGTTCAGGGGTCCCCCAGGGATCGTGATTGATCCCACACTGTTATCTCCAAATCTCCTTTCAATGCAGCTGGTCCAGATTCACCTCACCTTTCATCAGAAATAATGGTCTGTCTTGCATGCTGTCCAACACCTGAGATTAAATCACAACTGGACAGAACAGCTCTCTCACACAATCACTATGACAAAGACATGAAGCTCTCACTACTGAAGTGCAAACAGACTTTGAGATCTCTGCAGAGCTCCCTTTTTATTTTACAACACACTCACACTGTGTTGACTGTGCAATTTATATATGATATTCATTCAAAATTTTGTATGCAAAGTAGGCCAATTATTTTGCAATAATGTCTACATTATGCCACTTACTACGCTGTTACTTGCCATAAATAAATACAGCAGTACCATATATAAATTACATTAAATTAATGGATATAAAAGGATTTAATCCTCACGTTTATATTTTTTAGCCTTTTCCGAATAACAGTTCAATATAACATCGAATACCTAGCAACAACACAAACACTGCAACTAAATTAATTTATATATCTACTAATTTATGCTAACATAATCTAACATAACCATGTATTTTTTTTTAACTCCATTTTAACTCCAAATGCTTGTGTAACATTATTTCTACTTTGTAAGAAAATCTACAGATGGCAGCTACAAAAAGATCAAAACAGTAAAAAATTCATTAAAGCATTCATTGCACAAAAATATTTGATTGCAATGAAAAGACTGACCAATCAGAATCAAGTATTTCAAAGAGCTGTGAAATAATCAAAGAAAACTAGCTAAGATGGCAGCTTGGGCACAGCTAATTGATAATTTCAGAGTAATAGAATATCATTTCAGATCCATTTATCCTTATTACAGATCGTCTGAGGCAAGACTGGACATGCAGAGTGAATCAAGCAAACCCTCAATCATTGACGGTAGGGAGTGGGCACTGGCATTGCTTGCATCTAATGAACTCAATATAGCAGGTGCCAAAGATCAGACATTGCTTCATGTTTTTCACAGCTGAAAAATAAAAGATTGATCTTTTGGTACTTTCACTGAGATAAATACCCCAATTGTGTAATTAGTGCAGGCGTGGATAAGGAGGTCTCAAACACTTTACATAATTATAAAACAGGGGAGTTGTAAATCATTTGCTTATTGCCTGAGGGACACATACTAACGTTTTTCTGGGAAGAATGAATGTAGACCACGCTTATCTGTGCATCAGCGGCGACGGCAAAAACTTTCGGCGAGTGCTATCAGCTCAATACATTTGTCAACAGGGAGTAATCAAGGCCGCAGAGGAAGTAAGACTGCAATCAAGCTGACAGAAACTAATCAATATGCAACAAGGCTTTAGACATGCAACGTAAAGTTAAGCAGAGCCAATGAAGTTTGCCACTAAAACGAATGACTATTTTTAGCCAAGATATAGCCACTGAATCTGTGCTTAACTCCGTTGATTGCAATTGTACAAGCTGTAAACACAATGCAGCATTGCTCACAGGCTTTTATTACAGCTTAAATGGCAAGACATTAAATGTACAAGCTGCAAATATCAGGCAAATTTACAGTCTTTCTGATCACGCACTATTACAGCGTTTCTTTCATTACACACTCTATTGACCACTAAGCTTTACATCTAAACAGAGAGGCAGAAACCATGAGAGGTCTTCACGCCTGAATAATGATTTTTGTGAATCAACAAGAATGATATAGACACTGGCTTCCATAAGTCAGTGCAAACGACTTTGCTCAGATCTCACGGATCCATGTGCTGTGAACCCGTTCGCTCTTGATGTGTTTGAGCGCCGTTCCACCATGTCATTGCATTGGGAGGAGTCCAAGAGGGTGAGAACAAGATATAGATTGTTTATAGATGTTAAACAATCTGGATTATTATGAGCTACGTTGGTGGTAAATGGGGTCAATGAATAGGACAAGATGAATGGCCAAGGGGGGATCTAATTAAAAATCTACTCTTTCATACATTAAAAAAACAAAGGAAATTAAATGTTGGCCTTACAAAATTTTTGAAAATCAAAAACCTTATGTTTGAAGGTTTTAGGCCTTACAGAAAACATACAGGACGGACATACAGATTGAACAAAAGAGAGACAGAAAGAATGACAGAGCGATAAGATATACAGAACGATAGACCGAATGACACAGAACCATAGAACAATAGATAGATAGACAACTATAAATATTAAATAAAGTAGCTTCTGTAGACCAGGGTGAAGAACACAATTAAACACCAGAAATCCCAGGATGCATTGCCGGTGTTGAATTGGAATTCAAAAAACAATTGTTAATAATGTGATGCTGTCTGTCTAGATAGAGGACAGCAGGGCATGCTTATGGGCCAGATGATGTGGAACAATGTGATCTTAGCAAAAACAGATAAAATGGTAATAATGAATGAATATGAACGGTCAGCCTGATATCCTCAGCCGTCAGCGGCTGGACCACCCTGCTTGTGTCTGTGAGTATGACTCTGCTCTGATCTCTGCTTGAAGCGCTGTGGTGATGACATGTCTGACAGGGCGCATCAGGACCGTGTGGCAGGGAAATTAAACACGAAGAACAAAACAAACAGAGGACAGCCAGAGATAGAGAGACAGATTGGCAGCTGACGACGGCCATAATATGTTGTGAGGCAGCGCATACGGAGCCCTGATGAGAATCAGCGGCGATCTCCCATTCACACAACCTTCAAATGACATCAGATCCCCCCAGCAGCTAAGCTGATGTGATTTATTTAATCCAGCCGAGTAGTTTGGAACTAAGGAGAACAAATCACTTTGATGGAATTCATGACGGAGGAGTAGAAGTAGAGACAGAGACAGAGAGAGAATCAGGTCTGGCTCACATAGCTGCTGAATTCTGTTTCTGCTGCGGAACTGTAGCTCTAAACATTATTTCTGACTTGCTATGTTTGATAACAGCCATAAATTATACAAAGTGTTATCAGGAATTGGCTATTGAGAATTATTACAAACTTCATCATAATGAAATCTAATAATACATGAGAAAGGGGGTCATATTTACATTCAAATGGTAATTAATCTACACAGAAAGGAACCCAAATCCCAAAGTGCAATTATAAGCTGTTTAAATAGTCTGGATTGAGTCAGATTTACTGAATAGAAAGAGATTTTATGTGCCTGTGACAGCATGTGTAAGTACAAAAGATTGAGTCTTTTTCTCAAACAATGTGAGTAGTTTAACCCATTTAATATTTTGTTTCATAAAAAAACAGAAACAGATAAAAATCTATAGACGGATGCAATGTAATAAGTCACTTTTTATTAGAACTGTCTGCCAAACACAAATGTAAATATTACAGTCTGAATTGTAAAATATTGTTTGTAAGTGAATTTACAGAGTATTTTCAGTCCAGCACTCCTACAGATGGCAAAAATAGGCACTGCTTATGCAGGCAGTGTGAATGCTGTGACCTGTTAACATGGCTGTCAAAATAAATATGTGCCACATATGAAAGCAAAGCAAAATGTCCACCAGAAAACATAAATCCTCTTCTTAAGGGGGAACTATTATGTCCCTTTTTACAAGTAATATCTCAGGTGTCCCAAGAAGCGAAGTTTCAGCTAAAAAAACAACAACAACAACAGAGCATTTGTTATTGCATGTTGTAAATACCTATTTTTGAGTGGGAGGAAAAACATGGTGTTTTTGTGCATGCATCTTTAAATGCAAATGAGCTGCTGCTCCCCACCGTGCTTTCCAGAAGAGGGCTGAGCCTTTACAGCTTGTGCCTTGGATACTCAATCAGAAGCAAACAGATGTTTTAGTTTTTGGCAGTCATCTCTATTGTGGTCACGCTCATGTGACATTCAAGTTCTTTTATTAGAAAAGAAGTTTATTCTGAGACACTGCGGATGATTTAAGGGGAATTAAATTAAAATGGAGTGGGTGGATTTTTATCATTCTAGGGTGGTTGTTTATACACACTGCTGACACACATTTATGCTCAGACACCATGTAAAAGTGAATTTTGCATAATAGGTCACCTTTAAAGGAATAGTTCACCCTTAAAAAAAAGTCTTGCTTCAGTACATGCAAAAGAAGATATTTTGAAAAATGTTCTATCTAAATATGAAATGAAAGACAACAGGATGTGGGAGAACCACAATAAGGTTTTACGTGTAGTTGAATTTCATGCCAATGTTTTGATTTGATTTGAGTTTTGGGTCTTTCAAAATATGGACAAAAAAATTCTTATAATATCTTATTTTGTGTTCTGCACTATAACATATAGAACCCTAGGGTTTGACTCAATTTTAAAGAATCCTTTATGACAAAATGGTTCTCCTGTATTTAAGGAAAAATTTCTTAAATGATTGCATAACACATTCGTGTTTAATGTTTTTTTTTCAGGCCAATTCTATTTCTATTTTTTTAGTGACGAAGTATACCAAACCCATAAAATGATCCCACAATGGCAACCCCTAAGGTTCTGTATATGAAGCGCCTTACAGAAACTTTTAAGGTTCTGTATATGTAACCTTTTCTTCTAAAAGTGTAAAGAATAAAGAAAGCCCTACAGGTTTAGAACGACTTAAGTAAATAAATTGTCATTTTTGGTTGAACTATCCCTTTAAAGAGTAGTTCTACAAATATGAAAATCACAGACGCTGTAAGAAATCTATCCAGCCCTATGACATCTCTTTCACTATAAATATCAACTGATATAGCTGTATTTACGTCCACTCTCACTAATAGGACAGATTGGTAGGGTGCTCGACATAACAAAACAGAGCTGCTGCTCTGGTGCTTCATGGTAAATGGAAAGTCTTTATGTTGATTGCGCGATCACGGCTAATTCAGACGGTGCCATTATCCGAATTGAGCGATTGTTTCTTGATTATTCATGACCTTCTCCTCTACGAGGCCCTTCCCTGCAGCTGGGTTGCTAAATTAATGTTTCGTGGAGCACATGGTCTATCTCATAAGCCCTTATCAGCCAAATCTGGTAAAGATAGATTTGTAAGGAAGGAATTCATTTGTCCCTTGAGGCCCGTGTGCATCTCTCTGCAATCCATTTAATGATGGCCAAATGACGAGCATAATTGCTCATTAGTCTCAGCGGGCCCTTGCGCAGACCACCTTACATGTGCATCAAAAGTGAGTTGGGCACATACAAGCACACATTCAGAAAAGAACCTGCAAGCAAGCTGTCAGGAGAAAGAGGCTGTTTCCTGATGTGGCGAGTGGAGGGAGCTAATGCTGCAGAACAGCTGATTAGGCCTCTTTACCAGGTCAGCTGTACATCTCTCCCCTCGGCCCAGGGTTGGACGCAGAGCTGAATTATAGGGGGTAAACAGTGTAGACGGCTTGAGCTGATGGGAGTAGACGGCCTTGGTCAGCTGCCCTGGTCTGTTCTGTCTTTCTTCATTTCCTCTCTATCAGCTACTGTGAGGACATCTGACTATGAGGTGACCCCGGCAGGCTTACCACTGACCCTGCATAATTCTCTCTCTCACACACACGCACAAACAAAAATGTACACAGCACATAAAAGGCCAGTCAGCACTCTCACTGTAAAGGACACTTCAAAATGAGGCTGTTTTATGCAGAGGGAGATCACTGTGCATGAATAAATGAAGAATGGCAGATGGTTACAAACACACACACACACACACACATACACACACACACACACACACACACATCCATACACCAACAAACATCTGATTTATAGTATGCTCTGTACTTTACATTAACTTCTATTGTTTTTAAATTGAGATAATTGCATTTTATTGCCGAACCTTTACACAAACCAGGACTTGACATTAACACGAGCCAACCCAACAAATGCCAGGGTGGATTTCAGCAGTGGAGTGTCACTCCAACTAGCCACTTTGGCTGATTGAATTTTATAACTTTAAATATTATATATATTATATTATATAATTATATATATATTATATATACACACACACACACATTTTTCAATTGTAGTCTTTTAATTGTAGTCTTTCTCACTCTCTCATCTCTCTGACAGCGAGTTGAGACAAACCTGCCTCCCCTCACTCACTCGTTTAATTTGCTCCAGATAAATATTATTGGTGTTACAGGGTTTGAATTTCGGCGTGGGATTGCACATTTTACTCGTTCCCACAGATTTTGTGCTCATACCCAAAGTGCGGGCACATAAAGCCGCCTCTCAGAACTAAATTGAAATCTTTTTTGCTGTTTATTTCACTTAAATAGTGAAATACAGAAAATAATGTCAAAATGCCAGCCTTGGCAAGTATTAACATAAACACAGTTATGTTTTAAGTGAAAGTAAACCGTTGAGAAAGAAAATGCAAGTGTAACAGCATTATGGATCCATGTGTGAGGTCTTAAAGTGACAGCAGCTTAATATACCTGCTGCCAAATTATGAGATGATGTTAAAAACATCTATATGAAAGTCCCCCCTACTAGTAACTTGTAAAACCACTAGCCACAGTGGCTCATGAGCAAAATAGATTTTCTTTTTTAGATTTTATTGAAAACATTATTTAGTCCATTTAATATGGCATATTATAGTACCTTAAGCACAAGCAGTACTTTGTAGTGAATCAAAAACAAAACTGTTCCACAAATCACAAAATGATTGACACAAAAAGACGAGCTACCAGTTTAATTCAGTCTAAAACACTTCCCTATATAAATTACAGTATTAGCAGAGAGTGAATTTTTATAATATGCAAGCAAAATGAATATTTTACCTAAAATATACCTGAAATGAATCAGAATCGAGAGCTCATCAATCGGAATTAAACTGAATAGAGAATTCAGTAGCGACCTTACCATGTATGTGGAATGTACATTATTTACATATATTTTTATTGGGCATCCCTGTATTTGCTCACTCTAAGATAACAAATGACATGGTAAATACCACAAAACAAGGTTTAATGTCAGTGGTAACCAACATATCAGTTTGGTGACAAGATGCATGTGACTTTTCTTTCTGTCCCCTACCAGCAACTTGAAATGATTAAAAAACAAATTACACAGGCGAGTGGCATGGCAGCCCATTCATCAGTGTCATGTGAGGCTGAGCCTCGTGGGGCTGCTGAGAAGTCTTTGAGAGTGGCCGGTAATGACAAAACTATGCTCCATAGAAATACAACTGCTAGGTAATGCTGACCAACTCTTTATATGGTCTACTAATGCAAAATCACCCAAAGACCGTCTTGTTCATTTCCTTTCTTTTTTTTCCCCTTCCTGTCACTCTCTTTCATCTGGTCTCGGGTCCCACCTGAGCCCAGCTCACAGCCTGTTACCTTGTGTCCTCTGCTTTACCTCTGAACACCAGCCAATATTTACTTTCCGTGCGTATGACTTCAATAGCCTCTTTAACAATGGCTCCCGCTGTTTACAAACCGTGAAGAAACCTTCCCTTTCTGCACTTATCTTTAGCAAAAAAAAAGTCTTCTCTGTAATTCCTTCCTGCTGGTTAATGCTCCAAAATTTAAATGCCAGTGCAAATAATTGAAAGAGAAACTGGTCTTGCTAATTACAGTTGGACTAGCAAAGACTTCAGTGTTTGAAAGAGCTATAAACAGTATCATGTGTGATTTCAGCAGTATAGCCTGTTTTCAAAAACCTGGTCCAAAAAGATAGTGTGTTTGTGTTTTATATGCTTAAGAAAAAAACAACACTATTAAAAAACACTAATCTCCTTTGTTGTGGCTGTAACTTTTTTTTTTTTTTTTTTTGCAGATCACAATTCTACAACATATAAGTTAAAACTGCAATAAGCAGCCTCTAAATATCCTTTCTACCTGTCAATTACCACTAAAATAGGTGTCTTAAATATATAATATTGTTTCTGTGACACCACTAACACTTTTTAAGCTACTCTGTAAAAAATGTTTTCAGTCAATTGGAAGATTTGGCCGCAGATCCCTGTCAATGGTACGCTTGTGAGTGGGGTTATTTGGTTGAATAATGAAAGGCGAGGGGAATGTTTAGGAAACCAGTAGTTATCGCTTACAGCAGGTCTAAAATGACGTTGAGTAGTGGCATACTTTGTTAAATGAACAATTTTAGGGGCTGTACATACATGACACGCTCTTGTGTTTAATCAAAGCTCGATGGAGCGTAAAGTGAACAGTCTCCAGATGTGTTCATAACTATTTTTCATGGGATAGTTCTCCTATACTGTCATTATTTTCTCACCTTCATGTTGTTACAAAACTCTCTTTTTCCTGCAGAACACAAAAGATGATATTTTGAAGATTGTTGCAAATATTTTTGTCCATACAATGAAAATCAACGGGGTCACCATTTTTTGGGTTGTGAAAGAAAGACTTTTAAAACAACACAAGGGTAAGTAAATGACAGAATTGTCATTTTTGGGTGAACAATCACTTTAACTTGACATATCATCTCAAAAACACAGCACTCGTGGTACAATCAGCGAGAGGCATCCTAATTGTCAAAAAAAACAAAACAACAACAACTAAAAAAAAACATTTGTCTAGAGCATGTTTACCTTGAAAAATTTTAAATTAAAAAGCGCAAATGGACACAAAAATGTATCCTGTGCTAATGAGCCCTGACTTCTCATTTCAGTATACTCTGTAAAATATTTATACTTGAAATACAGGCTTATAAATCCAGAGCAGAAAAAAAACAATATTAGCTTATATAATCATCTGTATCCCTGTTAAGACAGCAAAAATGAAAATTTCTTTCTTTTTAATAATTGTGGTTAATATTCAGTTAATCTAAACCCCAGGTTCCTAACGTCCTCTCCGTAATTACTCCTGTGAACAGAGTCTGAGGGACCCTCATCAAATTTGCATTTTTCTGATCACATGCTCAACTCTGGTTCTGCAATACATATGATGAGGGTATATAATCTATGCCATGTGTTTCAACAGATGTGTCAAGAATGCGTCAATGCATTCGTGTTTATCAAGAACTTGCACAGGAACATCAGATATGCCAATGTGCACTTTCTGATCTCCAGAGATTGTTCAATAAAACCAGATCTCTCAGGCACACTGGTCTCGTTGGCACACCTCTTTCATTTAAACACAGCACAAATGCCGAATCCCTGGGTGACTGTCAAACACAGATGAAAACATTCTTCACTCTGTAAAGCAGAGTTATTGCCTGCACAAATCACAAAGCAACAATCCCTTTACTGCTCACCTGTACAGCAGACACCAATAGAGAGAATACATCTAGTAATTAGAGCAAAATGGCTTTGCTCCTTTCCTTTCATTATTGCAATTAACCTATTGAACCTGATCTCTAACGGATGAGAGAAGGATGTTGTATCAAATTACAGGGATGTTTCATATCAGCAGTAGCTCTTGCTCTTCCTGCATGATAATGAGGATGAGATTGAAATTGACATGCAATGTCTGAAAAGTGAAGTTTCTGAAAAGAGCAAAAACTGCACTGGATAAAGCCGGAGATGGAGTAACGGACCACTTAAAAGAAAATGGTAGAGTTCTCTAGAACACATGGTAAGAGGTTTTTTTTATTTTTATTAAATTGTAGCTAAAGATGCTAAAAGATAGCATTGTTGCAATACTTTATTACTTATTCATAAAATTATTAAAACAAAACAGTTTTGGGACTTCTGTCATTCTCCATCCAAGTATATAGACATTAGTTTACTCTAAAATAGTGGTTGGTTTCCAGGACAATATTCAAAGTCACTCCTATCTAAGCTGATGTTAGCTGTTGAGTCTTTTAACTTGAGTCAGTTTATTATTTTGCATCTTTATTATTAACGTTTTAGCATTTTTAAAAAAAAGATTGTTTACATTAAGATTGTTAATGCAACTGAACAGAATCACTGCTCAACAACATGCATTCAAATTTGACCACGAATACACACACACACAAAAAAAAATCATCACAGTTTTGAAGATTTTAGTTTTTCTATATCCAATTGTTGGAATGCACAACTGAAGGTTTCTTTTTAGCATGACTGTATCTGATGACGCAAAACTATGACAGTGTTGTCTGATTTTATTGCTGATTTATGCAATATATTACTGAAACATACTCTTGACAAACTGTCTCCATTCAAGTGACAGTTAGACCTAATTGCCTTCTAGAACACGCATTAGCAAATTGTTTTGCTTGGTCGTAGCTTGCTAAATGATGGCATTGAGGTCAGATTTTATTACTGATTTATAAAATTTATTACTGAAACATACTCATCACAATTTTGGAATCTAGAAAATAGTCTTGAGTTTCAAGATCTCCAATTGGCCTCAACCCCATTTGAAAGGTCAAACCAATATGACTACTTTTTTTTTAAATTATTATTATTTTGAAGAATGTTGTAAACCTAACAACATTTGAACAAATGAACTTTCATTGTATGAAAAGAACACAACATTAAAACAAGACATTTCTAAAAGTTATCTTCATGTTCCACAGAAGAATTTAGGTCATACAAGGTAGGAAAAAGGTATCCCTTAAAAAGTGATAGCAAAGCACATGGCACTTGATGAATTACTGCGCTAGAGAAGTGCACTTTAGATAAGGTTTGTATGTATGTTGTCACAACTAATGATTGATTCATCAAATTGATTTGCAAGGAGCAGGTGAGCATGATTCACAGCTTTTTTTGACACTGTGAGGTCGTAATTTACATTCACTGCAGATACACTGCAGTTGCTGTAATGTACAGAAACAATATATCTGAGCCGAGATCCCATGGGGACTTGAATTATTCCCATGACAGATGGATTCAGGTGAGATGACAGAGATGTAAAGCCATGCGTGGGTGTGATGCTTTGGTCTCGGCTCGCAGTTTGATCAGAAATTGCCTTTGAAAAATGCCCCGCCCCCAGCACAGTCATAAATTGGACTCGCTTATCTGCAAACCGATTCCATCTCTTAAAGTGCCCAAGGACTCCTCCACATCTAAAGAGGCCATCTATCCATCCATCCATCCATCTGGTTCTTTCCTGGGCATGTTTAAAACTGGAGGCAAGGCAGTTTGGCCGCCATCTTGGTAAGGGCTTCAGGGAGCTACTTTTTAGGTAAAATTAGCTGTAAAATTTAACATGCCATGCAATTGTTTTCATGAAATATTTCAGTATTTATTATAAAAGATTTCATAATTTTATTTTTTTTTTCAAATTATACAGCTTATAAAGTTATTAGTCGCTTTACAAAACTCTGCTGCTCGAGCCCATACATATAACAAAAAATCTGCGCATATCACTCTCATCCGTTACCAACTTGACTGGCTTGCTGTGGCCAATCTTATCCAGTTTAAACTCTTAGTCTTAGTTTATAAGGCCTGTCATGGACCCACACCTCAATACCTTGCCGAGTTACTGCAGCCATATGTTCCTGCCCGGACCCTCAGATCTATCAACGATAACTTGCTTGTCGTACCTAAGTATAAACTCTCTGCTGTGGGTGGTAGGGCTTTCAGTATTATAGACTTTAAGCTATGGAATAAGCTGCTCCATAATCTTCGTGCTCATCTCTTCAGACGTTTAAGTCTCAACATAAATCTCATCTATTCACTTATAAATCTCAATAATTCACTCTCCTCTCTCCTTCTGTCTCTCATTTTTCTGTTTGCATGTTACATGACCAGTTTCTTGAAATAATGGATGTTTATAATCTGATCGCACAACCTCTTGTGTTAATTATCTGTAGTTATTTGTTGTCAACATCTATTTCTCTGACAGTCTGGTATACTTTGTCAATTGATTGTACTCATTTGTGAAGCGACCTTGGGTTATTGAAAGGCGCTATAAAAATAAACATTACTATAATTATTATTATTATTATTATGAGACCACAACAATAGCAAACCACAAGCATCCAATCAATTCCCCATGGACAAAATCAAGAATTTTTTCTTGTTCAAGAATCTATTTCACCTGGATATACATCACAGTAGGGAAGAAGACACTATCGGAACTTCTGTTTCATGCCGACTTCAAATCACATCATTTTTTTAGGCTGGTCCAGTAAATGTGCTTGCTCTGGTTAACAAACTATATTGGTTATTTTAACTGAAAGGTAAGACTTCCATTCCTGTCGCTGCCATATTGAATGATGTGATTTAACTACAAGTGCTCCATCTCTGGTTTGGAACCTGTTGAACATGCACCTTGCTGGTGTAAAAGACAGTTTGCAACATGGCAAAAATAACCAAAGAAGTCCATCTCACCACCATACAAAGGGTTTCAACAATTTCTCCATGTACCTGCATCACTAAGTGCTTCATTACTCCCCAGAGCGTGGCCAGAGCAGAAGCTGAAAAGCTCTCTCTGAGTCATTTACTGATTACTGGGTTTGTGATGGATGTAGTGTGCTTTTGACAGGCCTTTTTCACACTGTGATAATGGCGTAATGAAACACTAGCATACGGATGGGAGGACGGTGCGGTGTTGGTGTGTTGGACGCATGAACGGTGGTGGCAGGAGAGACTAAATAAGTGAAGAAAAGCAGTGTGGGGAAATGAAGTGGCTTCTTTAAATTAGGTTGGAGTGTGCTGAAGTGTGTCGGTTTGTTCCACGCTGAGTGGCTGCTTTTAAAGCGCTCTGAACTTAAAGCCATATCGGATGAAAAAGTTTTGAAAAATCCATCCTGGTTTGTTATTTCTAGCACACATCAGCGTGAAACAGAAAGATTGAAACGGAAACATCAAAGATACTGTTTATAGGATACTTGAATCAATTGGGGAGGGGGTGCTGCACCACCCAACATTCAATTTCAGTTTGGGTTTAACATAGAGGCTTTGTCATAAGCCAATTTCTCTCAGATTTAAATAATTCTGAAGTTTGAAGTACACTTGTTATATTTTGTGCAATTTTATACAATAAAAAGCAAACATGTATTAAACAAAAATACAATAGTCTTAAGTTCAACCTTGGAGATCAAAGCCAGATTAATATAATATTAATATTCACAATTATAAATGTATTAAATTAAGTATATAAAACGTATATGACCCTTATTTATTGGTTAATGCAAATTTTATATGTTTTTTTCGAAAGAAATGAATACTTATATTAAGGAGCAATTAACTGATCAAAAGTGACGGTAAAGATGTGTTACAAAATATATAATTCTAATCCAAAAATTTAGTTGTTATCAACTTTCTATTCATCAATGAATACTGGGAGAAAATGTATCACGGTTTCCACAGAAATTTTAAGCAGCACATTTGTTTACAACATCGATAATTCATTGTGGTACTTTATATGCATGTGCTTAAAGAACTTCTGTAATAGAGACCATAAACCATAATTTCTCTCACCAAGGAAGTCAGGATGTAGGTGTAGTACACTGAGAGCATCCCCAACTCCGAGGCCTGGAGAAAAGAGAAGGGAGAGGTACATTAAACACTTTTGACAATTCTAGGCTAATTTAAACAGTTACATACACTGAATCATTGCCACCATTGAGAACCATAAGGCAAGGTTCACTGCTTTGTAAAACCTGTTCAGAATTGGATGAAAGCTAACAAAAGACTGACAACATTACCGCTCTGACTGTCATTGCCATTCTATTTATCAATTCTCCACTGTCTCCAAGGAAACCAAGCAGCAAATACAATATGTCAATCAAATGTCAGGGGTGAAAACACTTTCAACAATTATTTCTATGGAAATGGAGAGAAAACGGAGTAAAAGGGACAGTTTAGAGTAAAATAAATGCATAAGAGGGAAGGAGCGGTGGGGAGTGTTTGTCTTCTGTCTGGCAAAGTAAAATGTTAAATAATGAATTAAAAACATATTGATCAAAAATAACCTGCAGTGAAATATCACATTCCCTAGAATAAAAAGAACACTAAAGTAACCTGGAATTTATTATAGGTTTCACAAATAATTTTTCCAAAACTGCTCTTGCAGATCTTTTCATTAACCTTGCAGCCATAATCAATAACCCCAACCCTTACAGAACATACCGAGATTTCTTTTTATTTATTGGGCACTTCAGAATAGCAATGACTCACAATTATTGACTAGTCTACAAGTCACTCAAAAACAGTAAGTCAGATACATGACAGTTGAGATACATCTTGTATCCGATCTTTCTTAGCTTTTTTTTTGAATGAAAGAAAGAAAGAAAGAAAGAAAGGAATACTTTTTTATGGCAAGGATAAATTAAAATGATCAAAAGTGACAGTAAAGACATTTATAATGTTAAAAAATAAAATAAAAGCTGTTCTTTTGAACTTTCTCTATTGATCACAGGTCCCTGAAAAAAAAAAAAAAAAAACTTACCAGCACAACAACAACATTGATAATACAAAGAAATGTTTTTTGGGCATCAAATCAGCATATTAGAATAATTTATGAAGGATCATGTGACACTGAAGACTGCAGTAATGATGCTGAAAATTCAGTTTTGCATCACAGGAATAAATTACATTTTAAAATGTATTCAAATAGAAAATGGCTATTTTAAATTCGAACAGTATTTCAGTTTTTAAGCATAAATGCAGCATATTAAACTTTTAAAAATATTTAAAAAATCTTACTGACCCCAAACTTTTGTACACTACATGGTGTCCTTAAGGCTGATTAATTGACTAGTCATTCCGGCAACCCAATGAACAGTTTTTCTAGACTTTGAAAATAAGCAGTTTTGCTCATCCCTACTTCAAAATGTGCCCTCTACACTTTTTGTTTGAACATTATTAATGGTACAGCCCCAAAGTTGTGTTCTTTCCGACCTGTGTGACATGTACAACTTATGTGGCAGAACATAATTTGTAGGCGCCTCAGATCTGCTGACGGTGGCGGAAGTACCAGGTCTGAACTTCCCAAACTCCCGGCTTTGTTCCCACATAAGTCATGCTAACACAGCACTCCAGGCACCTGTTCTCTTGTGATTGCAATATGGTTCGAAACAGCATCTGTATTAAGGCATTTATACCCTGTCTGGTACACACCCAGACTCCCTGCCTAGCTTCCCATAATGCCCATCTGCATTTCATTTGACCAGTGTTGTGTTGAAAATTGAGAGAGAGGGAGAAAACGGACCACAGGACCGGAGAGTTTTTCCAGGTTATGATAATTTTGTCCTCGCATAAAGTATTTTATAATGAAAGATTTTCCCTGCAATTGCCCATGTAATTGAATCCTGTAACTCAAGCTGGTGTGTAAACCGTGCTGTGAACATTGGCAAACAGCTCTAGCATGCTTGCACTACTCGCTCCTCACAAGCTGAACGAGTGCCAACTTTTCACTGCTCTGCCGCATGCTTGCTCTAAAGAGATCCAAAGAGAGAGAGGAACAGAGAAATGAGGAGAAAATGTGAGTGGATGACACAGACAGTGAGATATACAGAAACAGAGAGAGGGAGAAATGGGTTAAAGGGGGTATTGGGAGCACAGTAAGGTAACAAACTGACAAAGAAACCGCTGTGAACCACACAACCCACTAGCGTAACAGTGGCGGTGTTTGTCCCTGTGTCTCCATAGCAACAGGAAAAGCATGTGATGGTCATGAGACACTTTGATTAAAGAGCAATGGAGTGAACAGGGAGGAATAACAGAGGAAACCATTGACTAAAAAGTCTAAAAGGCGAGAAGGCACAAGATGTCATGAGAAGAGCACAGAAGATTCAGGATAACATGAGATAACATGAGGTGAGACAAGATGAGAATAAGTAAGTCAAGTAGGGAAGAGAAGAGATAGAAAGATAAAAACAACACAAGCAGATAATAAAAGGGCTGATGGTTATTATGAAAAGTTATGATGACATTTGAACCCTTCTTATAAGGTCACTGTGATTTTGCCAGGACAGACATGTTCCTAGTTCAACACATTTTGAAAATTTAGCCCTAACCCTTAAACCTAATCCTAACTATAACTTTTCCCTGAAATCATCGAGAAATGACAGGTGAATAACACTGATGTAGAAGCACCTAACCCTGGATATAAGCCGAAACTTGACAAATTGTACACTTGTCCCTCAAATCTGATTGGTTGATTGAAATGTTGTTCCAGGAACATGTTGTACTTGGTGAAGTCTATTAAGTTGTGGTCACAAAAAAATAAAATAAAAAATGTTTCAACAACATTGAAGGAAAGTCCTTTGTCTACTATCAATAGTGTAGCAATGTATGAAACACAGCACACACAGTGTCACTTTCAAACAAAGCATCTTTCTTTTGGTCAAAGCAGTGAAATCACACGTTAATCCGTTGTGGAATCTGCATGGGGAATTCTTTGGCCCTCATGCGAATTTCCCAATCGCGTGGATCCCCATTTAAATGACTACATTTTGCCAGAGAATATTCACTCAACAACAGTAAATGTGACTGTACTTTAAGAACACTATAAGGGGCCATTCACACAGAATGTTTTTGCATTTAAAAAAATGCAAGACCCTGGGCAGTGCAGTGAAAAAAGCACCAAGTCTATAGATTTTTTTTTTTTAACTTGAGCACTGCATTTTTAGAACATTGTGCCATGTGAAATACTCTGCAAAAGACACATTCATCTAACATTTTTACATATATAATGCTAAATCCTTTTCTGTCCATTTTCTCTACATTGATCACATTCACTCTCTTTTCATCAGTTCCTGCAATCAGCCTCTCCTGCAGAGCCATTAATTTCTCTTTCCTGAAAATAATGATTCATGTTTAATTATGGCTCACACATGAGCTGCAGAGGTTTGTGTGTTTGTTCAATCAGTCATCTATATCAAATTATTCAGTCATGAGGCAGCATCCATATATGTGTATGTTCATTCTCATTGAATGTGTCAGCAAGAGATTTATTTATGCAGCTCATTTACACAGCTCTTACTCTAAAAAGATGAACAAAGAACATGAAGAAAAGGTCATGAGAATAATGCAAGACTGAAACTAGTGGAACACTTACAGTGGGGAGAACAATTTGATACAATGCCGATTTTGAAGGTTAGCCCACTTACAAAGCATGTAGAAGTCTGTAATTTTTGTCAAAGGTACTCTTCAACTGTGAGTGACGGAATCTAAAAAAAAAATCCAGAAAATCCCATTGTATGATTTTTAAGTAATTAATTTGCATTTTATTGCATGACATAAGTATTTGATACATCAGAAAAGCAGAACTTAATATTTGGTACAGAAACCTTTGTTTGCAATTACAGAGGTCATACATTTCCTGTAGTTCTTGACCAGGTTTGCACACACTGCAGCAGGGATTTTGGCCCACTCCTCCATACAGACCTTCTCCAGATCCTTCAGCTTTCGGGGCTGTCGCTGGGCAATATGGACATTCAGCTCTGTCCAAAGATTTTCCATTGGGTTCAGGTCTGGAGACAGGCTAGGCAACTCCAAGACCTTGAGATGCTTCTTACGGAGCCACTCCTTAGTTGCCTTGGCTGTGTGTTTCGGGTCGTTGTCATGCTGGCAGACCCAGCCACGACCCATCTTCAATGCTCTTACTGAGGGAAGGAGGTTGTTGGCCAAGATCTCACGATACATCTCCAGTATTCTCCAGATCCTTCAGCTTTCGGGGCTGTCGCTGGGCAATATGGACATTCAGCTCTGTCCAAAGATTTTCCATTGGGTTCAGGTCTGGAGACAGGCTAGGCAACTCCAAGACCTTGAGATGCTTCTTACGGAGCCACTCCTTAGTTGCCTTGGCTGTGTGTTTCGGGTCGTTGTCATGCTGGCAGACCCAGCCACGACCCATCTTCAATGCTCTTACTGAGGGAAGGAGGTTGTTGGCCAAGATCTCACGATACATGGCCCCATATATCCTCCCCTCAATGCGGTGCAGTCGTCCTGTCCCCTTGTCAGAAAAGCATCCCCACAGAATGATGTTTCCACATCCATGCTTCACGGTTGGTATGGTGTTCTTGGGGTTGTACTCCTCCTTCTTCCTCCAAACACGGAGAGCAGAGTTTAGACCAAAAAGATCTATTTTTGTCTCACCAGACCACATGACCTCCTCCCATTCCTCCTCTGGATCATCCAGATGGTCACTGGCTAACTTCAGACGGGCTTGGACATGCACTGGCTTGAGCTCTCTTCAGGTCATTGACCAGGTCCTGCCATGTAGTTCTGGGCTGATCCCTCACACCTTCCTCATGATCATTGATGCCCCACAAGACAAGATCTTGCATGGTGCCCCAGACCAGGGGAGATCAACTGTCATCTTGAACTTTTTCCATTTTCTAATAATTGAGCCAACAGTTGTTGGCTTCTCACCAAGTTGCTTGCCTGTTATCCTGTAGCCCATCCCAGTCTTGTGAAGGTCTACAATTTTATCCCTGATGTCCTTGCACAGCTCTCTGTAGGGATGGCTGACGTGAAACTAATGTTTTGACACAGTGTCGAGATTTTTTTCGTTTCATGAAGCCTCGCTTTGCCCACCACTAGCTCTCTGGCCTTGGCCATTATGGAGAGGTTGGAGTCTGTTTGATTGAGTGTATGGACAGGTGTTTTTTATACAGGTAATGAGTTCAAACAGGTACCGTAAATACAGGTAATGAGTGGAGAACAGGAAGGCTTCTTAAAGAAAAACTAACAGGTCTGCCAGAGCCGGAATTCTTACTGGTTGGTAGGTGATCAAATACTTATGTCATGCAATAAAATGCAAATTAATTATTTAAAAATCATACAATGTGATTTTCTGGATTTTTGTTTTAGATTCCGTCACTCACAGTTGAAGAGTACCTATGATAAAAATGACAGACTTCTACATGCTTTGTAAGTGGGCAAACCTGCAAAATCTGCAGTGTATCAAATACTTGTTCTCCCCACTGTATAGTGTAATGACATCATTAAATTCTTCCATCTTTATGAGTGATTGTTACATTTTATTCTGAGACTCAAGGTCATGGTCATTGACATTCAGATCTTTCTCATGCAAACAGTCTTAAACTATTTTCAGCTTTTCAGCAATTACATAATTGCTGAAAATTGCATACCCTTATATTTCTGCAGACTTTTCAGATCCAGGATGTACGCAGATCCAGCAGTGGAGGGAGAGGGATACACTGCAAAAATCTTTATTTCTTTATCAGTATTTTAGTCTTCTTTGGCAGTAAAATAATATATAAACGCCCTTTAAAAATGTGCACCTCATTGGCAAGGAAATAAATATTAGTAAAAATATAATATAAAATAACTACTTAAATTTTAAATTAATTACATTGCTCTTGTTTTAGGGGTATTTAGACCTTTTTTTTTCTCACAGCAGGGACTGTTAGGCTGAGACATACCCTTTCCAAAATAATGTGAGACATGGTGGTGTTGGCATCCACTATGATGGTGGCAGTCTTGTCATCACGGATCTCCTTGAGAAGAGGGGTGGGATCCTGGCTGTCATCCAGCATGCGAACAGAGAGGGTTTCCTTGGAGATGAGAAACTGTCGCAGTAACACCTCCAGGTTTAATAGGCCTGTTGAAAAGGGGCACACACAAAACACTTCAGCATCCTGACTTATGTCACTTTCTCTGACAACAAGAAATATGTCCTCCCTCTCTTTTCACGGCAATTATGATACCATGGGATCAACCCTTTTAAGGAGCTAGAGTCGATTTTCTGTGTGTATGAATATAATGCTATTGTATTTGTTCAACAAATTTCCACTAAATTATCTGAAAGTATTTTTTAATTGAATTCAACAACGATAACAAAGCTTTTTTTTTTGCTGTACTGTATGTCCGCAACTAATCTACTTAGCGAAATCATAATCACCCAAGTGTTTAATCTCGGTTGGCAATTAAGAGGCCCAGGGGAAAACAGGACTTGCGAAATGCACAACATTGTATCTCAACTGAACGTGACATCGGTTTATTATGATCTGACTCGTTAAATTTGAAAGGCTTTAGCTGCTGACTTCACACATAATATGGCTGATGCCATTGCTCAAAGCTGTCATCTCCATTTCCTGCCGAGTTACTCAGTGTATATTTGATTATCCATAAGCATTTGGTTTCTGTCTTTCGCTGGCTGCACATCACATGCAATTTCACATTTAGTACACTACATTAAACACTGCGCTACAGTATTGCTAGCTAACACATGCACTGACTTCTCCGATCAAGCTGGACAGGAACTTGTGAGGACAGTAAAACACACACTATTTGAGTCTTACTATAACTCTGCTAACTTTCTGTTCGGCTTCATGTACTTTGAAATAGGGAGGATTGGCTAACTGGGCAAAATGTGAGGAAACATGGAAGGTAAGTGGGAAGATGAAAGAGTGTAGGGTTAAGTTAGCACAGTGGGTAAAGTGTTAAAGAGAAGATTTAAAAAAAGAGAAAAAAAGCACAAAGCCGCTTCCCACACAAAGACAGTGATAAAGGCTTAGCCTCCATTCATTCTGAGCAGCCAGTCATTTCCTCAGCTATCACTTTCCACTGGGCTTTTACAAAGCGCCAAGTTCATTTATCTTTAAAGCACACACACACATCATGGACATACAACATTTGAAAATACACACATGCTTAAAAGCTCAAGGTAGCACAAAGCAAACATAACAGAAGACTATTTGCACAGGTAAATAACAGAAGTACATATGTATGCACTAGAGGACAGGATATGACTAGGCTACAATGCGTAAACCCTTGAGGTGATGTCACCTTTTTTGCGAACTTCTACTATACTTGCGCTTAAAGTTGGCATTAAACAGAAGTTGTGATAGACTTTGGTATTGTGAAGTAGATCAGAGTGAAACTGCTTCTGTAACAAGAAAAAATGTAGGGCGGGACTTGATTTTGTCCTTTGGGAATTGATTGGATCGATATGGCTTGCTATTGCTGTGATTGCCATCTCATGTGAGTGAGAGTTTGTCCCACTCTTGTGCCAAAAAAAAAAAAAACATGGAAAAAAAACGATGTGCACAGATGAATCATTAATACTAAATACTGTTATATTCAATAAAAAAGTAAATTTTGATTTCATGGTGACATTATCTGCCACCATCCGTACTGAAAACAAACAAATAAAAAAAAACGAACGAACGTCCAAAACCATCCTAGGCTGGTTTGCTGGTCTAATGTAGTCTCCCAGCCTTGTTAGGCTGGTCTTAAAGATGTTTTGGGAACTTGTCAGCAAGCTAAACCAGCTGAACACCAGCTTGGCAAGTCTGGAAGACCTTAGGATGTCTTTGGATGTTTGGTTTTTTTCAACAGGTGTTCCATCAAGCACACACCTACTTTCTAGTACTGTATACAGTATATTTATTGTTTGTATTAAAGTTGTTATGAAACGGAATTAACGAAATCGTTTCTTCCGTATTGTGATATACAGTACATCTGAGTAAACTGATTATCAAAAAAGAAAGTCAGTTGGACTTGGTTCCCAAAAATTAATGCAACCTAGCAGTGAAGAGTTGGACAAAATAAGTGGATGTCTCAACACAGAAAAGTTTGTTGTTTCAGACTTCATGTGACTAGCATTACAATATTTAGAGTCAAGCTTCAATATGTTGCTGTCTGGTCATCTGGTTGTTTTTTCAAAATAAGCAAGTTGAAGAGATCAGTAAACCTTTTATATCAGTTCCTGTTAAAAAGAGTTTCAGTCAGATCTCATCCTGCCCGAGGCCAGACAACCATTCCTGCCCTCTTTTCTTCTCATTAGACAGAAAAAAAGGGAAAGCTGAAGGGGTGTGAGCTGAGAAAAAAAAAAAAAAGGCTTTTGTCTTCCTCCTTTAACAACGCATGTCAGAATCCCATTACGCTCCTTATCACATTAAATTAATGTCTTCCAGCACAAAGGAGAGAACTTCAGAAATAAACACAGCCAGACAAAAGAGAGTTTCCAATGTCCTGCTTCATATCAAGTGCCCTTTTCTAGAAACGCGATCCTTTCTCTACGACTTCCGTGACTCGGACTTTTCAATTCAGGGGCTAAAAGAAGTCTTTTTGTTTGATTTTATAGTATCGTCCTTATTTTATCTACACATTTATCATATTCTTCTTGAAGGGGCAGGAGGATTAGATCATCCCATTTCACCCACGATTCGGTTCTCGTCTCTCTGTGGGACATAGGTTGCAGTTTCTCATTTAATCATCTTTAATTACAGATCACTTCAAAGCAGTGAGAAGAATGTCGGGCAAACAAGTAGTACAATATTTCTGTTCCAAGCAGAGAGGCGTAGCAAACCTGACAGGTGGGAAACCTCTTTGAAGTGTGTATATTTGATTCACTGTGTTCAATCTGGGCACCAAAGCTCAGTTCCTTTCAATTAAATCCAAGAGCTCCTTTAGTTCAAGAGGACAAACTTGAAAGAGATTATAGCGCTAACCTGGCTGACCCCGTTCAGAATAATTTGGGTAATACCTGACGAAGACAAAGTCGGGGTGATATTCTGGTCTCCTGACTGGATAGTACAGGTTGGCTAATTTTGTCCACTAATGAGACCTTAATGCACCTCACTATATGGTACGGCCCTGTGCAGTCACATGAAACCTAGTGCCTCATCCAATTGAGATTTATACTGTTGCATATGGAATGAACAAAACTACATATTTTCTTAAGATTTCAGTCAGCATTTCCATTCATTTCAAGGACATTATGCAAACAGATAATGCTAAAATTGCTAACGTTAGTATTTCTATTCATGTCAGCTTTAAAAGATAATGGTAAGCTTTTCCATTCATCTCAAATGAAAAAACAAAACAAAAACTATAGGTTAACATTCATTCATTTCAATGGTAAAAGTTATTGGTTTGCATTTCTATTAATTACAGTGGTAAACACTATTGATCAGTGTTTCCATTCATGTCAATAGCATAGGTTATCTGGAAGTAATTATGGAGCCCATCACCTGAACCATAAGCAAATGATGTCATGACAACTCTGATTGGCTGACGGTACCATTAGAACCATTAAAACAGTTAGCTGTGACATGCTATTTTTACAAGGCTACCCTTGAATGGCCAATAGTGAAGAATGCAGAACATTTTCTTTAAACAGTTGCAGACATTTGTACAATTAGGCTGATTTCAGCTTCACCTGACGGATGTTTGTGTGTGTCAAATATACCCTTGCATGTGAGGGTATATTTACAGTTCATAGAGCTTGTTTTTAACACTTTTTTTTTTTTTTAAGTTAGACTTCCTGTCTGGATTTGTTCCAGATCTGTTCCCCTTTTCTTTCCTGTTGCTTCTCCACTATCCTGTCCAATTAAGGCAAGAAGCCCCCAATATTAGCAATTACCTTATATATCAAAATATATACAGTATATTAAAATAATAGACAATCACAATTGGTAGTTTATGGATAGAACCATGTGCCTCCTGGCTATCAGTGCTGTATGTGTTAGTCGAATGAATAACTGTCCTTGTACCGTGTCATCTCAGCAGGCCAGGTCTGTGAAGTATTCATGAGTGGGCCATGCTCTATTAAGCTGTCAGTGTGCTAAGTGATTAATGAGAGCTGTTCATCCTGTGAGACTGAGTGTGAGAGAAAAAGAAACAGTAACGGAAAACGATAAGCAAACACAGAGACGCAGGTGAACAGGGTTATTATGCTGGCAGCACGAGGAGCCATCATCCTCTTCTTATAGAAATGTATTAAAGGGCAGTAACTATAGCATTTCCCCGGAAACCTCGACTCACATGCCCACTTCGCGATGCTGTAATGTTTGTCAGCTAAAGCAGAAATGACTATTACCCACAATGAGGAGCAGTAAACCAACAGTGCATGCGTGTTTGATTCAGGTCTACAAACTCATCAATAACCATACAAATGTGCTCCTCTAACAGTGGTAATATTTGTAATGGCAGAAAGTGCTTTATTGATATACATTCTCATATTAAAAAGAATAACTGATATCAGCTAGTCTACCATGAAATTTTTCTCAAATGGTAATTAGCTTACTGTATTTTGCAAATTAATTTTATGAGAACGATTTACTTTATGAGGGAATGGGGATCTTTAAGTCTGTAAATTGCATTAATACGTTCTCTTGTGTATTATGAAAAGTAAAATTAAATTGGGAAGGGATATTGTAATAAAGGAAATGATGAGTAAGAGTCAATTAAATGCCAATACAAACCAAAAATAACAACAATAAACTTTATTCTAAAGGCCTGTTCAAACCAAGAGAAGAGACTATAGTGATAACTATGATGATATTTACCACTAATAATGTTATTATAATGTGCACTGCTATTATATTGACTGCCCCTTTAAAGTCAGGTTGATTCTGATTGGTTGTCAATGTTTTTATTGTTCTTTTGCTGGAATTTTTTTTTTAATTTGTGGTATGGACCTTGCTGTTCTCATAGAATTAGAACGATTATTAAAATTTCATCGTTATCGTCCTGGATGTGAACTGCCCTTAACGCCAACAATCCATACCACAAGCACAACAATTACCGTACAACATTTTCACAATAATTTTTCTAGCAGATTAATAATAAAATCATTGAAAGTCAATCAAATTCCATTCGACTTTAAAGTGTATGCTGCAATTATGTAAATAGAGTGTTTAGAATAAACTATGCTATCGTCCGCTGATGTAGGTGTTACTATTGTTATCATTATAGTTACCATTATAGTTATCATTCTTTGTAAACGGCCTTAAAGGTAGGAAAGGAAATGTTTTCATACACACTTTTTGTTAAACTGGTTGAAACTGATAGTAATCAATAATAGAAGTGGTGGATAGAAATGGATAATGGTGGTCTAAATATTAAAAAAATTATGTGCAAAAAAACGTTCATCCAATCATTGCATTCAGTGTATGAAAAAAGGGTATATGTCAAGAATTTAAATGCACACTTAATCATGAAAAAAATTATTTCAATTTTGCTCCAATATACACATGCACTGACTGACAGACATGAAATAGTATTTAATTTAATTTAGGCTATTCTGGAAGCTTGCTAAGTTTAGCACTGCTCTAAGGGATTTTTATGGGAGACAAAAGAACTTGGTGCAGTTTTCCGTCACAAGGCTGTTTGTCACTGCTCTGAATCTCCTTTATTTTCCAACAGAAATCTTCAGGGAGCGCATGCACTCATTATTAGCTTAAAAACAATCTTGTCTCCGTGCAGAAAGCTAGACTTTTGCTCTAAAGGTACAAAGGAAAAAACATTTGAGTAATAGTGTTGGCATGAGCATGAAATGGTTAACTTTAGAGTGTACCACAAGCCAAAGTTACCAAGTTACCTGCTACGCTGTCTGCTTTTAAATTTTTGTGGTAGAATGAGCAAAACATCAGGGTCTTTTTAGGACTCAGAACTGAGATAAATATCGGATTTTGCCATTGTAGATAAGATCACAATGGCATACAAATCATCCACACTCAGTCTCCAGAGAGTCTTTCCATCTGAGCACCAGGACAGTGCGCCATTCAGAACTGAATTGAGAATACCTTTAAAAATTCCAAAACAGGATGTTGAATTGTAATTCCAATTGTTACAAAAGATTTCTATTTCAAATACATGCTGCTCTTTTGAACTTTCAATTCTTTAAAAAATCCTATAAAAATCACAGTTTCCACAAAATTGTTTCTTGAGCAACAAATCAGCACATTTGAATGATTTATGAAGAATCATGTGACACTGAACACTGGAGTAAAGATGCTGAAAATTCAGCTTTGCAATCAAAATAAAAATGTACATATTAACATACATTAAATTAGAAAATCTCATTTCAATTCATCATGCTTTAGTGCAGGACTAGGCAAGTTCGGCTCCAACCCTGAACTCACCTGCCTGTAACCTTAGTAATCCTGAAGACACTGATTAGCTTGTTCAGGTGTGTACGATTAGGGTTGGAGCTAAACTCTGCAGGACAGAAGCTCTCTAGGACCGAGCTTACCTACCCCCCATCTTCAGGGTGTTTAAATTAAATAATAATAATAATAAAAAAACAACGGGGAAAGGGATCAAATTCTTAAATCTTGAATTTTGCCCGTGTCCTTTTTTTCAATATAGAACTCTACCAAAACAATTTTAATGATTGGTTTGGTATAGTTTTGACCCTGTTCTCAAGTAAATATTGGTAGTTTGCCATCTTTCTACACCCCTCTCTGATGTCTTAGTGGGAATTATAGCTGTTCCACTTGAAGGCCTTAAGCTGATTACAGAGAAAGGTAGCCACTGTCTGAAGGGGCAATGTGACTTTGTTTGGATTCTCTGGGTAATTTGTGGCATCCTTGCTCCGAAATGGAAAGGCAGAATACTAAACTTTAATCCTCTACCAAGCTGAACTCAATGTGTGTCTAAAAAGGAGACTTGCAAAGGGTCATCCGTCAGTCACCTTTTCTTTGACAATAGTAGGTTTGATTTAAACCTTCAGCCGTTCATTTCCATGGACATCTCTGTTTCTGCAGTGTGCGCTGACATTTGGCAGGGTGGGTGTTTGATGGTAAATGAATGGGACATGACAAATGATGGATGCCTGAAGGACGGATGGACAAGAGAAAGAATGAATAACACATATGGATTTATCTAACAGTGCAGTACAGTCAAACAGCATGAAATGAATTCAATGTCATCATCAAAACAGCGTAGACATGTTAGGTTTAATAAGCAGTTGTTATTGCCAAATAATCAGCAGAGCGTAATGAAGTATTTGAGCCTGTGAACGTGTACAAAGGCATATAATGGCAAAGAGTGCAGAGAGACCGCATGTTCCACTATGAAGCACTATGTTTGTAACAATCTATACGAGATGACATCTACTGCTTGACAGATGCAGGCAATTCTATATGTGCCATTCAGGAAAGAGTGCCGCAGAACATGTAATTAGAGCGCGTTTGCTTGTTTTTTGGCTCTAATGCCGGGGTCACCAACTGAAGTGGGCGAGAGAAATTAATATAAAATGTATTAATTTAGTTGTTTATTTTAGAATTGTTGAAATCTCTCACATGGTTAAGAGCTGCATAAATATTTTACATTACACACGTAAACATATACTAAATTTATATGAATAAACTTTCTGTTCAAAGAATCCTGCAAAAAAGCTCTTCTACTAAATTTCATTAAGCAGCACACATATTTTCAACTAATAATAATAATAATAATAAGTTATTCTTGTAAATGAAATGTAAACGATTCTTGTAAATGATTCTAATAAATGAATGAGTACAAAATTATTTCTTAAAGTTAATCAGAACGCAAATGAAGATCTTTTTGATGATATCGGAGAGCTCTCTGCCCCTCCAAAGACAGCCACGTGACTACCAATATGACGCTTCAAAAAATTCATGGAGAGATTGTGAAAGAAATCCATAAGAATTGAGCAGTTTAGTCCAAATTTTCTGAAAAGACTCGATTGCTTCATATGATGAACAGATTTAAATTAGGCTTTTATTCATATATAAACATTGATCAGCAAACATAAACAAAAGCTCTACCGAACCTGCTTCACGCGTGAGAACAAACATCTTGTAGAAATTTCAAACGTGCTGCGTAACACACAAGAATGAATCTCATTGGTTCTCACACTTCAAGCAAACATGCTTGAACTCCCGTTTCCCAAAACCGATGTGTGAGTTTAAGAATTTTGTGAACGTGAATATGAGCCTAAATTAAATCTGTTCATCATATAAAGCGACCGTTTCTCTTCAGAAAATTTGGACCAAAACGTTCAAATCATATGGATTAGTTTTACGATCTCTTTTTTGAAGCATCAAAGTGGTAGTTGCGTAAGTGTCCATGGAGGGACATAAAGCTCTCAGATTTAATCAAAAGATCTTCATTTGTGTTCCAAAATGAACATATGTCTCATGGGTTTGGAACCACATGAGGGTGAGTAATTAATGACAGAATTTTCATTTTTGTGTGAACTAACCCTTTAACACCCCACATAACACTGAAGACTGGAGTAAATGAAGCTTTGCCACCACAGATTTTAAATTTTGATAATATTTCAGTTTCACTGTTTTTGACTGTATTTTATATATACACATACATAAACACACAATACAAGAAGTCAAACGAAAGCCAATGATACTCACAATCGGCCTGAGCACATATGAGACACGACGTGCTGCTGTTAAAGAACGTTAGCAGTCCGGCCACAGCCATGCTGATGTCTGTGTTAGTGGGCCTGAGGTCCAGCGTGGTAAAGCGAGGAAACTGCACCTTCAGTATGTCCTCCGGAGCCACCTTCACATACGGCACCTGCACAGGCACGCAAAACAGGACAGAGAAAATCAGCCCTGCAGGATGCCTCTTGTTAGGCGGTTACCGCAGGTAAATTGAATGAAAGAACATTGCAGGAGGGCGTTTTGTTTACTGCACTGTGATGCAGGTCTCAAGAGTAATGTGCAACAGAATCATGGCATTCTCATCAGACTAATTAGATCCACTTTATGCCTAAAACTAATAAAAGCTCATTTGAATAATTTCAAAAGCCCCTCTCTGAAGGCATGTAAATTAACAATAAAAACTCAGCTGTATTAGATGAAATAAAAACAGATTTTTTTGAACCCCAGCGATGATTGAGGAAAAATTCCTCTGCATATAATTGCCAAGTGAGATGTTTATTCATGTTTATTCACACAGAGGGCATGTGCATTGACCTTTGACATCTCGAACAGTCTTTGAACAGAAATAGCTCACAACGCAAAACGTCTCTATATCCATGGAGACCTCAGCGTTGGCTGCTCTCTAATTTGACGTGTGCTGATATGCGGGTGTGTTAGGCTCGGAAAAAGTGGGTGTTTGGCTCAGTGGGGCTTGAAGGGGATCCTAGAGGACGCAGGCGGGCTGTGTAAAGGGCCTCTTCATCACAGCAGATTGCCTGTCTGTGGCAGGCCGTGTGACCATGCATCGTACTTGTACGGCCCTGTATCCCCAATTGGTTTTCCATCGCTTTCCATCAGGGCGTAATGGAGTCTCCGCCAGTGTGGATGGATGGGGCGCACGGGCTCTCCGACACTCAGGGGACAACTGGGATTCTTGGAGATGGAGGGAATGGAGAGAGGGCAGTAATGGGCTCGCTGCAGTGGAGAGACATGTACAAGTCTCCGACCTTTTTTCTCTTTCTCGGAAAAGATGTTTTCTTCTATTCCCCACTACGGCTTCCAGACAACATCCCATCTGTCCAAAGCCCCAGTGCTAACTTGTAAATAGTGGCTGAAGTCTGACTTCCTCTTGTGGACTTCCTCCATAAGCTCTTATTATTCAGAGTGAATTTAACAGAGTGACATACAGTTCAGCGAGGAAATACAAACATTTATATGAGTAAAAAAGACCTTTGGATTTTTCTAGATTACCTAGAGTGAGATTTGATTCCTTAAACTAATTAAGTTCAAACGGAGCTTTAAGTGGAGCTCCTGAGTAATAATCCTAGGCAGCAAAATGAACTTCACAAAGGTTTAATGAGCTGCCCTTTCAAACAGAACACATGTGGACTCCAGCGAACCTTTGTATGTCAAGGCTCTTAATAGTTAAAGTAGAGTATATGTAAAAAACAAACAAAAAAACAAACAAAAAAAAAAGGATTAGGAAGTTAGATGGATTTACTTTGGGGAACCAGTCATCAACATTATGAATACTTGTATAAGAGCACTGTAAAAAAAAAATTTTATATTAGAAAAGTTGAACTTGACAACATATCTGATTCATGAACAAATCATTCAGATGGGTATTTTGAATTGGAACAGTAGATTAAGGCTGTGTGTCCACCGAATCGTTTTTAGCCAGCTGCATTTGTTTTGTTTTTTTCTTCAGTTGAGACACTTCACTTGCTATGATACGGAACATGTTACTAGTATCTCATTTCACAGATAGTTTGTTTCTGTATTGTTTCTATAAATCAATGTGGATACAATGTAAAGTATTTGCTCTGGCTCTTGTTTTAAATAATCTTGTTCAGTTATTTGTCCCGCCCCTCCTCCACTGTGATTGGATGGCTGGGTAAAAGGTGATGATGATGAGCGCTGCGTTTTACCCAAAGTTGAACATTCTTCAACTCTCGGTGACCGGTAAAAATATGCTAGCCTTGGAAAAATCGCTTTGGTGGACACACGGCCTAACTGAAAAGATTTCTTTGCCAGTTTGCATTGGGAAAATAAGGTTGATCAGCGTATTCTTCCAAATCTTCAAAAAATAAAGTCTTACAGGTTTGGCTGAGCAAATAATGACAGTATTTTAATTTTTGTGTGAACTATCCATTTAAGACTCACATTCGGAGAGATGTCAGAATCTAATGTCTCACTGCACGCTGAAATATACATAGTAAATATCCATGATGTATGGACAGGAAATGGAGGATAACGCTAAAAGGGGTTTAATAGTCATTTTTCTTGTGGTTACAGCACACTGCATATGCATCAGCATAATTTCCAGGGCGTAAATAGAAACTCTTGCCCTGGTGGAGCCAATCTGGGCTTCAGCAATGGGATTGTGGGCCAGAGGGAGAGTTGTGTATGAGGGTAATATCTGTCTGTCCGTGTGCTGTCTGCTCCTGCAGGTTGACAGAGTGGCTGTCAGGCCTACAGATGCACTGCTGACAGGCTTTTAATGAGGGGCCTGGTGCAGGCCAAAAGCAGCTCAGTGAAGTCAGGCAAACAGCCATGCAACACTGCAGTATAAGTACATGTGCCTAACATTTCATTTAAACCAACAGGAACATGCTGACCTGGTACAAATGAATATTGAAGCGCTTAACAGATGCTACATTTTTAACATTTATAATGCAGAACAGTATAATTGGATGGTTTTGTAATAAATATCTTGTGAATGTAACTGTTTCATCTGACAATTCAGTTTATTGAATCAGTATGCTTGTACACACTCTTCGAGCAAATAAAGCTTTTTGTTAGTCTTTATCTAAATGGATATCTCCAAAATGTTTTATTTAAAGTACTGCATCATTTTTGTGAAGTCATCTTAATAGGGTTTTAAACTACAATAAGGAAAGGACATTAGTGCGAGAAAGGCAGACTAAAATATTCAACTCTGAATAACAAAAGCTGTTGCGGCATCATGAACGTTACTTAAAACGTCCCTTGGCTTATTTAAATAATCAATTTAAACCTCATAGGGAAATGGGTTGCTTTCACAATGTGTCATTTGTGAAGTCATTTGGCATAAATACGGTTTTCTCACTTAACCATGAAATTGTGCAGATTGCTGTGATGCTGTGCTGAAAAAAAAAAAAAACAATAATTACCATCCAGTAAGAAAATTAGACCCGGTTTTAGTGTGTATGGCTGTCCAACTGCTTTCTACCTGTAGCTCTGAACAACAACAAAAAAAAAACTCATCCATAAGGGTGGACAGTCTCAGGAGGGAACTCAGGGATTTCATGCCATATGGCAAGGTAAAGTATAATGAGATCTTACATCTGTTCCCTTACGTGCCAGAGGAACAAAATCATGTTTAATAAAAGATCACAGAACTTTTACCAGGGCCACAGTGTCAAATGATACAGCTGGACACACTGTTGTACTTTAAAGTCGGCCATATTTGTCTGTTGTCACACTCAAGATTGGCAACGATTGACAGCCATGCTAGGTTGCCTCACAGGTTGGTGGGGGCGGACACAGACAGAAAGCAGCGCCATTACTCAAAGACATGGAGATCAGCCATATGGGGATGGCAGAGTGGCTGAAGGGGTACTGTGAATGATCGTGACATTGCACACCTCTCTAATGTGGTGCAATGGACCATGGGAAGTCAGCTGCTTGGGGAAAAACACACACTCAAACACTAAGTGGAATAATCATGTTTTGGAGGCTATGTGAGCGCCGAGAGTCTCTGGTGGAGAGAGCAAAGGGAAGAAAAGGCCACTCAGGCCTTGAGAGAAAGCTCAGCATTGACCACAATCTCATTGATCACCATGCTTGAGCAAAAAAAAAAAAAAAAACACCTCCCTCAATCTCTGTTTCGCAAGCATCACTGTTGGTTCCGCAGAACATAGAAATCCTGTCAAAGATCCAAACGTTTTAAAGCTGCGGGTCACCTTTTAGACTGTGCAGCAGTGCTACAGGTGGAAAGGTGAGAAACAATGTGTAGTTCTCCATGTAAAACAACAAATCAATCCATTGATGGATGCTTGTAATTGTGGTATAAAGGTAAAATAAAACAGGTAATTATATGACAAAGTTGAATAAAAATATATTTAATAAGAAAGCCATAATTTTGTGAGGTATAAAGTCAGTAATGAGAAAAGCATGCATTTGTGAGAAAGTGGTAATAAAATAAATAAAACTGTAATAAAATAAATAAAATAGCAATTCTGAGGTATAACATCACAATTATGATAAATATTTAGTCAAATAAAGTTGCAATTATAAGGAAAAAATGCAATTCTATTTGTATTGGAAAAAAGGACTGAAGGACAAAAATCCTGAGGAAGATATTTTTTTTACAATGCATACAGTTTAATGCGATGACTATGAATTTTTAAGACCTTTCAAGGACTTAATTTGTGAGATTATTATTGATTACAGATTATTGCATATTAAAATCATTTTTAACGTCCCCGCCATTACACGTGTACAATTATTTTGAAAATTTCTGATATTGAAAAATGGCAAGCTGTAAAAATCAGCCAAACATGTCTGAGTCAGAGTCTGATCAAGAATCAGAAGACAATTAACATACAACTCAAATATCAAAGATACTCCAGTCTGCTTGATAATTCATGATCTTTATTTGTATTTATTCCTTGTATTTGTGAGGTAGTACTGTATTTTATTACATGAAAACGAAGAAGCAAGAGAAAGGTGTTTATCTTGTTAGTTGAACTGTGAAACATTTATGCGTATTACATGCGTATTACTGTCATTCTTATATTCATTGTTCATCATTTTCAGTAAAGTCAAAGTAAAGTGGGTACATACAAAACAATGCTTAACCGACAAAGCAATATGACACAATATGAAACATTGTCGCTCATGCTTGTGTTGCAACATTTTTGTCGGATCCAATATAGTCGGGACTGAATCTTTTTTAGTCTCTCTGAAAAGCCTGTATCGAACAAGGTTGTTTAAAAATGAATCCGCTCTAAAATTGAAGTGATCAAGCGAACAATGTCTTACTAACCGGAACTTTGTTAAAAATAAAATTCATCCATGCTTCCATAATGTTAGGATCACAAGGAAAGCAATGCAAAGACTGTTTTCTCACAACTTTGCATTGCAAAACGTTGATTTTCTTCTGCAGAGGCGGTCTTTTGTCACACTATGATGTCATGCTGAGACAAAATCCAAAACAAGTCACTTTGGGAGCTTGATTTCAATAAAAGCTGTTTTCGGACAAACGAGGAAGTACAATGACCTCTTATATGTCACAAGCAACAAAATTGGCTTTCTCAATTCATGGCCCCTTTAAGAGTGAAATATCTGCAATTCAGTGGTATAGTCACAATTGTGAAATATTAAGGGATGAAAAAACAATTATGAGAGAAATTTACAATTGAGAGAATGACGATCACAATTGATGAGAAAAAATGCGAGATCTACAACTCACAATTACCTTTTTTACTTTTTTAATCTGAGTCAGAAACAGGCTTCCATAAATTAGAGCAAATTGTGTACACTTAAATATTTAGCAGGGATGTGCACTGTAATAACACACAACAAAATGCATGACTCGTTAAGAGAGCGCTCATGGCTGCCCAGGGATTTGTTTGCAGACTTGATGAAGCCCATGAATAATTCCACTCTGCGGTGCCGATGGGCTCAGCTGGGGCGGAAAAGCCTGATCCATTCACACCTCAACAAAAAGACAGCACTGCACCATGGATGACCACAGAACAAAGAGACAATGGAATACTGGTCCAGTGTCTTTTGCACATTAATCATATTAGAAACAAAAGGATGAATTGAATTTGAAAAGGCTCTCAGAAGCCAGGAGGGGTCTTGAGTGGCATAGTGCCACTGCACACATCCATTTAGCGAGGAATAAAAAGAACTCAGATCGTTGGTGTAAAGTCAGTTGTGCTGGGGTCCCTCAGTGTGACAGATCAATTGCTCAGCAAAGAGAGGCGAGCAGAGGTGCCGCCGACAGCTGTGTTAACCTAATTATCATCAGGCGAATGAGAACGCAGCACCTGTGTTTTGTTTGCACGACGAAAGAAGAGCAGAACAGGCACACCGTGGCACAATCATCCACTTTCACAACAAGGCCCCCTCTTCTGGAAATGTCACCTCCTCCCCCTTCGTGACAGTACCGGAGGGATTTTTTAGCCTTTTTCCCATGACATGCTGCTCGTGCCAATCTGGAACCTTTCCGTGCATTTCCACAACCGGTTATATGAGTTGGAGCCGTTATAAATGTCCACTCTGATAAAAGAAGAGCAACTCAAAAGTAGACTGCACAAAAGTAGACAATCAACACAGTTGTAGAGTTAAAATGTCCAATGCAATGTGTGGATATTGTTATTTTTTCTCAGGTAAAATTATTTCTTTATAAATATACAGTACACCTAATTGATTTATACATTGATTTATTTGTGGCGGCCAGCCACAATATCAACATTGATCATCACAAATAGATTTCAGTGCTTCCTGTGGTGGCCTGAAAATATATTTAAACTTCTCATAATAACATAAAAGATCTTTAATGTCTTGTTTTGCGCTATTACAGTCAAACAAACTGAAAGCGCGATAAAGCTTGTGTCCTTAACAAATCTATGATCTCTCTATGATCAGCTGTGTGTCTCAGTTCACAGTAAATGAACGTAGTGAACTCCATCTCTGTGTGTGCTGAATTTATCATGCTTTTGGTAACGTAGTGGGCACCAGTTATGCATTATTTTCATATTTGCATAGTTGACAATTATTTTGTAATGAGATGTGTCTGTAAACTTGTTTTCCGCCAAAATAAAAGCTTGAGTCTTTCATCTCTTTCAAATAAAGAAATTAGGACAAAAACTAATTATGAAAGTTTCATTTATTTTTCAGTGCATTTGTTTTACAATATATGGCTATTACTCTCAGAGGAATAATATTATAACTATTATTATGTAGCATAATGTATATAAATAATAACTATTATGAAGTGTAGACTGAGACACTATATGACAACTAAAAGAGGATTGAGTTTAAAGTTCAGGTACAAAGTCAATGCGCAGACTTTTCTCTCAATTTGCACACCGAATATGGTTTGGAGCCCTCAAATTTAGAACTCTCAAAGTGCTCCAGACTGAGGCCCACCCACAACAGTTCCACAAAATACATAAAAAATACAATGGGGTACAATAGCTTATCACTGAGGCAGCACCCTTAAAGCAGGGCTGTCCAATCCTGCTCCTGAAGGGTCATTGTCTTGCAGAGTTTAGCTCCAACACCAATTAAACACACCTGAACCAGTAAATCAAGGTCTAGGTAGGACTAGGTATACTAGAAACTTCCAGACAGGTGTGTTGAGGCAAACTGAAGCATACTCTGCAGGATAGTGGCCCTCCTGGAGTATGTTTGGACATCCATGCCTTAAAGAGACCTTTATTTAGCCCTAAAAGTTGCATGGTAGCACCTTACGGGTACATTTTACTACCCAAAGGTATTTGGTATGCAGCTTCTAGGGGTGGATAAGGTACAAAGTTGTTTATGTCCAATTTGCAACTAGGAAATTTGTGTTTAAGATAATTCCAATAGCACGCAAAAGTAGCATAACTTCACATTTCTGAGACATTTTCAGTTACTCTAAACCATCTGGTTCAAAGGTAATTTTTAGGGGACGTGAGTAGTTTCTTTCAAGTTCACACAAGCTGTGATCCGATTCTCAAAGTCCCTGTAAAGTGTGCATTGCTCCCTATGCACACTGAGCAGGGAATATCTACAGAAGGAAATTAGATTTTAGGTATTTCAAGAATGATGACATACATTTACATTTACATTTACATTTTAGTCTTTTAGCAGACGCTTTATCCAAAGCGACTTACAAGTGAGGAAAACAAACAAGCGATTCTCATGAATTTTGCAAAAATAACACAGGGGTGCTCAACATACATACAGTAATATGTGGAATATGTGTATATACATGTGGAATGTAGCCTGTACCAAATATAAATGACATTGTTTTCACAAATATATGTCTATATAAAAATAATGATTGCACATTTTAAGTTAATATAATTTGCCATTCTCAAAACACCTAAGCTGAGTCATATTTCTGAAGTAAACATGATTTGGTTATACTGAAAGTCTACTTAACTTATATGACCCACGGTGATCAAAACTATGCTATAACAATCTCATCTCATGCATTTTATACCCCCAAAGGAGGCTGAAATTATTTCCACCACATTCATTTTAGTCATAATTCAAGTATTCAGATGAAGCTCAATGACTAGCAAGTAAATTTCCCACTTTACTTCCTGTAAAGTATTATATTGATGTACGCTTGTCCCCAAGCCGTTTATGGTGCGACTTGGGTTTGACATTTTGTTATCTAATGCACAAAAACTTTTGGGGTCACTGCATATGAATTGATTGCTATGAATTTTAATAATTTTTATTTGACCACTACATAAAAATCAGCTTACAAAATCATAAAGATGTTTAATTGAATTCCCTAGTATGTTAAAGCAGTCATATAAAGCCAATAAGACTCACATATTTAAAGGGAATCCCAGGTATTAAGACTTGTAAGGCTTAATATAACGAAAATGATGTCTCTTACTGAAATATGGAGTAGAAAACCCATGAAAGATTTACGTTATTTAAAAAAATCCATGACATATTTTGGATAATGGGTGACCCCATTTTCTTTAGGTGCACAGTGCGTTCTACGTTGATGACATCAAATGGTTGCACTCTGTCAGCTACTGACACTGCCCTGTTGCTGTTTTTACCCCAACATAAGTTGGAATTTAATATGCAATAGTCAATGGTCAACAAGAGAAGCAATGCAAGTCTTTACTAGTGATAAGAGGAGAAAAGAACGCTAAGTTGTGAAGAATGTGGAAGAATGAAACTTCCTAAAGAATTGTGTCTTTGTTCTCTTCACTTTAGCCCTGATGCCTTTGAGGCTTTTAGTAGACCACAGTTACTGAAAGAACTTACAGTTGCTGATGGATATAAGCGTTGACTTTAACCACAAATGCCTTACCTGTCATGGAGACTGACAAGGGCTGCCCATAACACATCTCGATTGAGACAGACTGCCTCAAAGCTTGTGAGTGCCATGATGAACGGGATATCTGTGATAGCATAAAAATAGCAGCATCTTCCCAGAACGTTTAACCGTGTGTAATGCATTCAGGTTACATATCATATGATTTTTACATGTCAATCATACAACAATGGTTGTTTTCATCCTCACTCCCCCCATTGACCAAACTATGTCATGGATTTTTTAAATTACATAAATCTTTCATGGGTTTTCCACTTCATATTTCAGTAAGAGACACCATTTACGTTATATTACCAGGGGTTCCTTTTAAGGTTCCCAAATCCTTGAGCACAGCCACAAGAATCTGTTCCATTTTGATGGAAAGAAGAGTATTTGACAGCAAATCTGGAGTGCTTTGTCAAACATATCGCCTGCTCTCCTGTCAGTGTTCATCTGTCCATTGAGCACAACATTAGCGCTTACAGCACTTAACGCTCAGGGATCAGCAGTGCTGCCGTAGTTATACATCATTTAAGCCAATGAGGTCTGAAGAGATCTGCCATTAAGTGTCTCGCCACCTTATATGGTCCAGTAAAGTTTTCATAGCTTAATCACCACGACTGACCTCTCACCCAGATTCATCAGCCAGGAACCACAGCCAACCTGAAGTGAGGACTGATTTGGGCATTTTACATTTACATACATTTACTTTCTCGACAGATGCTTACTTACTCAAGCAACTTACAATACGGTACACAAATCATGTTAATGGCAAGTTACTGGCACAAATCACATCACTGGCGATTCTCCAAACACGCTGCATATGGGAAGATGCAGTATATGTGCATGGGCAAAGGGAGAGGAGAAGGGAAGAGAGGGAAGGGACAGACAGCTCTTGCAGAGTGACTGCTGTAAATGAAGACTCCTGCTGAGCTGAAGCTTTGATAGCGAGCAAAATTACAGCATTCAGGATCAAACAGCATGCTAGGTCCACTTTCATACGCTGGCAACCCTGGAACAAAGTCTGTCCCAAAATAACCTGCCAAAAAAAAAGACACCTAGCTACAAATAAATAGTTTCCAGGTTGTGTCTGTTGCCTTAATCTCACAGCAGCGCTCCTTTGTCAGTCTCCCTGTATTCATGCTTGACCAAGTGGAGTAATCCTAATTTAATTTGTAATCAGTGATACCTGAGAGACTGCAGCAAACTGAGAAGACTGCTTACCATAATTTGATTAAACGGTGGGGTCCAAAAAAAAAAAAAACACCTGAGACCAGTGGTAAAAAAAAAAAAAAAAAAAAAAAAACGCTCCTATTTTGCATTTTTCTCATTTTAATTTAAAGTGCCCCTATTGTGCCATTTGAAAGATTCCTAATTTTGTTTAGGAGGACTCCTATAACAGGTTTACATGCCTCAAAGGTAAAAAAAAGTTCTTATAATATACAGTACATTGAACATCACATTTTTCAATGATTCTCAAACGACTCGTCAGATGAATCAGTCTTTCTAAATCCCTCCATTCCGTGAGCTACTCTGCTCTGACTGGACAGATGGCCCAGTCTGTTGTGATCGGTCTACCGCTTACAGCTCCAGAGGCTTCCTAAAGCTCAGTGATTGTACACACTGTACAGACAGTAACAATGGCGTATTTTACCATATCAACACAAGCATGAGTCCGATGATGAAATATTGGAAGAACTAGTAATTCAACCCAAACCTACATCACAAGGATGACCGAGCAGGATGTTTCCCAGTGATACGCTACTCAGTTTGATGTACACTATGAGCTTCTGGAACTGAAATTCCTCACCATCCGTAATAACAAACTGATGTTCATATTTCTAATTTATAGCAGTGCACATGTGTGAACTTTATTATTAACAGTATCAATACGCCGAGTACTAATGTGAATGACTGATGTAACAAAAGTATGTAAAAACAAATCTTGCTCCATCCTTTATTACTCAAAATAGTATGAACGAAAGACAATCTCCATTAATGGACACAATTTTAAGTAATAGTGGCCAACAGCTGATTAGCAGAAGTATTTCAGTAATAACATGAGTTAGCCAGTTAGCCAGAGATAAACAATATAGCTAAAAAAATAAAACAAAAAAATATTAACTTGTAATGTGTGAACTTCGTGGAAATGGGATTCGAATTACAAACGACTCAATTAAGCAGTTCAGAGTTGACTCTTTCTTTTGAGAGACAACTTTATTTATGATGCAACTTCAACTTTACAACCATAAATTTAAATGATCAGCATAACAATTTGAGTGAAAAGTTAAATTAGCATTACATTGTTATTTGGCATGATGTTTCTTGTTTTAAATGTGTGCAAAAATAAAAACATTGTTACTAGGGATGCATCAATGTACTGTATCGGCCAATAACCGGTATCGGCAACTAATGAAAAATATATTTTCACTGTTGGCCATCAGCCAATTGTTTAAAGAAACAAAGTCTCAGCTTTCAAATTCTGTCCACTTTATCATGAAATCAAACAATAAATTTTAATGCTCTTAAATGTGACATGACAGATCGCTGTAGTACCTCAGTTCAAGCAACAGCAGGAAGCACAAATCTTTTCTTCCACAAGTTATGTAAAAAACATGCATGCAATTGCTCAATCAGTGTTTCAACCATGGAAGTATGTCAATAAAACAGTTATTATATATATAATATTATTAATATTATATATATATATATATATATATATATATATATATATATATATATATATATATACAGTATATATATATATATATATAACTTAACGTTGCTTTTACCTCAGGAAAGTTATCCAATATTCACATTTTGTTAGTTAGCTATAAAAACACCAGGGAGCAGCTTATTTACTGTTAAATATATATGCATGTTTGAATAAGCTTACCTTGACTATAAGTGTTCATGAAAACACAACATTTCTTCTTTTAAATTAGTCTTTGTTTATTTCCAGGTTTAAATTAGATGAATGTAAATCATGATTTCCACACTTCCAGCGCCTGCTGTATTTCATATTCAACAGGTACAAAAGCAAATGCAAAAAACTACAAAAATACTCACAACAAATGAAATGATGCATAAATATTAGGATTGCTACTATGGCACAGAGTGCCTCTAAGGGGCAAAAATATGACTTGAATTTCAACAAATGAATAGAAATATTTCACATTAATGTATTCAGCAGAGGTCTCAGGCTCCACAAGAAGTTCTGTCTGTTGTGCTCTGGGGTTTCAAGCTTGGCCTTTCTCCCTCACCTAGTTTCCACACGTGTCATTCAGGTTCAAAGGCCTCAGCCTTAAGCGCAGCTGTGCTGCTACTGTAGTGGCTCCTGAAGCTCTCAAAGGATCTTGCTTCTCTCATCTGCCACACTCTCTGTACTACAAACACACCATTCATATTCATGAGAAATTAGAGGAAAACCTCTTTTCTGCTCACCATTTTTTGTCCTACAAGTATATATTATTCTCTAGTGATTGACTTGAATAACTATGTAATTTTATAGCAAAACTCCAAGGTCTCTGGGAAAACATATGGACTAGAGTCAACAACAACAACTCTTGTTTGCCGAAAGGTTTCTGTACTTGACTTACAAGAAGCGAAATCACTTAGACTGTTCACGTTATCTGTTTTCATAAGAACCTTCGGATAAAAAAATAATTTCTGTGAAAAGGGTAAGTGACAGCATGCTGCATATGAAAGAACATTTATCAGCAATAATGAAAGAAGTCAAAAGCCACACTCAAGACCCTCACAGATTTGTCTTTTCTTTCTAAGCTAGATGGGTAAACTCCATTATTGCATTACATGAGTGAAAAAGCACATTGAGAACTAGTGATAATAAAACCAGTACAGAACTGTCAGTCTCAGAGAAGCTGTGTAGAGAAACACAAATGAACGCTATAGACCTCTCACATATTACAAACATGCGAGCTTGCAATCTGGGCAGCACAAAAACACAAGCATGAATGCACACACACTGGGGAAAATTATTGTGTTTGACATTTGTCTGAATACAGAAGTAATAAATTAAAGTGTACATGGGTGAATCTCATGACACCTGTCAAAACCACGTCACGTGGTAACCATGGTTTCACACACATTTGAAATCATCCCTTCAAATATCTAGAAGCAGCATAGGGCCAAACTACAAACACCTTCCAGTTTTGCTCTCTCTCTCTCTCTCACACACACACACACACACACACACACACAGACACATAAACCATCATAAACTCAATGACGTCTCCTCCCTTTAGACCATTAGAGATAGACAAACCGTTTTTTAAAATACAATAACAGGACCACAATGACCTTTCCCCATAGATAGAGGATAGAGAGCATCTGACCCCCCCCCCCCCCCATTTCACAATGTCAAAGCAGCTAACAACCTCCGCAGCGCTAACCAAACCCTGACCTACTGCATCACACAGGGACAAGACAAATAACAGCTCCTGAAAACAAATAAAATGTCAGTATTATAAATATTCATCGAGGTGTATTATAGCTGATGTAAACGTTTAAACTTTCATTACACAAGCCCTCATCTATGACCTAAGCAGTCATTTATAAGATGTGACTATGAATATTTATGCTCGTTGCTCACTTTGGAAGGCGAGTTGCCACTGATTATGAATTATGAAGACATTAAGGAGTGATGCTTAGTCAGTTGAGTACGCACAGTAAACTTGTTTCAAGCTGCATTATTCATTACCTGTATGATAGTAATATATTCCTCTGACTGCTGCTTTGGAAGAAAATCCACACATAATATCACATCATCCCCAGCTCTAGACTGTTTAGAATTGGGGGTTTGGGACAACATTATGAGTTGACAATAAATATATTAAAATATATACATTAAAGCATATACATATGAGGACTGGGATTAAGATTTGCAGTTTGCAGTTTCAAGAGACTGAAGAAAATATTCCACTTCATACAGCTCTATTTCTGTTCTCAGTGTTCAAAAATTTCCCTGTCTGACGGAGCGAAAAACTGCTCCAAACAATTCAGTCTGGGTCATGGCGACAATTAATCAATATAAATTCTCAGTTAATCCACGTTATTTAATTCTTCCCTTTAGTAATTTACTTAGTCTGTTCGCATCCCTCTTCATGTTTGCCGATGGCAGAACAAATGCTTCTAGGAAAGTTTCACTTCAGAACAGTGAAGCATGTGTCAATAATCATTTATGTATTTATTTATTAATTAGAGCTGCATAACATTTGTTGTTTGGTCGTTGTGTTCATCAGCTGGGCTTAGGGATCATTTTTAGAGCATGTCGCAGAACACTCCGGTCATTACAGTAATGATATGAATGATTACTTGATATTATGATCTGGGCTTTAGTATGTTTCACTGATGACAAAAGAGAGCCAATGCCAGCACTCACCTCTTTCTCACCGCAGATATTACTGATGATGGAGTTGGATGCCGGGCTGGCAGAGGGGCCCAGGACCGCCACAACCCCCTTGGACATGATCTGGCACACTGTCAATAGGCAAGGGAAAGACCAACTGTCATTTATTACAGACAGAAAACAGAAAGAAAGCAAGATGCAACCCTGCCAAGAGTGCTGCTGCCCCATTTTCATTCAAGGATACTGTATCCACTATGGAAGTCTATAAAATCCAGATAAAGCAAAGAGTACAAAGAGTCTTTAGCATACCATTCATCTCAATGTCAGTTGCTTCCCTGACGAAAGTGATGTGAAATCTCCAGATAAAATTAGGCACCCATCTACTGTAATTTAATGATATAATTGCAGATTATATGCTGCTTGAAAATAGACATATTCCATTAGAATACACGACTACTTTGGAATGACCTTCAATAGAAAAATATGATTTTTTGGGTCCAGATGGTGCAGTTACTACACCAACCAGCAGGGGCTAATGGGCCATGATAATCAGCCAAAACCTGACCCCTTTGTATCCATTCAATCTGTTTTAAAATTTCAAGCAAAACTCAAATAATTCCCTTTTAAGGGAGCTTTTTAAAGAGCTCACTATAATCAAAATCTAGCCCATCTGTGGCTTAGCACTGTTATTAATCTGCTCTTTTGCAGTCTCTCACACAAAATTACATTTTATTATTAACTGACCTTTGAGTGAAGTGTGTCCTGAAATTATATTTGCGATTAGGTGCAGGAGGAGGAGTGAGAGGTAGATTTGTTTCTGACTCTCTAGCACACGTGCAGAGCACCAGCTTCAACTCCAACAGAGAGTCATTTCACATGGGTTTATAATATCTTTTTGTTTTAATTATGATGGTGTGGGTAGTGTATAAGCCAGCTATTGGTGCTCTGAGCACTTAATCAGGGCATGCCGGAAAGGAAATCCAACAGTAACCAATGCAAATGAAGACACCTGTGGAAACCTCTATTACCCCATAATACATTGCAGTCACATTTCCACACTACCCTGAATGGTGATGAGCTGCAGTTTTAGGATCACTAGATACTGCTACAGGGAATATACTAGTGTTCATTTTGCAGGTCAACTGTTTTCAACTGTTTCAAATGTAGCAGGACAGATGCCCTCATGAATTCATGTCAACCTTGCTGTGTAGGCAGATGCATTTTTATTCCTCTAAATGCGGCTTTCAGTTTGTTAAAATAATGAATTACAATTTTACCTCGAGATTTATTAACATGATTACAATATGGCTCTAGAGTCTAGACATAAATAACATGAAATAAAGGTTTCAAAATGTGCGTTTTTTTCAGTGATGCCATAGAAGAACCACTTCAGGGTCCCCAGAGAACCTTTTCATCTTTGTGTGAATAGCATTTTAATAATCATTTAAAACTTTTTTCTTTTCTTTTTTTCACAATAAAGAACCTTTCATGCATTGGAAATGTTTTCAAAGATTCTTCATGGAATCATAAATGTATTGTGTCTAGGATTAATGCATTCAGTTTTTCCTGAAAGAAATAAAATTGAATCAAATATATAAAAAAAGGTCCGTCACCATCCCTCAACCTCAATGATAATTGAATTCCAGCAAACAAATCCAAATAACTTACTTTTATTACAATTCCCATTTACTTTTATGCATACAATATAGAGATGTTCAAAAGTCTTGACTTTTTTTTTTTTTTTTTTTTTTACAAATTACATTATCAGCATTTTTAGTGAGTTGAATTGAAAATGAACTTGAGCTCCATGAACTCTACAAGTTAGTGTAAAACCTGATGATCCTATTCTCCAGCAGGATTTAAGAATGATCCATAGAGCATCCTGAGCTTCAATTGAAAGAACGAAGTGGGAAGGACGCGAGGACACAGAACGCATCCTTGTGAGAATTTAGATTTGCGGCGATCTTGTTTCTCAACTGAAGAATAGCATATTATTAATAGCTGCTAATGCACAATTAAAACAACATCACAAACAAATGTCATAACCTAAAACATTTATTATTACTATAGAGATTTTTTTTTTCATACCATTGAATCGCTTTTTATTTTACCGTGGTTTTTTTTGTTTTTTGAGTAGCCTGTGTTACCATGCTTTTCAGTGTTAGAATTCTTTTTAATATGCCAGTAAAAATACTGCAAGGCTTTCTTCAAGTTATCACTTTACAAAAATTAAGCAAAGCAAACAAAGACAAATGTTTACTTTCATGAGCCATCACGTAGGCTATTTGCAGCGGGATTCTCTTAAGTGAGAACGAGAAGTTAAGCTTACAGGATTCTTTGCGTAGACCGCCCGCAGCGTCTTCTGGGATTTTTAACGGTTCGATTCTCTCAAGTCTGCATTCAATGCATTCTCAACATCAAGAACAGATACAGGTACTTTCATGAATCCTCTGTATTTGCGTTTTTGAGTACTGGAAATGAACTTTGATGGTTGATGATGACGTAGAGAGAGAACACATGGACGCAAGACCGATTAAGAACGCATATGGAGAAACAGTCAAAGTATCTTATTTAGTGAACTAAATCAGGGGTTCCCAAACTTTTTAGCCCGCGACCCCCATGATAAATGCGCTGCTGCTCCGCGACCCCACCCCCCCACCGGTGCGTGAAATGCACAGCAAATCGATTTTATGCCTATTCTCAAAGCACACAAAGTTATATTTTATTGTTCTACGTGAAAAATCAGTGTTACAATTCTGCATGAGCTGCTCGATATCCACCTGTTCTCTATCGGAAAGTAACTGTGCAACTATGTTGGGTTGAACATTGTTCTGCCATCAGGAACCAGTCGATCAGGTCTGAGCAACACACACACACACGCGCGCGCGCTCATTCTAATCCAACGGTCAACGTGTCCGATAGAAACACTAAGTACTCGGTAAAGCATTTCTGTGTCATGCGGAATAATTCTTCCTCATTTCTCTCAGCATCACACATATAATGCAATATCAATGTCAGTTTTACACATCAAAACGATGTCCTTCATTTACAATAAACATTTCAATGTCATAATGTCACAATATCTTGAAGCTACTTGTGTTTGTGTGCATTTATAAATGTGCTTGCATTAAATATTAAGAGTGGATATTAACCACCGTTTCATTTTAAAGCAGGTATTATTTGTTTGTAGCCTCCAAACACCTTTAGCTTTAGCAAACAACAGCTCGTGATGTACGTAACTTGATTGTGATTGACGCTGACGTGATCTCGTATAATGTCTGGGACAAAATTTAATTAAAAAATATACATTATATATATTTTTTAATCAGACTTTTCTGCAAACACCATTTAATAAGTATTGAATTAAATTAATTGCAACAAAAATATATAGGGCCTAAATATTTTTTCCACTTTAAAAAAATAATAAAATAGAAATCATCTCGGTCGCGACCCCCACTTTGGGAACCACTGAACTAAATGATGCAGAAAATGAAATATTAGTCATTTTGTTATATCATTTCTTTTTTTTCATAATATTTTGCTCATTTTTAAAATTTGTATCAAAATAAATCCTCTTTGAAGGACACATAATGAAATATATAACAAAGCTTGAGCTTCATTGGTAATTAAACACCACTAAACAATGTATTTTTATAATCAGCTATATTATTATTTTTTATTATTAACCCTTGTGCATTAAAAAAAAAAGAAGTTACACATAGATGCAAAATGGACAAAAATGTCCATGCCAAAAAACTGTCATAGAAATATGATTTATTCATATTTTTTTACACTTTCACTGATGTTAATTTTTTAACCAGCATCTGTTCTATCCATAGATATCAAACATTCATTAATTTTAAGAACTGTAACCCTTTAAATGCTGTTTTTATTACATAATGCCAAAGGTATTTTTTATGAAAAAATTATAATTGTAGTTTATTTTTAAAAACTAAATGCTAAGCAGAATTTTTTTTTCTTTGTGTATTAGATTCTTGGGTGTGTCAATGAAAAACAACAAATTTAATTTTGAGGCATTTATATTTTTTATGTTGTGTCAGATTTAAAAAAAAACCTAACACTTAGGCAAATGGACAAAAATATCCATGCCAAAAAACTGTCATAGAAATATGATTTATTAATATTTTTTGCCACTTTCACTCACTCTTTTTTTTAACCAGCATCTCTTCTATTCATAATTACCAAACATTCATTCATTTTCAGAATTTTAACACTTTACAAATCTGTTTCTTTACATAACGTTATCTTGCAATCCTCTCTTCTTCTTGCGAACGATGAAATGATCAACCCCTCTAGCACCACATATTTATAGGTTTGGCTGTGTGAACACCTGTGTGAACACCTGTGTGAACTCAAACTTTGTATAAAATCTATCACACTAAACAATGAGCATTTTTTTGTGGTGAAAACTAAAATAATGTGTTTAGGGGCTTCTGAACTTCTGCTTCAAATTCAAGCGCACCTTTTATCGCCGTACAAAAACAATAAGTAAAAAAAACCCTGCAATCAAGGGTTAAGATGGATGTTAAGGTGAAAAAGAGAAACCTCAAAGCTAACCTTTAACCTTCTTTGACCTTTTTCATAGTTTTCACATGACCCTATGACCCTGGCAAGGGTGAGACTCATACATGGAGTGGGATTTTTGATTGCCAGTGCAATATAATTTCTTTCAAACTAATTACACACATTAAATTTTCAGTAAACACATGCAAACTACACTCTGACATCCTTACCAACATACCCACACAATTATAGCTGCATTATTTTTACAATTGACTCTATAATATGCATGAGTAGAAAACACAAATAAAGCGAGTATTTCTTTTATATGCCAAATTTGAAAATATGGCACAATCTAGTAAAAAATGGTAAAAATGTCAAATTTGAGGCCTTGCCGAAAGAATGAATGCCTATTTGCAATGTGGACATTTTTGTCCTTAAGGTCCTGAGTGTGAGTATTTTTTGTACGGAGGGTAAAATTGATTTTTTGAAGGAAATGAGGGTAAAATATTAAAATTCCAATAAAAATAAACACCTGAGCCAAAATTCATGTAGTTGGCATTAAAAAAGGCACACTTATAACAAAAGACAAAACTCAAATGGACAAAAATGTCCATAAGGATGCATAAGGGTTAACAAAAAGCCCCATCTAGATTTGATTTATACATAATTTATGCATTAAGAAGCATTTTCTCCAAAACCTAGAGACATTGAGTAAAGCACCATGGATTGTTGAGTCTGACTATTAAACACAGACACCTGTGCAAAAGTCCTGATTGTTCTGAACAGTCTTTGGAACAATGTCCGTTAACATTGCCATCGTTATCTAACTTACAGCCATCTGGGAAACGTACATCTGTTCTATTGTCTTACCTGCACAGATCATAAGGCAAGTAGTTTTTAACCCTAGTGTGTGCTATAAGGGTCAGGTGATTCACAGTTATGACTGACTAGAGCCGAATCTTTTGGTGTGACCCTCCTGCACGGCTGGTCTGGAAAAGGACAATGAATCCATGTGGAAGAAACAAGCACCATGGACTGAGGTTGATTTAACTTAGATGTTCTGTTCACTTCAGATCGCACACATTAGAATGCAGACCACACACAAACACACAATGTGGTGTGTGGGAAGATGCAGGCTTCAGTGATTACAGACGGGAGTATAGTAGGGTAGCGGTGGTGTGACATTTTCCCCTTCCTGGGAATGTCACTGATCCATTTCTAGTTCAATCCTGCATACTGCAAGCTATTACAATGCTGAATTAGCAGGTTTGTGCGACTAACCATAAAGAGAGAGAGAGAGAGAGAGAGAGAGAGAGAGAGAGAGAGAGAGAGAGAGAGAGAGAGAGAGACAGAGAGAGAGACATAGCTGTTTATATCTATCAGGAGGGGTGTTTTAATGGTGCTGCCTCATACGCCGAGAGAAAACAGGAGAGGTTCTTCCTCCCATGCCTCAACAGCTCTGATTGTTTAAATTACAGCTCGTCTTCTCCTGACTTTAGTGCTTTAGTACTTTCATTGACAACAATGAGCCTCATTCATGTTTAATATCCCTCTGTGAGTGAGAAACTCTATTTTGTTTCCGACAACCCTATTTGATTTAGGATTGGTAAGGGAAGCATTATTAAATTTAGGGCTTCAGAGAAAGAAAAGCACAAAAAGATTGACTGGCAGCTGTTAAAGTAAGAATTGGCACTACTCGCTGACTGACGGTTTAAATTTTAAAGGCAGAGTTGAGCTGAGATTCAAAATGGAACTTAAACCTGGAAATAAACAAAGATTTATAATTTTGCAAAATGTAAAACAAAATGTTGTGATGATGACACAATTTCTAGGTCACTAATCAAATAAGATTCTTTTTGTCATTGATCATCTGACTCTTTGTACAAACTCTTTGTGAAAGTAAATTTTTGAAATAAGCAATGCAATTCAGATTGATATAAATCAAAATGAACATCATTTATTATTGGAGTTTAATTATGTTAATAAATTTGTCTGCCAATACTGTCTTCTAATGTGTTACTTTGTTTATGGAGTATTTGCTGGCCTTTGAGAGTGATTTCCCGTAACCAAGGAAACAAAAATTGCTCCAATAAATGCCTGCATACCTATTGGCTCAGAAAACATCAGGAGTATGACACAACTGACTAGTGAAAACCTGTTAATTTAACTGCTATCACATAATGCCCCCCTTTTTAACAAAGAATACATCATCTGCTACTAGCCAAGAACATATGGAGAGATGAAACTGACAGACACACTAATTTCGCATGTATATAGGAACTTAATTACAACAGTTGGAAAAAGGGAATTTTCTTTATTTATAAGATATAAAAGAAAACCATGTAACGGGTATGTGCTCACAAGTAAGTACAAAAAGTTTTGCTCTTTCAATAAGTATTCAGTGCGTGTTTTGCAGGAGGAATGCCCTCACATGGACAATTATTTCACATTTGCCTCTACCTGTGAATTATTATGATACCTACAACCTTTGAATAAACCACCAAGGTTAAGGGATCATTATTCAAGTTGTGAAGCTAAAGGACAGCTGTGAAAATTAAAACTAAAGACCATTGCAAAAATGTTCAGATTAAAGTAAGAAAAGGCTTCCACAGAGTTCCTAGCATATTTATATTGTGCATCTGAAATTAATTTGTTAAAGGGATAATTCACCCAAAATTGAAAACTCATAATTTACTTAACCTCAAGAGTTTTCAAACCTGTGTGACTTTCTTTCCGAAATGGAACACAAAAGAACATATTTCGAAGAATTTTGGGGTTCAAACAACACTGGATTCCACTGACTTTCCACAGAGTTACAAAGTCATACAGGTATGAAATGGCATGAGGGTGAGAGTGAGTGGTGACAATTTTCATTTCTGGGTTAACTATCCCTTTAAACGAGGATTTTCAATCTTTTCTGAATGCGTACACCTGAAGCACATGCACACTAAAAGCCTGTCATACAGCATCTGATTACTGAAGTAAGTTCTCTTTCACTGCTTAATGTGGTTAAACTGTCAAATACACACAATGTTTACATAAACAGTCATTTCTATCTTAAGTGAATGTGAATAGTTCAGATGTGTGTCAGTATATTATGATATACTCATATGTATGTGCATCTGCATATTAGAGGCGCACATTCCGTCTTAAAGCAGCCTAATAAACTTACTGCAGTCTGTGTAATTAATGTTAACAACAAAATACAAAGAGAAAATCACAGCTCTTGACTGAATAACTCCAGTAGCTTTAATAATAACTAATGTATATTTAATTCATACATAAAGTCCATGTAGTGTTTTATTTTTACATTTATTCAATTTGCTGCTCAGTAATTTGCAAAATAGTCGTAAAATCAAACATGAAAAAGAATTGTGATAAGATTGTGGATCGTGATTCTGCCTGAAAAAAATTTTTTGTGATACATTTTTGCCACACGCCCACCGCTATTTCCAACTATTTATACTTTATCCTGGGTTAGTCATTAATTCTGGGTGGCAAGGTTGTGAGATTTGACACTGTAAACTTGCAAACTAGGGTTAATGTTCTTATTTGCATATTATTTATGAGGTCAACAGCATTGATTGGACAAATACAGCATGCAACTTGTTTTGTAACAGCTTGTTCATCTGTAGAAATGCAAGGGTGCATAATTCTAAATGTATCAAAATCACTATTTAATATATTATTTAATTGGATATATACTGTAATTAAAATATTTACAAAATAATATAAATAAGAAAACAAATGTATAAATAAAATTATCCAATAAAATATCCACAAATATTATACATTTCTTTAGGTATAATGTATGAATACAATGAATTATACTGAATGTAAAACTACAGAGTGCACCTCTTAAATGACATAATATACATCAACACTCACTAGTTTCTCCTGTTTCGAATTCACTGTCTCGGAGCAGCTCAAAGATGTCCACCTCCAGTTTCCCTGTGGTGGAGCGGTTGCTGGAACGGTTGATGCTTTCTTTCGCCAGAGTGATGGCCAATCGCTCCCCGCGGCTACACTCCATTGGGTCATCAAGAATGGCAGCTGGGACATAGTTCAAGGAGACAGACAAAGACCCAGAAAGTGAGAAAAGCAGGTATTTTGACCAGTAGAACTGTGACAAAAAAGATTAAGAAGTCATCAAGAAGCAACAGAAATCATTAAGCAATGAGGAATCATGGGAATGTAGGAACAAGTGTGTCATGGTCGTCTTGTGCGCATATTAAAAGCCCATTCTCCGCTTCGCTTACAGTAGACAAGATTAATGCTGTTCTTTGACAGGTTTGTGCTCCATGCAGCTGTTTTGTTTGCGTAGCATATAGAATGATTCTATCAGAATGTTGAAAAGTAAATAGACAATATCCTTGCACTATGTTTACAGTCACTGGCTGCTCAGTGCTATTAGTGCACGCATGCCCACGTTCGTGAAGACATACGTTTTGAATATCTGCTTTGAATATGACTAGCCCATGGCGAGTTGATTTAAAGCTTAGCAACAATATGCTACAGCCAGTATCTGATGCTCAGGGATATTAAAATCTACAATACTGCATGTAAAGCAAATACCATTTATATTTTTATCACCGTAATATTTGACGTGAGAAAAGCCTAATAATGTCTGACACTGGTTCAATGACAGAAGTCCTGGTTTTTATAAAAAACTACAGAAAAAAAGCTTTATGTAAGCCCCTGACATCATATCAACCCAACTATAGGTGAGCGTCTGTCACTTTTGATGAATGTCAACCTATTTTCAAACTATCTTTGTGATATTTCTGTTACCTGTCAGACCGGCACATTGAAATGGTTCATTTTGCCACCATTACCATAACCCAACACATAATTAGCCCTCCAGATTTTGTGACATGACTCACATGTGTTGCTTTATTACACTGTAGCTGAGCTATTACACTGTATATAATGATAGTGACAACTCTCATTTGAAATTTGTGTTGGCTACTGTATACAGGCCACCAGGGCACCATACAGATTTTATCAAAGAATTTGCTGATTTTCTATCGGAGTTAGTACTGGCTGTGGATAAAGTCCTTATTGTTGGTGATTTTAATATACATGTAGATAATGAAAAAGACGCTTTGGGATTGGCATTAACAGATATTCTAAGCTCTATTGGAGTTAGACAACACGTATCAGGACCAACTCATTGTCGTAATCATACTCTAGATCTAATATTGTCACATGGAATCGATATTGATGCCGTTGAAATTCTGCAGCAGAGCGATGACGTCTCAGATCATTATCTAGTCTCATGCGTGCTACATTTATCCAAGGCAAGAAAACCGCCTGTCTGCCATAAATATGTTAGAACCATCACTTCTACCACTAAAAATTGCTTTATAAATAATCTTCCTGATCAGTTTCATCAACTTAGCAAACCAGACAGCTTAGAAGAACTCGATGTTGCAACAGAAACTATTGATGCTCTCTTTTCGAACACTCTAGACTCTGTCGCTCCTTTGCACTTAAAAAAGATTAAGGATATTAGTCCAACGCCATGGTATAACGAGCACACTCGGGCCCTTAAGAGAGCAGCCAGAAAACTGGAGCGCAGCTGGAAGAATTCAAAACTAGAAGTTTTTCGGATTTCATGGAGAGAGAAAATGATGGAGTACAGAAAGGCCGTAAAAACCGCTAGATCTGCATATTTTTCAAATCTTTTAGAAGAAAATAAACACAACCCTAAGTATTTATTTAATACAGTGGCTAAATTAACAAGAAAGACAGCCTCAACTTCTGATGTTTCCAAACAGCACAGCAGTAATGACTTTATGAACTTCTTTACTTGCAAGATTGACAACATTAGAGAGAAAATTATAGCCATGCAACTGTCTACTACAGTATCACATCAGACAGTGGATTGTTGTATCCCTGAGGAAAAATTCCATTCATTCGCTGCCATAGGAAAGGAAGAATTGTCTAAACTTGTTAAATCATCAAAATCTACAACATGTATGTTAGACCCTATACCGACTAAGCTATTGAAAGAGATGCTTCCAGAGGTCATAGATCCTCTTCTTAAGATCATTAATTCATCTTTATCACTAGGTTACGTACCGAAAAATTTTAAACCTCTTATTAAAAAACCACAACTTGATCCTGGTGAATTAGTCAATTACAGACCGATTTCCAATCTACCTTTTCTGTCAAAAATACTAGAAAAGGCAGTATCATCTCAGCTTAGTTCCTACTTAGAAAGAAATGGTATCTGTGAGGATTTCCAGTCAGGATTTAGACCGTACCATAGTACTGAGACTGCTCTCATTAGAGTTACAAATGATTTGCTCTTATCATTAGATCATGGTTGTATCTCTCTATTAGTGTTACTACACCTCAGCGCTGCTTTTGACACTATCGACCACAATATTCTTTTGAATAGACTAGAAAATTATGTTGGAATTAGTGGAATTGCATTGGCATGGTTCAAATCATACTTATCTGACCGTTATCAGTTTGTAGTAGTAAACGAAGAGATGTCATTTCAATCACAAGTTAAATATGGAGTACCACAAGGCTCAGTTCTAGGACCGTTGCTTTTCACTCTGTACATGTTACCCTTGGGAGATGTCATTAGGAAGCATGGCATTAGCTTTCACTGTTACGCTGATGATACTCAGCTCTATATTTCCTCACGCCCTGACGAAACCTACCAATTCTCAAAATTAACAGAATGCGTAGCTGATATAAAAAATTGGATGACTAGTAACTTCCTACTACTAAATTCAGAAAAAACAGAGATTCTAATTATTGGACCAAAAACTTCAGCACATAAAAACCTAGAATACTGTCTAACACTTGATGGCTGTTCTGTTAAGTCGTCTTCGTCAGTTAGGAACCTGGGTGTGCTCTTTGATACCAATCTTTCATTTGAAAGCCACATTTCTAGCATATGTAAAACCGCATTCTTCTATCTTAAAAATATATCTAAATTGCGACATATGCTCTCAATGACAAATGCGGAACAGCTAGTTCATGCGTTTATGACCTCGAGACTAGATTACTGTAACGCTCTATTGGGTGGTTGCCCTGCTCGCGTGATAAACAAATTGCAGCTGGTCCAAAACGCAGCAGCTAGAGTCCTTACTAGAACCAGGAAATATGAACATATTAGCCCGGTTCTGTCAAAACTGCACTGGCTCTCTATTAAACATCGTATAGATTTTAAAATCTTGCTAATTACTTACAAAGCACTAAATGGCTTAGCTCCCCAGTACCTGAGTGAGCTCTTAATGCATTATAGTCCTCCGCGTCTATTACGATCTCAGAATTCTGGCCAGTTGTTAATACCTAGAATATCAAAATCAACCGCAGGCGGTAGATCCTTTTCCTATTTGGCACCTAAACTCTGGAACGATCTTCCTAGCATTGTTCGGGAAGCAGACACACTCTGTCAGTTTAAATCTAGACTAAAAACGCATCTATTTAACCTGGCATACACATGACACACTATAAACTTTTGTCTTCATATCCGTTAAAGGATTGTTAGGCTGCATAGATCAGGTCAGCCGGAACCGGGAACACTTCCTATAACACCAGATGTACTCGGTACATCAGAAGAAGAATGGCGTCTACGCTAACTTTTTGTCTCTCTGCTTATCCCGAGGTTTACCAATTAACGTGATTGGCTGGATCTGGGCCGTGTCCGGGTCGGACGGGGAACCTGTGCCTGTGTGCGGCAGCAATGTGGCCTGTGGTGTCGGCGGAGACTGTGTTAACTAGCCCATGCTTTGTTAAGACCTTACCGACTCATCAGCCAGTGGCACATATCCCAACAAACCGTCCCATTCCGGCCTGATCAAAAAGATCTTAAACTAGATGGAACTAGATTAAATATTTTGACTGTTGCGATTCCAAATCGGTTTAATGACCCGTAACTCTGCCTGAGTATTGGACAAGTGTTCACTGTTGGCCAGAGGAGAACTGGCCCCCTGACTAAGCCTGGTTTCTCCCGAGGTTTTTTTCTCCATTTGTTGGAATTTTGGTTCCTTGCCGCTGTTGCCTTTGGCTTGCTTAAGTTGGGGACACTTGCTTGATAATCAGCAGTGTTTTTGATATGCCTGCATTGGCGCCGTTGTATGTGAACTGAGCCGAGCCGGACGATTACGTCATTGTTTTCTGCAGTGCTGATATACCTAAATTAACTAGACTAATAACTATTGATATTTGCAACGGAAAGAATCAATAATATATAGAATAAGCTGCACAATGACCCCATTTTCTTATTAATGTAAAGCTGCTTTGCCACAATTTGCATTGTAAAAAGCGCTATATAAATAAAGATGACTTGACTTGACTTGACTGAGAAACTGCATGATTATAAAGTTTTTTTAATGCCAGTTGTCAAACCCTGATAAGAACAGTATGCTAGAAAAGTTCATGCTCTTGTTCATAAATATTGCAGTAGAAGTAAGCACAAAACTCTTAATCTTGGACTGTACAATCATCATATAGGAAAAAAAAACCTAATTTCATAATGCATTAATGAAACTGCTGTGATTCAGAATGCTTTAATGATTCAATTCAATCAAGACCGATTCAGCCATGAGAGTCTTCCTATTAAAAAAAGCCATTATAAATAACAATCCACTTAAGACTGCCATAAATATCGGGATGTTTGTTTAGAGATGGCAAATGGCGATCCGCGGTATGTTGTAAATGAGATTAAACTTATTCGCTTGCGGCAGAGCAGTGACAGCAGTTAAGACACACACAGCAATTTTAATGTGCTTTTGGGTAAAAAGCAATTAAATTACTATATACAGGGGTCCAATTTAAGCTAATGCGTTCTGCAAAGAGAAAACTTAGATTTTGTCTTTTACACAAATTCACAGGGGCTATTATTTAAAAAAAAAAAAATCTTTTTAAAACTATTTAAAAAGTAATTATCAATTAATGTACTGTCACATTTGGGGCAAATTCACATTCATTACAGACGTTTTCCCATCCGTAATACCTGTCATGGTGAATGTCCAAGGGAAATGCATTATTACAGCATGCATTCATTTGCATTAAAATTGTCATCCTCCAAAAGAAAAGAAAAAGATAGCAAGAAAAGATGGTAATTTTTGTACTGGCCACCATACAGAACACTGTCCATCTCCAACACCAAGTTAAATCATCTTCACACACCCCACTTTCTCTGTCACAGCCGACAGCAAAAGGCTGTTCCCAAAACACAAGTGAAGAAAGCTCAAACTGGGCAATTCTCCCAGCATTTACCCCCAAATCTCACAACAAAGAGTGCCAAATGGAAACACTGGCCCTGTGCTGAGCCCTGGGGTTCTGTTCTTGTCCCCAATCTGCGGTCACAAATGTAGATGTCAAAGCAAGAAACTGGAATTGCCAGAGCTAAATGGAATCCTAGCACAGGGTAAAAATATCAGAGAGGGAGATCTGTTGCAGGGCAATGACATTTTAAAGGCATTGCGGTATGAGACTCAGAGCAGTGTGGAGGTCCGCTGCAGCCAAGGTTCTATTCAATCTTCCAGTCTTGGCTCAGCTGCTGACCCTTTTAGAGGAATCGATGGTGAGCAGCAGCCCGTGCCGGGGCATGAAACGCATTGTGTAATGTACATGGATACCAGGGATGATGGTTATGGTATGAGCATTGTCCTTGTCTTAGGGTGTCACACACTCGTAATTTGGTTCTCTTGGTTCTTTTTGTCCGGACAAAAAAATAGAAAATAATACATTTACATCTCAATAATACATTAAAAAAACAAAACAGAAAAAAAGTTTACCAACAAAGGTCTGCTGCTCTTTATATATATATATATATATATATTAGGACACAAATTTAAATTAAAAATTGGGGAATCAGCTATGTTGCAGGCCAGACTCAAACCTGATTTTCCAATTTAAACACCACAACTCGGAAATGGCAGAAGCTTTTTGGCTTTTTGGCCTTTGACTGATAGGTAAGTAAAGCTAGACTGTAAACTGCAGTGTAAAAGATTATGGAATTCATTATGCCACAGACCAGACTGAAATCTATCAATCAAAACATTAGAACCTCAGTTAAATGTCATATGCTTCTGGACCTTTATTTGAAAGTAAATGAAGTGAGGCAAGATATGGCATTGTTACAGAATAGACAATTGGATATGACGCATTCAAACCTGTAGCCCCAAAAAGCACCCTCAGTTACTAAAAGACAGAAAAGACAGAAACTTCTGGATCAGATTGTGTACTCTCTCTGTGTTTTAAGTTAGATTCTCTAGGCAGTATACCTCTACCTATTTATTAACCTGTGTAGCTCATAAACCACTGCGTATCCTGCAGGCTATAGAAACACTGAAACAAACCATTAGATGTTACAATACATGGGGGTTTATAGTATGTCCCAAAGGCCTGTTCAACACTGCATTGCCACCATAATAAAACTGCTAAACTCTCAAAATCACCTTGTGCTGCTGCTCCCATGGGACCGTTGGCTAACAGTAGTCAAAACAGGCCAGCCATGGAGGATAGAGGCACTGAGAAGAGAGGAACTCATCACTCAAATGGGTCGTCCACTACACAAGTGCCTATTAAATAAGCACCATCACACACTTAATCAACCAGAGTGACTGAATGCAAATAAAATGGACAATTGCATCACCTTTAAGCACACTAACTGCCATTTAATATGCTTTTCCATTTAAACCGCTAGATCCAAATGAGGCTTGAACAATATCAAAGCAGCAATCTTGATTCTGACATTTATACAGCCATTATAGGAGACTGATTTCTCATCAACTTTTAACAAACATAAAAGAGCTTCATGTTGTACATGATGTGGCTATACGAGATATTGCTAGTATATCTTGTCAGAATGCTGGATTTTAATAAAATGACCTCATTTCACTAATCATATCAAAAGTAGTGGTAATTTTTTTTTTTTAATGGCCGATGCCAATATCTTTGAGAGCAGGGTGACCAATGGCTGATATATATAGTGCAGGCAGTTAAACATATAATGTAAAGACAGTCACTTGCCACCACCTACTTTCAACACAATGTTAATACAGTTAGCTACAGTATATTCAACAGGTGAAAATCAATTTCAACTGCCTAGATCTAGATCTTTAAGGCAGTGGTACACTAATGCTAAGATGTGTTTGTCCTTTAGGAGAGGAGTTTTACGGTGCAAGACTAAGATGCACTGTCAAGGAGCTTAACTTGTCTATACATTGGCCGTCTACGCACACAACCTCCCGAAAGCCCTACAACACAGCATAATGCTGCCTACATTGGGTTGACAAGCAATTCAAATTTTTATTATCTAATTAATTGCATAATGTGCAAAATAATGAATCTAACTAAATCACAAAATTAATTGCACAGCAAATTTGGCTGAGAAATTACCCCCAAATGAGAAGAGTCATTGTGTTAAATGAGAAAGAATCAAATATTTTGACTTTTAGGCTATTTTTAGGCATTTTTGCCCCAATATCTTGAAATTTAGGGGCATTATAAGCACATTCTATAGGCTACATAATGCAGTGAGTTGTTGTTCTGTTTCATGTTTGTCACCAGTCAACTGTATGAAATGTTTGATGAGTGGGTGCGTTAAATTTTATTCACATTTTTTTTCCATTGCTAATTAAATAAATTAACAATGTTAAATCGATAGCCCTAGATTAGGGCTATCAGATTAATCCGTCAGATTAGAACAACTCAGATCTGCTCTTCACTTCACCAAGACTTTCAGAGGATCTACAGCAAAAGTAAAGACCAGGGAGATAATGCACTTCAGACACCAGCATTTACAACAGTTTTACAGAGGGATCTACAATGTCAAATGATGAATAGTGAGTCTTAAAATGTTTTCGAAGGTTGTTTGACTTTATTATTGACTGGCCGTTTACCCTTGTCACTGATGGGAATAGACTAGATATTAGTATTCCACCTCTCTGTTCCTTTATATGAAATATGTTTCATCTGATTTAAATTCAGTTTGCTATCAAGCTGGGACAAAAGTGATTTCAAGGTTATCAATAATGTTTAATGGTCCACATTCCTCTCCATCTGGAAAGACCTGATTGTTTATATAAAAATAGGCTGGAGAAGGTCTCATTCACTCATTCTGTATGGATTTTCTCTGCACTGAGGCTTTTTAAACGGATATATCATCTATCTTTGAATGGGAACTATCTGTCTCGTAAATCAACTTTTAATTACAGATTCTAATTAAATTTTTATTTTCACCACAGCAAGTCTAATTCCAGCAATGACACTAATTAGTGGAGCTCCTGGACAAGCCGTTGACGACAGAATCCTTTGCTGAAGGGCGTAAGGTCCCAGTAAATCAAAATGCAGATTGCTTTATGGACATCATAGTCACTTGTCTTTTTGTGTCTGTGAGAAAAAAGGCGTTTTTACACTTTTTAAGAGGTCTTTGTGTTCTAAAATTAGCAAGGGAATTAGAGAAATTACATGAGGTAAATAAGTAACGCCTGGTTGGGCATTAAAATGAATTGTTTTCAAAGCCTCTGCACAAAGTCTTTGAAAGAAATAGCACTACAAGATCCAGAGCAACAAGTGTCCAATGAACTAATCACACTGCAGCAAACAGCACGGCCACAAGTGTTGGAGTGCTGGTTCAGAAATTCCCATTATAAATCTTTATTTTAAAAAATGTAATGTGTACAATTATTCACATGATGTATGTAATTATATCAAATGCATTTTAAAAATGCAGGTTTTTAAAAATGTCATGTAAATATCATGTATGGTAAGGTAATCATTGAAGAATTCAGAAATGCTAATGCATGCAAATTTAATTTGCATAATGTGTATCTTAAATACACACAATTCACACTTTTTGCATAATTTGACAGACTTGGAGTTTGATACGAATTAATGTTTTCTTTCACACTCATATTTCATTTGAATTATGCACTTTACTGACATTCCTGTTTCTTTGGGAAGAACTAAAAATGGACATTACACTAAAATGAATATAAACCATAATTTGTAAAATACTACTGTATATAATAGTATATAAATCACTTTCACACAATACTGAAACGTTTACACGTATTTCACTTTTTGTTTAGATTATAATAGTTAAATATAATAGTTTAAACTAAGTTAGGCTAATATTTTTTCATGATCAAAACTAGAATAAAAAAATTAAATAAACAAAAGGTTTTTACATGTTTAAATCTTTATAGAACAAAAAGAACAAGTTACAATCTGTTTTATTAAAATCCACTCATGGTACATAAAAGTGCCTGTAGTAAAAGAAAGTTAATATTTAGGTCTCAATTAAATTTGAATCATTTCACCTAAATGTATAAAAGTATAATCTCTTGTAATGTACACTTAAGCTAAATGTGGAAAAACAAGGCTGTTGTGTGCAGTCTGCATTATTTAGCATTTACTAGGCCACACTCTCACAGTTACAGGTATAAGACCTTATCTTGGAACACTGGCTGTAATATTTCAGCTGTGAGAGAATCTACAAGTCATGGTTTTAAGTTTTATGAAGCTATTACTGCAGAGCATGGCATACACTTGAGCTCTTTTTTAGAGGAATGCTAAATGAGGAGGAAAAGGGTAAAAAAAAAAAAGTTTCTCTCTCATTGATCCCAACCAGTGATCTATGTGTCTGAGTGTGTTTGTGCTTACATTAAAATCTGTGTTTAGCTGTAATAGTCGCGCGTGTGTGTGTGTGTGTGTGTGTGTGTGTGTGTGTGTGTGTGTGTGTGTGTGTGTGTGTGTGTGTGTGTGTGTGTGTGTGTGTGTGAGTGTGTGTATTCACTAAGGGAGGCCATTAGAGACAGGGGAATAATGATGGTATTAATGGCACCAATTGCTCATTCTGCCTGCCATTGAAGTGCAGCCCTTGGGATGCATGTGCAGGGATAATTGTTTACATCTTCAGTGGCCTTTTTTTATCCATTTTTGCACACTTTATCACTATAGAGAAGGAGGAGAGACACAAAGCCCAGGATCTGCCTCTGCTCCATCCCATGACATTTTGTCCCCCCTATTTACCAGCTACAGGAAAAAGTGAATACTGTATTTAAAAATTTACTTATCAAATATTAAAAAATTGACTTTTTTGACGGAATTAAAATGATCTTTTTTATTTTCTTTAGCTCTAACTTGAATTCCCATTTAGAGTATTAATTATTAAAACTACTAACATTATCCAACCAAAAAAGTGAATATTCAGATTAATGGTTAAACAATAAGGGTTTGGGCAAGAAGTGGATTTAATTGCATTCTATAGAGTAAAAAAAAAAAAAAAAAAAAAAAAAAAAAAAAATATATATATATATATATATATATATATATATATATATATATATATATATATATATATAGTTTTTTTTTGTTTGTAGAAAAGGTACACTGCCATCTTGAACACACCTGACGTTGCAATTATGACTTTCCAACTCATTAATACAAAGTCCCCAGAAGGACTTGATAGTGTAAAAAGTGATGGTGACCATATGAAAGTGCAGACATTTTTATATATTTTTTTTGCTTCTGCTGTCGATGTACCTGTACATATGCTTTACTAACACAATCACTCAAGTCATTGCTTGTCCTCATTCTCACCAGTGTTTTTCTGAACAACATGAAACACAATAATTAAACATTGTTCCTGTGGGGAGGCCGACCAGTTGGAGTGGAAAAAGTAAACGGCGTGCTGTACAAAAAGTTGATGTAAGTCCAAAAGGGTGATTTATTGGAAGTGCCCAAAAATATTTACAGTTCAGGAGAACAAAAAAATAAAATAAAAAAACTGTACAAAAAGAAAATAAACAGCAACAATGTGCTAAATTTGGCTATACCATAAAGGTCCAACTTTCCAACACTGAGTCCACCATCAGACTGCACAAATTTAGCCAGACAGCCTATTTATAGGCTGAAGCCCCACCTACAAGGCCTACCATCACCATAACTAAAACGAAACATTTGTAACAATGAAATTAAATTACCTACACCAAACACAAAAAGACTTAAACCTCCCAAAAAGCTAATACTACAACTATTAACATAAAAAGAGCATAACAACAAATTAAATGGCAAAAACAACAGTTTCTAAATTATCCCCCTCTGACATCACCAAAAATGGATGTTTCCACAGGAAGTGATGTGGCAGTCCTCTTTAAAGAACAGTTTGACCTGGATTATGGGTTTGGTTGTGCTTGATGTGATCCGGTAAGTTTAACAAACAAAATTTGAGAAAAAACTTATGGAAAAATAAAGGTAAATGTTACATGAATTATTGTGTTTTGGTATTTTGTTCATTTTGAAAAACTAATGACAAACTTTAAGAAAACAAACTATAAAGACTTGAAAACAAAAACAGCAGTAGCAAACTATAACAGTACAAGTGAAATGGTGGTATGTTTGTAAGTCCAAGTTTATAGTCAACAGGTTAACCTGTGACATTTCTCCCCCCTTCCTCAGACACCTGAGGTGTCCTAGAGAGGTAATCTGCTGTACAATTTTGTGACCCAGTTTTGTACAAAATTTCAAAGTCAAATGGCTGGATGGCTAAAAACCATCTGGTAATACGGGCATTTGTGTCCCTCATACGGCCCAACCAGGCCAATGCCCGGTGATCAGTCTCAAGCTTGAATTTGCGTCCCACCAGATAATATCTTAAAGAGTCTAAGGCCCATTTAATTGCCAGGCACTCTTTCTCAACTGTAGAATACCTGGATTCACGTGGAAGAAGCTTTCTACTGATGTAGGCAATTGGTTGGAGCTGCCCTTGACCTTCTTGAAGTAGTACAGCCCCAATGCCATGCTCAGAAGCATCGGTCTGCACGGTGAAAGTCTTCTCAAAGTCTGGACTCTGTAAAACAGGCTCTGTACATAAGGAGTCCTTTAGGTCCTGGAAAGCCTTCTCACAGTCCTGAGTCCAGTTAAGTTTATTCGGCTTGTCTTTTTTAGTTAAATCGGTAAGGGTAAAGGCTCGTTCAGAGAAGTTGGGAATGAAACGCCTGTACCATCCCACAAGTCCTAGGAAAGAACGGACTTGTTTCTTGGTCACCGGCCGTTCTGCATTCTTGATGGCCTCCACTTTCCCCACCTGTGGGCGTATTACGCCATGACCCAGCACATATCCTAGGTATTGTGTCTCAGTCCTAGCTATGGTGCATTTGTCTGGGCGGATGGTTAGACCAGCATTCTTAATTCTCAGCAGGACGTCCTTCAGATGACCCAGATGCTCCTGCCAATTTTGACTGAAGATGATGATATCATCCAAGTATGCAGCAGCAAACTTTTCAGTCCCACGGAGGATCTGGTCCATCATCCTTTGGAAGGTAGCTGGTGCTCCATGAAGCCCAAAGGGAAGGACACGGAACTGATAATGTCCAAAGGGTGTTTTAAAAGCAGTCATCTCCTTACTCTCTGGATTTAGTGGGACTTGCCAGTACCCCTTGCAGAGGTCAAGTGTGGTGAGATACTTTGCTCTTCCAAGACTCTCCACTAACTCGTCCACTCTTGGCATGGGATACGGGTCAAATTTACTCACACTATTGAGCTTGCGGAAATCCAGACAGAATCGAAGACTGCCATCCTTCTTAGGCACTAGAACAATGGGATTGCTCCATTCACTGGTTGAAGGTTCAATTACACCAAGACTCTGCATGGTCTCCAACTCTTCCTTCATAACTGGCAGAAGTTTCTCAGGAACCCGGTATACTGGCTGACGAAAGGGTTTGGGATCTTTGAGAGTGATGTGATGGTGGATCACGCTTGTTCTGCCTGGTGTCTCCATAAAGAGTTGGGCTGGGAGGCACTGTAGAAGTTCCTGCCTTTGTCCCTCTTCCAGGTGCTCCAGGCTCAGCTGACTGTTGCCCTGACGACCAGGCAGGTATTGCTCCTCCATTTCCTCCTCTCCCTCTACTGATCTCACAAACAAGGCTGTTGTTGTACCAGGTACTTCCTCAGATGTAGGGTCTGGTTGCGTAGAACGAGCATACCACTTCTTCAACATATTGACATGGAAGATTTGTAAGGGCTGGGTCCTTGATGGGATCTCTATCTCATATGTCACAGGACCCACTTTCCGTTTTATTTGGTAGGGACCCTGCCACTTAGCCAACAGTCTATGCTCACTTGTGGGTAACAACAACAAGACCTTCTCACCTGGCTCAAAAGTACGGGATCTGGCTGTTCGGTCATACCACTCTTTCTGGCGTGCTTGAGACTGCAGGAGGTTTTCTCGTGCCAGGGCTGTTGTCTTCTGCAGATGTTCTCTCATCTTTAGAACATAGGAGAGAATGTTTTTCTTGCCTGGTTTATCAGGTGCTTCCCAACTTTCCCTCAGTACATCCAGAGGCCCTCTGACTTTATGAGCATACAACAATTCGAATGGCGAGAACCCTGTAGATGCCTGAGGTACCTCCCTATATGCAAACAAGAGGAATGGAAGCCACTTGTCCCAGTCCTTGCCAGTGTCAGAAACATACTTCCTCAGCATGGTTTTCAAGGTCTGGTTGAAACGTTCAACCAAACCATCAGTCTGAGGATGGTAAGGGGTGGTTCGTACTCTCTTTATGCCCAGCAATTGATATACCTTGTGGAGGGTGCGACTCATGAAGTTTGTGCCCTGATCTGTGAGCACTTCCTGGGGTATGCCAACCTGCGAGAAAAATCGTAGGAGTACAGTGGCTATTTGCTTAGCTGTGACCTCTCGTAGTGGGTATGCCTCAGGGTACCTGGTAGCGTAATCACAAATAACTAAGATAAATCTGTTCCCTCTCTGACTCTTCTCCACAGGCCCAACTATGTCAATTCCTATTCGCTCAAAAGGAGTGTCAACAACTGGAAGTGGTATGAGTGGTGCATAGGCAGGGGTACGGCCAGTAGTGAGCTGGCATTCTGGACATGATTTACAGAACTCTTTAACCTCACTGTACATCTTTGGCCAGTAAAATCGTTTGGCAATTCGCATTAATGTCTTCATAAAAGCCAAATGACCTGCCCAGGGAATAGAATGCCCAAGCTCTAATACCTTCTTCCTGTATGCCTTTGGTACTATCAGCTGCAGTCCATCTTCCTTACTCTGTCTATATAAAAGACCATTTTGCACGACAAAAGTTTCACCAAGCAAAGACAGAACACCTCCATTTTCCTCAGCCTGTTTAAAACATTCAGCTAAGGTTGAGTCCTCATGCTGAAGCTGGGCTAGGTTACCATGGACAACCATGTCTGCCTCAGTAAGTTCGGGTTCTTCTGCCCCTTCCTCAGCTTGCTCCGAAGTTTCTAACAACTCCTCAACCCACTCCCTACGTTTCTGCAGCCTTTCCTGCTCTGTAGGCCTTGACTCACCTAAACTAGTCTCAGAGCTGAATGGCATTTCTTGCAGTGTGTCTGGGTTTGTTTCTTGGGGCAATGGACTCTGAGTAGACTGCTTTGCTTGGGCTCTTGTGACAACACCACACCATACAGTGTCTTGCAGTAATTCCGCTAATACAGGGAAGTCGACACCTAACAGCACAGGATAGGGTAACTTGGTGGCAACACCAACATTCATTAGATATGACTGATTACAGACCTCAATATAAACCTCAGCAGTAGGCAACTCAGCGCTATCCCCATGCACACAACAAACTGTTACTGCCTCTCCTTCACTCCAGGATTCTCTGGGTATATATTGGGCCTGTACCAGCGTTTGAGAACAACCTGTGTCCACCAAAGCTGAAAGGGGTTTACCATTTAACAGTACAGTGATTATTGGCTCCCTATCGGGCTGTATTCTTAACTGTTCTGGCCGGGGTACATAACAAAGACCAGTTGCTTTGGGCTTTTTAAGTGGGCAGACAGGCCTAGTATGTCCTGGCTCACCACAGTTATAGCATATAACACTCTCTCCCTTAACTGTTGTCTGGGGTGTTGTGGCATATGTTGGTGGTTTCACATGATTGGGCTTTAGGATCTTAGGGCCACTTTGAGAGTTTGAACCCACCCCCAACCCTTCAGACTTACCCTTCAAAGGCTGTAGGATGCCAGCATATCGAGTAGTTCCTGGTCCCTTTCGTGCAGCAATGTAGGCCTCAACCAATTTTGCAGCATCTGCAGCAGTGTCAGGATCCCTTTCTTTTACCCAAGTCCTCACCTCAGGGTACAACACTCGCAAGTACTGCTCCAGCACAAGGGTCTCCATAATGTCCCTCTTATTACTTTGCTCATAGTGTACCCATTTGAAGAATAAGTCCTTCAGTCGAATGTAGAGCTCGGTAGGGGTCTCATCTGCAGGGCAACTAAGGGACCGGAATCTCAACCGGTATGTCTCTGCACTGATTTCATATTTTTTTAGAATTGCAGCTTTCACTTGGTCATAGTCTCTGGTTTGTAAGGGGTTCATAGCCACAAAAGCACTTCGGGCCTTGCCCGCTAACAAGGAAATAAGGCGGACAGCCCAGTCCTCCCGTGGCCACTGATACACCTCTGCAAGTCTTTCAAAAGTGGTCAGGTAGTTCTCAATATCATCGCTGTCCTCCAGCTTGGCTATTCGAGGTTCGTGGTCTATCAACCGCATTGCAGGTCTTTCTGAAGCTCCAAGTCTTGTCCGCTCCATGTCAAGCTGCATTTGGGTGACTTGGTGGCTGAGAACCTTGTAATTTTGCTCACGGCGAGAAGCCTCTTTCTCCTGCCTCTCATCCCGGTCCTTTTGATACTGCATGAATGACTGGAACATTTGTGCCAGCGCTGTGATGGCAGCATCTCCTCCAGTGGTTGAGACTTCTGTAGGTAGGAACCGCTCCTCTGCAACTCCTCCAACAGCACCTTGGTCCACCTCTGCATCTCTGTCCTCCATAGGCTGACTCCTCGTTTTTGGTGGCATGTCAGCAGGGCAGTAATTTACACAGGCACGTCACTCACTGGTGAGAACATCCCACTTCTGACACCATATGTGGGGAGGCCGACCAGTTGGAGTGGAAAAAGTAAACGGCGTGCTGTACAAAAAGTTGATGTAAGTCCAAAAGGGTGATTTATTGGAAGTGCCCAAAAATATTTACAGTTCAGGAGAACAAAAAAATAAAATAAAAAAACTGTACAAAAAGAAAATAAACAGCAACAATGTGCTAAATTTGGCTATACCATAAAGGTCCAACTTTCCAACACTGAGTCCACCATCAGACTGCACAAATTTAGCCAGACAGCCTATTTATAGGCTGAAGCCCCACCTACAAGGCCTACCATCACCATAACTAAAACGAAACATTTGTAACAATGAAATTAAATTACCTACACCAAACACAAAAAGACTTAAACCTCCCAAAAAGCTAATACTACAACTATTAACATAAAAAGAGCATAACAACAAATTAAATGGCAAAAACAACAGTTTCTAAATTATCCCCCTCTGACATCACCAAAAATGGATGTTTCCACAGGAAGTGATGTGGCAGTCCTCTTTAAAGAACAGTTTGACCTGGATTATGGGTTTGGTTGTGCTTGATGTGATCCGGTAAGTTTAACAAACAAAATTTGAGAAAAAAACTTATGGAAAAATAAAGGTAAATGTTACATGAATTATTGTGTTTTGGTATTTTGTTCATTTTGAAAAACTAATGACAAACTTTAAGAAAACAAACTATAAAGACTTGAAAACAAAAACAGCAGTAGCAAACTATAACAGTACAAGTGAAATGGTGGTATGTTTGTAAGTCCAAGTTTATAGTCAACAGGTTAACCTGTGACAGTTCCCTTACTTGGTCATGACATTCCGTCCTGCAATGAAGTGTATAAAACATGTCAGGAGAAAGCAGCATGCCCAGACTAACGACGAAGAATTGCGCTCTTATTTTCTGCTCTCTGTGCTTATCTTGCCTACAGTAAACCGAAGGCTAAGCATACAAATCCCTGTTACATTGCACGGAAAGTGCACTCCATATAGTGCATTATCAAAGCTAAGCACCAAATCGTCTCCCTCATCCTTTTTCCACATGGAGAGTGTGAAGGAGAATTGCAGTGGACTAAATTCAATTGGTTGCGTATCCACTAAAGATCAGGTTGCAGTAATGGCCTCTCTAGAGTCTACATCTGACCTAGGGATTTGTTATTTTGCCTGCCACCACGCACAGTGGCACCGTAACATCACCAAAAACAAGCAAACACATACTACATCATTACCATGAAGACATTCACTAGCGTTTAATGCAGAATAACACCCACCCCCACACTCTCATGGCTCCAGAGACTCTAGCTGATGATTCCAGACCGGCGTAAAACAACAGACAAAAATCGCACGCCAACAGAGCAAACAATACCTGACTGTACGCTGTGCGAGAATGGTGTTTATAGTGGAAATGCTGCTCTTACACTTCATTTCACACATTGATGGGAGAAGGCCGGAGCCACAAAAAAGCAAGGCAATATGATACGGAGACGACAGGAAAACTGCACGATGACTTGATGTTGGTCCATTAACGTAAAAGCGCATGGGCCATTGAGCTCAGACTGAGACTGTAGAGTGTTGACTGATGAGTCTGTAGTCTAGACGGCAATTGTGTGTAGGGTTAAAAAGGGATTTTAGAGGCCTGATGGTGATCTAGGTGCCCTAGGGTGAGAAAAAACCTCTCTGAATCCTAATGATATTAAAGTTGGATTGTTCTGGGGTGTGACGTGCAGTACTACTAATAATATAGTAGTAGTAATAATTTTCAAAAATTAAGTAATTTGAGGTTTTTGAAGGATTACTTAATTTTTGAAAATTATTCTGGAAAAAAAAAACTTGCTACAAGTATGAACTTAATTTCAATGAAAAATACAGTAAAAAGAAATGAAATATTTCTTGAGCTGCAAATAAACAGAATGATTTCTGAAGGATCATGTGACACTGAATGAGTGATGATGCTTGAAAATTCAGCTTTGCTACCACAGATATAAATTACACATAGGCCTAGAAATTGCACAATATATTTACATAGAAAACAGTTATATTACTGTTTTTACTGTATTTTTCATCAAATAAAGGTAGCCACACTTACCCGCCACTTTATTAGGTACTACTTGCTAGTACCTGGACATTCTTTTGCCTTCAGAAATACCTTAATTCTTCATGGCATAGATTTCTGATCCAAGTTTTTAGTTGTTGTTTACAACAAATTCTGACACTACCCTTTGAATGTAAACTTAGACTTATCAGACCAGGCAACATTTTTCCAATCTTCTATTGTTCAATTTTGTTGAAACTGTGTGAATTTTAACCTTGAAGCAATCTGCTTCAAGATTTGACATGCTGTGTGTTCAGAGATGCTCTTCTGCAGACCTTGGTTGTAACAAGTGCCAATGAGCTGTAAAGTTGCTGTTTGGATTTAAATAGGTAAGAGTCTATGACTGGATCATTATTGCTGTGATTATCATGGTTCTATAAGGGGCCAAACCTCTTGCGCTCCCATGGCGTCTGCTGTTGCTATAAAACCATGAACTGCGCTCTCCACAAGGACGAGGAAGTTTCAACAAAGGACAAATTGATTTCTAGCCCTAGCATTAGCTTTACTACTAAATATATTTATGGAAATGAGATATAAAAACCATCCTGTACAGCTATGATCAGCTGTTCGGCTGAGTTTTGGATGTTTTGTTACAGAAATGCCAAAGTTGATAGGTTGGTCACATGACCTGCGGTGCGTTTGCGGCATTCTGAAAAGTTGAGAATTTGTCATCTCACTGCGGCTAGAAAACGAACCACATGTGCATCGCAACCGTGTCACTTCCATTATGAGCTCAATTCTATTACCCTAATTTAACCAAAAATGTACGCACCTCTTGAATTTTGTGAAGTTGTTTCCATCAAGGGGTGCATCAATTTTTGGTCAAGATCTTGTATTGACAATGCAAGAGTCAAGCGCTCTGTAAAGTCTACTCCATCTCCTCCATCTTTCGAATCTTTGCTCTACCAGTTGAGCAAAAAAAGCATTATTTGAAACAATATTGCCATCTGTTAATGAATGAAATTTACTTGAGCTTTATGCCTAATGGTGTTATTTAAGCCTCTTTTATGCAGTCCAAAGTGTTCACATCGATTATGTGTGTTGGACTTGAGGTTTGGGAGTTGCATTAAATTGATTTGTTCACATGGTTCAGTGATTAAAAGAGGAAGTATAACCATTCATCCCCACAGTAAGCCAAAGACCCATCAGGTGTGTCTTAATGAGACTCTCACTGTCAATAGCACCAGGGACCATGTTTATAGACTCAACGCTTGGCACCCACATTCTTGAATTTTGCGAATCAGGTCTGCCACTCCAGTTCAGCCCAAAATCACAGAAGAGCAAAGATGGCACAGACAAAGAGCATTTTAAAAAGCTGCTTTCAAGGATACATCTCTGTTCCTGGCCACCAGCGAACGGCCAATCATCTTGACAGGGTGGAAAACAGACACTGATCTGAGGTGCGAACAGGTAGGATGCAGGTGGAAGGTATTTTTGAACAGAACTGCCAGGTTTGTTTTTTAAAATTCATGTCCTTTACCCAGAACAACTCAGCTGACCGTAAACGGACATGTTTTAAGGTGGGTTTGACAGTGGGGAGATCTGTGCAGCTTTTCTAATACACTCCACCAGACGCTGCCAGCACAAAAGAAAGAACCGTTGAAATGCTGCCCAGTGTTTGCCATGCAAGAGGAATGAAATGCTTCCTGGCATTGTGTTTGCCTTGTCTCTCTCCCTCCAGGCTCTCCTATCCTAAACTCCTTCATTTAGGATCCACCTGAGGCTAATACAGTTCTCTTGAATGATGCAATGTATCGTGTCCCATAATAATGTTTAAGGCAAATGCATTCTTTCCAAACTGTCTGAATATGATACATGAATAAAATATCAAGAACTCCTAGTCTAGAGATTTATAAAAAGGTAGAGCAGATGAGAGAGCTCATTTCATATTAGAATAACACTTATCTCATACTAGTTTGTTTTTAATCCTCAGATTGCATTTAAAGAAACAAATGTTGCAGTACACATTTCTCAAAAGCCATAATTTCCTCAAAATGACTGGCATCTTTATCATTTTGGGATGAGCTGCACAATGTGCATGTGCAATACAACTGGAAGAATCCAATGTGGCTTCACTTTAAAAAATAAAAAATAAAAAAGGTTTTAAGACTAAAGTTTCAAAATAAAATGAAAATTTAAAACACCTGCAAAGAATTGTTTTAATCCAAAACTATTCCTGATGTAGATTAGTCTTTTTTTTAATTTTTAAAATTAACTTTTTGTATTCTGCTGATGCTTTTAACAAAGCATGACTTGCACTGTGTATACATATATGTTGCCTGTATGTGTGTTCCCAGGGAAATGAACACATGACATTGGCATTATGCTTGCCAACGAGCTGAGCTAAAGGAACTCTTGCTGTATCAAAATCTCACCCAGCTTTTACTCAGAGATGGTCCTAATAATGTCCTTAAAGTCAAGTCAAATTCAGTTAGTGCATGATTACATTACAAAAATGTTAATACTGTATCCTAAATTTTGTATTAAGCTAATAAGCTATGCATCATATGCTGAAGGAAATTTCTGGAGTGTTAAAGATTAAAAGAAAAAATAACAACAAGAACCGTACAGAACCGAAAACTGTGACCCTAAAACCGTGATATGAACTAAACCGTAGGTTTTGTGAACCGTGCCACCCCTAATATATATATATATATACACACACACACACTGTTTGAAGGAGTTCATAAAGATTCCTTTTAAATATCAAATCATACATTCAAACCTGTAAGCCTAAAGTCAGTCCTCTCATCCCAGAAGTGCTGTACTCTGTGTTAAAAATTGGTGTTGAGAATAAGTCATGGATAACTCGTTTCTCGTCTAGCTTAATGGCAAGAGAAAATGGAACGTGGAAATGAACCTTTTTTCAATTTTCTCAAAGATCCCAAACAGAGACTAGGATCCATTTCTGCTCACTTTCATTTCTGGAGTGTTTAGTGGAGACTGAAGCAGAGCCCAGTTCCATCTAATGTGAACTCAGTGCTCAGCATCAGCTCTATGCCACAAGCTCTGCTGATTTCTCTTTTTTTTAATATACAGTATATGATTAATGGGGTAATTTACTCACACAATCAAACAACACTGGTGCATAAAACCTCAAGAGAACTCTTGTTTTATCCATTGTTGCAACTAATTTCCTTTATGGAACAGATGACATCTTGAGAGGCATGACAAGTACAATAACAATAATCGTTACGCTTATTTCAATTTCATCATATATTTCTAGGAATTGTACAGCAGGAATATTTTGGTAGATAAAGACTCCCTGTATCATATTTTGAAAACTCAGTGTTGCATTTTAATCCTGACCTATAATAATGTGTATAGTATCATACTGATGTACCTTGATATGATGATAGCATTTAGCTTAATGTTGAGTTTAATGTTAAGCTTCTTATCTTTAGCTTGAAGTTAATGCAATACTTTCACTTTTTCCACATTAAATAGGACTCAGATCAAACAATAATTGACAGATACCCCAGCAGTACTGCCGTAGACCCCCTGCTAAAGACCCTAGATGTAGAGTGTATTTGAGCTGGGGGTGGGCAATATACCGATAGACATTATTAACTGGTATAAATTTGTCAACCGGTAGAGATTTTGGAATATCGTCTCTATCTCGGTTATGCATTTATGTGACATTTCTGAATCGTGAAAGCATATCATTTGCATGCATTTAAGCATTGCTTTTTAAAGTGTTTTTAAACCAACAAGTGACAAGTGTTTTTTAAACCATTGAAGTGCAATCAGCAGCAAAAGAGTATTTGTTTCTGTATATACACATGCTGTCTGAGAGATGGTTTCTGAACACTGTCTGAGAGACGAGCACACATAAAGCCGATGCTCATAGAGCTATTAAGTACTGAACAGAGTTTTTTTTGCTCCCTTACTGGTCTTGAACAGTCAAATACACACTTTCGTCAAACAAAAAAAAAAGAAAGCACTTGTGTATCAGTATATTAGATCAGTGCATTCAGTCTTAAAGTGACAGCAGCCTAATAAACCAGCTGTGTTGTAATGTTAATCAAACAACAAAAGATAAAGAGAAACTGCTCTTGAATGAATCACCTTTATCATTTTAATAAGAATACATTTCTATTTAATTTACACAATGAAGACTATGCAGTGTTTTTGTACATTTAACCCTCTGAGGTCTGAGGTGTTTTATGGGCCCTGGAATTGTTTTGACAAGCGCTGTCATATTTGTGCTTATTTCATACTGTCATATTTGTTACTTATAACATTTTCTTGGTTAAAGACTGATTACACTGTATTCAGCACAAACTATGCTACAATAATAGCATAGTTTGTGGTATTAAAAATAAGTAATTGAAATAAGACATTAAAACCCATACTGAATAATTGCCCACAAGACATTTGAAAACAATAGGTTACTGTCATAACTCAGATTCTCTGAAACATCGAGTGGAGAGATCCACCTATGGGAAGGGAATCTGTACCTCTGACCTCTGCAGAAGCATCCATTTGCACCAAGTCTGGCAAGACAGACAGCAGCATGCAGCTAATGCCAGGTAAGGCCCCACCCCTTCCCTGAGCGCATATAAGGCCTGTACACGCTGCCATTCCCCAGCAAGTATATTCGCTTCTCGTGCGGCAAGCGGGGCAAAGCTGGTGGATCTCTCCACTCAATGTTTCAGAGAACCAGGGTTACGATAGTAATTATTGTTCTCTTTCATCATCTCGTGTTTGAGATCCACCTATGGGAGAAACATGGACAGCTCCCAGTTCGCCCAATACACTCACAGAGAGGTTCTATAAGCCAGAAGGACAATCGCCCCAAGGGGGCGGTGCCTGACACATCCCATAATCATGCACCTGGCAACCCTGGCACACACACATAACTTCTGTGCCCATGCAGGACATGAAACATGTATGAGGCCCACACATGCAAATAAGCCCAGCAAGAGATATATACACACCCAGGCAGGAATGTAAATACATGCTTGGTGACAAGAATGTACGTGGCCTGCCAGCCCGTTCACCTTTGTTCCTTTATTACAGTGTGTAAATAGGAAGAGAGAAGGAAAATATAAAGGAGGGGCTGTGAAAACCCCACCCCTAAAACAGAATTTGCAACCGAGGTTCTGGTGACATCCAGTCCATAGTAACCAACAAACGTATGGGGAGAAACCCAGCTGGCAGCAGAGCAGATGTCCTGCAGTGACACTCCCCTAAACAAGGCCCAAGAGGCAGCTAAGCCCCTCGTGGAATGAGCTCTGATGTCTCCTGGGAGCTCCACTCACTTCAATTCATATACCAAACTATAGCTTCCACAGGCAAATGTGAGAGGCATTGCTTAGATATGGGACTCGCCAAAGAAATAAAGAGCTGGCCACTCTTTCAGAAAGCACTGGTCCTGGTTACATATACACACGTCTGTAATGCATGAACAGGACACAGAGCGTTCAGCCTCTGTTCCTCTGTGTAGGAAAAAGGTGGAGGGTGAAAAGCGAACAGCTCCAACACTCCCAATGTGAATACAGGTAAGCACCATATACATAAAAGCCTTTTTAGGCTTAAGAAAAACCTTATCTCATCTCAAGAGAGAATTTAGTGCACAAGGAATGAACCTTGAATGAAGGAATGAAGTGCATGCAGCTCATTGACACATATAGCTGAAGCCAAGGCCAAGAGCTACTAAAGCTGTCTTGAAGGACAGCAGCTTCAGGGAAATACCTCCTAGGGGCTCAGAAGTGTATTGAGACAGAGCCTCCAGCACTAAGGAGAGGTCCCACTCAGGAACAGCTCACCTAATGACTGGCAAGGAACAACGGGCACCCTTCATAAATCTGCAGATTAGAGGATGCTCCCTGACCGTTGAGCTCTCAAAGCCCACATGACAGGCAGAAATAGCTGCCAGGTAGACTTTAATAATAGAAAAGGACCTGCCTTCATCCATTAGGTCTTGTGAGAAACACAAAATATCAGGAATTGAGTACTGATATAATGTGAGACCATGCCCATCACACCACCCTTAAAACATTTGCCAATTACAACCATATAAGGGCCGTGTAGAAACGGCCCTGGCATTCTGTGTAGTGGAAACCATACGTTGGGAAACCCCTAGCACGTTTAAGTTTGTTCTTTCACGGGCCTAGCCCATAGAGCGACCCTGTCTGGGTATGGGTGATAAAACTCCCCGTTCGCTCGAGACAATAAATCTGTGTGGAGGGGGAGGCACCACAGCTGGGTATATAACAGAAGGATTATCTCTGCCAGCCGCAGTGCTTTGGGCAACCTGGGTGCTATCAGAATGAGAGACAGGCCCTTCTCACTCAACCTGGCTAAAAGCCTGAGGGGCGCGTCCACGTCCTTTAGAACGTAGAAGAACGTAGGCCAATGGCTGTTTTTGTTATCAACAGTTGCCTGTCCGTACCTTATCCATATTATGGGGCCTGAGGAGGGAGGCCCCAATTTGCATAAAGTTGGTTCCCCCTCCATAGAGAGTTCGCACCTCTGTTCAGAATACCTAGAACATGAGAAGCATGTAACGACAAGGAAGAAACCGCTTACTCCACACCAAAAGCTTGAACCCCAAGAGGAAAAAGTCCACGCTCTTCCAGTAACGCAGAGCTGCAGTGCAGCCGTGCGCGTCACACACACATAGACAAAGATCGGGTAACAGGGTGAAATGTAGTGACAAAACCCATTTCATGAACACTCTCATTCACAGGAGTCCCAGGGACAAAACCTGGATAGATGAAGACCCTGCAGCCTGAAACGTGCGATATTGCGCTCTCGTTTCCTCTCTGAACTGTGACTAGAAAGGAGTTAATGTGTCTGGCGATAGAGGGCTCGATGGCGGGGTGTCACCCATACCAAGAGAGGCCACATTCTCAACGTCCAGACCTGTGAGACCGTGTTTGAGGTCGAACGGGACTCCCAGCCATGTTTAATGTGTTTAGCACATGCAGTGAAGATATGGAAAAACTATTACTAGGGCCGGGAGGGGGTCCCAGGAGTTTTCCTAACATAGATGTCCTGCTCTTGGTCAGAGGAACTTTAAATGGTTGGCCATTCAATGATGAGGCGAGCAGCCGCTCATTCACAAACCTCAAAGAGGACCGAAAGCAGCAGGAGCGTAGTCTGAGGCATCACAGATGATAGGATGGCATCCTCGTCTTCCGAGCCGTCGAGAAAACCAGCATCGTCCGTCCCCGGCAGCCGGGTCATTTCTACAGGCCGGAGTCCCCCAAGAACAAGTGTACAGGCATGCTGTGATAATCACAGATGCCTCTTCCAAAGGTTGGAGGGCCAAGTACAACGAGCATGCAGTGTCAGGTCTGTGGACGGGGCCTCAACTGCAGTGGAATATAAATTGCCTTGAGTTGCTAGCGGTAAGTCTTGCGCTGGGCCGCCTCAAAGGGTTGCTATTTTGGCAAGCATGTGCTAGTCTGTATGGACAACACTGCGACTGTTTTCTACATCAGCCGCCAAGTCTACCCTCCCGCTGCATATGGCAACTCATCCACCATCTCCTGGAGTCAGAAGCATCTGAGATCACTTCGTGCTGTTCATATCCCTGGTGTGCTCAATCATACAGCCAATGAGCTCTCACAACAGCCTGCACTGATGGGACCTCTTCGGAGCAGCACAGGTAGACCCGTTTGCCTCACCAGACTCGACCCATTGCCAGTTGTTTCATTCCCTGAGGAAGGGCACCCGAGGGCACCCTCGGCACAGATGCACTGGCACACAGCTGATCCCGGGGCCTTCACAAATATGCGTTTCCCCCAGTAAGCCTTCTTGCACAGACACTGTGCTAAGTCAGGGAGGACGAGGAGCAGATCTTGTTAATTGAACCATACTGGAGCCCCTCCTTGGCCCCTTTCTCTGAAGAAGGACCTGTTTTCTCAGAGACTGGGCACCCCATGGCACCCACGTGCAGACCTCTGGATACTTCATGTCTTGCCCCTGGATAGGATGTGGAGGTTCTAGGTGACCTACCCAATCATCGCTTCCACTAGAGCCCCCTCTACGAAACGCCTCTATGGTTTGAAGTGGAACCTGTTCGTTGAATGGTGTTCTTCCCACCAGGAAGACCCCCGATGATGTCCTGTCAGAGTGAAGGCTGTCTCCCTACATCCTGAAAGTGTACGTTGCCGCAATAGCCTCACATCATGATGCAGTTGATGGTGAGTCTCTTGGTAAGCATGACTGGTCATCAGGTTCCTAAGTGGAAAGTTGAAAAAAGCCCTGGCTTTTCTCTGTCCTGTCCAAAGCCTCAGGACCTCAGACCAGCTCTTGGTCTGTTATGGTGGCCAGCAGAAGGGAAGGGGATGTCTCCAAGTAGAGGTTAGCACACTGAATAGTGGATGCTATTGTCTTGGCGTACCAATCCCAAGACGTGCCTTGCCCGTTTGGGTTGCGATCACACTCAACAGAAAGTGTTGCTTCCTCGTGGGCGCTGACTCAAGGCACCTCGCTGACATATATTGTAGCGCTGCGGGCTAGGTGACACCTTACACATTCGCTAGATTCTATAGCCTTCGTGTAGAGCTGGTATCTTCCCATGTACTCACCCCCAGAGGCCAGTAGAGCTAAGGGACTTCCACTCCAACAGCTGGGGGCCAACCAGGATTCTCAAGAAGAGCGCTAGAAGGGTGAGCGACAGTGGCGTACAGACGCTTAGTTTACTTATAAGCTACATGACATTTCTCACTTGCGAGGTAATAATACATGTACAGTATGTACTTTATGAATGTATGTATAGAGCTACTTTAGATGATATTTTCTCTTTAAAGCACATTAAGAGGGAATCTTAATTGCATATTTATATTTAAACTTCAGAAAGAATTTTAGAAAGCAAACTATGAATAAGGGATTTAGTGGTAAGTAATGTGCTACATGAACAATTATTTAACTAAAATTGGTCTTTTTCATTAACCTGTTAGCCAGCACCCTGCTTTTGAAAAATCCAAAGAAATGACATAACCAATCTAAAACATATGCAGTTTATGAAGCATTACTTCATAAGTACCTAAAATTTGAGCTAAATAAACAAAGAAGCTTTATTTGGCACTCTCCCTAAGGTTAACAGACTGAGAAAAGTGCTACCTGGAAAGTATCGAGCTTAATGAAAGATTGTAATCAGAATATCTCAGCGTTGTCAGTCTTTACTGTCTTGTTCACAATGATAATCTATCTGCTGATAACTGTATGTCACTAGCTGTTTTTTTTTTTAAAGTGCATCTCAAGAATGCTAAAGAACTTAAGTCTTATGAGCTGTCTATTCACTGCTTCCAACAAACCTGAAATCATACAGTTCTAATGAAGAGTCGCAAAGGGGCTGCATGGAGGTTCAACCATGTAGATATGCTGAAATAATAAAATACAATACGAAACAACCAAATGAAATGTTAAAATATGAAATTTAACACGTGACAACACAGTATGCAACTGTTGAACTGGATTTGATGCATTGCAATCAACTAAGTATACAGTAAGAAATTTCAGCTATGATTTTTTATTCTGAAAAGACACATTACATTGATAAAGCATGACCGTAAAGAAAGATTTTTCATGGTTTCCACAAAAAAAGTATTGAGCAGCACAACTGTTTTCAACATTGATAAATGTTTCTTGAGCAGCAAATTAGCACAATTGATTGATTTCTGAAGCATCATGTGACACTGAAGACTGAATAAACACTTTGAGCATAAGAGACTTGTCAAAAACCATAATCTTACTGGCCCCAACCTTTTGAACAGAAGCATATATATATATATATATATATATATATATATATATATATATATATATATATATATATATATATAACTAAAAAACAGACTATTATGTTTATTATATAAATTGTTGTTTATCAGTGTTCCTCAGTTCCAACAGTATGGAAAAAAAATGAAAAAGTGACTTCTAAATAAATTGAAAGATCATTATGACTACCACTAGGGGGCTAATTATGACAATCGTATCATGTGGTTGCAGACAGTAAACAGAAGGTTTTACTTTGCTTAAACAGCTGTGTACTTGTCTTTGTTTCTGTATGTACAAACAGAAGCTACAAGAGGGAAAACTTGTTGCCATGTATTTCAACTTGACAGTTGTTCTGCTGCCAAGCTCAAATATTTAAAATTAAATATTGCTCATAACGGCAACAGTTCTCCGTTTGTTCTGACCAATTAACTTACATGGCTGGAGGAAACTGATTACCTAGTGTGGCTCAATGGATGGGCCAGATAACAAACAATGGCAACGTTTACCGCGGCCGTGTTAATCACACAGCCCACTGCACTGTGATAACTTGCACAGGCTGTGTGCACACTGTTAATATAACGCCTGAGTGATTGGGGTCACTGACAGGCCCTCGCCGGCTTTATCATGCTGAAGGTCAACACGTTACTGTCGGGCCGATGCTCATCATAAAATGGTCTAGATTCTAGGGAGCAGCTCTGGATTGCGGCAGACTCTCACCTTAAATATATAACACCCCTGGCTTCCACAGGGAATACAAGCACCTTATTAAATCTTCAGGGTCAACTGCTTCTTGCATATCTGAGCACTAACCAGCAGCAGAAGGCGGGCGTCAGCGACCTGTAAAAGCCTTCGGTACATGGCGGAAAGACTGAATCCAAAGGTGTGCAGTAGGAAAGGCGGGGTGCAGTACATGGTGTGCAGTGCACGCTGCGCGCCATACTTACAAGCGTTCTGTCCTGTTTGAGCGCCACTGAACCGTTATATGGTGTACAGCCCACCTGCTTTCTTTAAAATAAACATTCTTTATTGGCATTTGTGGTTTCATGAATAAACTTTAACATCCATGGATCCTTTCATTTGCTCAATAATATCTTTATATTTAAGTTATTTAAATGATTAAAATGTTCTTAAAAAATCTCAACTATTTTGGAACCTTTATTTTTAAGATTGTGTGAGCACTGCAGTGTTTAAAAAAGGCAGCTTGGTAGAACTTTACATTTACTTTACTTTTGATGCTTGCTTACAGATCCATCACAGGCTCTGCACCTTGCATATCCTACCTCCACACACTGCTACAACGCTACGTCCCCACCAGAAGCCTGCGATCACTAAAGGAACAAAGGCTTGTGGTACCGTCGCAGAGAGGCACAAAAACTCTCCAGAACATTCTCCTTCACTGCTCCCTACTGGTGGAATGATCTCCCTACTTTCAACAGGAACGCAGAATCCCTGGCAATATTCAAGAGACAGCAGAAAACTCATCTCTTCCATGAACACTTAATCCCCTCATAAAAAACAAAAAAAAAAAAACCCTTTCCTTCCCTTTTCCCTTCCTACTCTAGCTTATGGTACTGAGCAATGTATGAAACTTGTATTGTGAGCACTTACTGTGTTATTTGCCAATTCATGAAGAATCGCTTGTTTGTTTTCCTCACTTGTAAGTCGCTTTGGATAAAAGCATCTGCTAAATGACTAAATGTAAATGTAATGTAAATGTAAATGAAATAATGTTATAGACATTGCAGCATCACCTCTTTTCTTACCGTACTTAAAATGCTTCAATAAATTATTCGGTCTATCTAAACCCCTCCTTTCCAAGAGCCTGCTCTACTCTGTTTTGATTAGATGGCCCAGTCTGATTTACACAGACAATTGTGTAAATGTCAATTTATGTTTTTTCCATTGTCAATTAAAAGAAGACTTGTAATTTTTTAAAATGCAAAAACAGCAACAGAATTTTACTATAAAATTACATGCAATTTCAGACTAGATCTATTACAGTTTTTTTTTTTTTTTATTACAGTAAGGGAACTTAATATTATCGTATTATATTATTATAACAGTTTTTTTGCTGTAGCATGTCTATTACAGTTAAAATTATGATAATTTTGTACTTGTGATGTTTTGAGGTTTCTTCTCTCTTAGTAATGAGAGTACATTCAAAGACCTTGCTCTTGAAAACTTATTTAGGTCCCGCAGGAGAGGTTCCGCGGTGCGATGGGCCATTAGTGCCATTTTAGCGCTACTTTGCTACTCACACACACACGGACGCACACGCACACACACACACACACACACACACACACACCTTACCACTCTCTCATGGCAAGTTTCCAGGCGCTTATGTTAAGCACCTCTCTGAGCCACTGTAACCGTTGTGGCAAGATGTACTTGGTGAGAAAAGTTGTTTCACCAGTGTATGTAAGATCGCTAACAGTGAAGTGCCATTTGTCAAGAAAAACCATGAGATGTGCCATGTTTTTTGTTAAATTACACATCTTGCTAATGTTCTGCTGAGCTGTGAGTGGGGGGGGAGGTTGAAACTCAATATAGAATAGCAATTATCTTGAGAAATCACTTTGCTATATGGAAAATAATAAGAAGAGTCTGGTTAGGTGGATATTCTAAGGTATAAAAAGAAAACTGATAATGTGTTTCAAGATAAATTCTTGTCATCAAAATTGACTTGGGAAGTCATAATTGAAAAGTTAAAAAAATAATATCTGTTTGATATCCAAGAGTAAAAACGATGAGTGTCTGGTTAAATGGCTCAGCAGAAAATATTTTTTCCATTACTACAAATTATAAGCGGTGTGAATAAGACTCATGATTTGATTTTACAATAACGCATTTCTTTGTAGGATGACTGATAACAGGAGGTTATTACACTCCACAATTCAGCGTGGATGGTGACTGTTCCAGACCATCTGTCCTCAGTCCTTTGTAATAGAAACTCAAAATCTCACAAGCCAAGATCTCTTATTCTATTAGTTAGAGAGTCAGTTATTGTGTTTTGCCTCATACGTGTCGTAGAGAAAAACCTCCGCAAAATTAATCCAATCCCACGGCACAAACAGTCCAGACGATGAGACACAACGGTGACTGACACACAATTTCCAATGTGTCATCTCAACGTGACTGCAGTGGTGGATTCAGTTGTAGAGAAGGTTAAATCAGACATTCCAGAGGCCACATCTCCATCAATTTAACTTTTAAATTCTTGGCATCTGCTTTTCAATTTGGCCCAGCCTAGTGTTACTAGGATGCCATCTCAGGGTGGGAATTTAATATGAGGGTTAATACTCAAAATGAAAACAAATTGAATTAATATTAAATGGACAAAAAAAAAAAAAAAACAGCCACTACTCCAGTCTTCAATCTCTCAAGATCCATTATAAATCATACATATTACAATACATATACAATTCATCATACATATATCTATGTATAGTTTAAATACATAATATGTAATTACATACTAAATAAAACTGATTTTAATACAACTGACTGTTTGGGGGTGGGAAAGCCAAGATGATGCCATGTCCACCCTTGCCCATCTGTTGCCTACATTGTAATTTGTCTGTTGAATTGTAAGCAGCATAAACACAAACAGAAAGCTAGGAAGAAACACCCCTCACCTTAAAACACCACATCCACAAGTCCTGGGACCTCAGTGACTGAATCAACATCAGACTAATGAAGGAGTTGAGAGGAACCCGACCTTTGTGACATTATCTCTCTTCACACATTCGTTTAAATAGATGCTCATAAGCTGTCATATTAAAGCTTCATGAGTCCTGCTGTGTGCTGGACTTTGCTGTGAGGTGTTCTCCTGAATTATTGAGGTAAATTTACCACAGGTTGAGATTCGTGTCTAAACGTGGGAGATCAATGAGATCGAAGCGGCAAAGAGACCAGCCGGAGGGTAAGATTTTCACCCCTGCCTTTACTGACGAATACATAGAAACACAAGATCTACTCATTACAGGGTTGCTGATAAAGCAGTTCATATAAAAGCTGCTTGTGTCATACAAAGTTCAATGTCAAAGGGCAGACAAGAATGAAGTAAATGAACAACATCTAACATGATGTAAACCACATGGCAACAGTGGCTAAACCAATGGTCTGAGTTTGGGGTGGGGCTGGTGGTTTGTTCAGCCAATGGCAGATGAGAGGAGTGTATGGGGAAACCTCTTTGAAAACAAATCACTTTTGCAATTTTTTTATTTATTTAAATTATAAGATAAACATTAGATGAAAAACTTAAACTAAACAAAAATAAGAAATGTTGAAATAAGTTCAAGTTAAAACACTAAAATAAATAATAAATAAACTAAAATTGACGTAAAAAAAATACAATTAGCTAAATATTAATATAAATAACTAAAATGACTAAAATTGACTAAAAATTATACTCAAATTAAAATGAAAATATATATCAGGGCTCCAGACTAACTTTTGCACTGGTTGCACTGGTGCTACCAATTTTTCTCAATTTTCGGACCGACTGTCACACATAGAATACAGGCGTTCACGCGGGCTACAAACACTTCAGAAAATCTCACTTTTATTTGAATAAATTTGTAAGGTCTGTAAAATTAAATGTTAATTAGATATTCAGAGATTTGTTTTAATGATATGTGTATTTGGTGAATGTTGAAGGTAAATGAGAAAATATTAAACTTCAGTTTGCCTTTCTGCAACAAATAATATAAAAGCAAACACTATACTTTCTCATGTACAGTTTACTTTCTCTCTTTCTATTTTGTCTAGTCAGTTTTTGAGTCGCTGACAGACTAACTGCGCATGTCCACTGGCGCAGAGCGCAAGCATTTTCAACTCACCAGTGGTTATGCAACGTGAGCAATGATGCTGCGTGTGAATTTTCGCGACAGAGATGTGCTTATATACATTACCTTGACAACACTATTTGACATTAGCGCAGGCCAAACATTCTCTTGCGGCCACCTATTGAGGAACCCTGGTGTAAGCCATTGCTGTTGAAGTAACTTAGTGCCTTTCTGCCTGTGCTCTCATCATCAGTTGTGTCTGTATGCTGGATCGTCCTTTCCACCAGCATCCTTGAACTCCAAACTTTGTTTTTTTATTATTATTATTAAGCTATTACCTTTTTCATTTTTATATGGCTTAATTCCTAAACTTCCTGAATTCCAAATTGCCGCGTTTCATCATGATTGTGCGGTGAGCATGTACGTTCGCTCTTTAGCAGTTAATAAATAGAACTGCATGTGCGAAAGAAAATTGTAGCCGGAACTACTTCTCTCTCTTTGTCTATGACGAGTCACCCAGGTACTGTGATACTACGCAGCCGAGCCCGGTCTGACACAGCCCGAATATAAACACTTATTATAGGCGTACCGTAGTGATTCAGCCATTTTGGTCACAGTCTGGAACCCTGTATATATATATATATATATAATAAAAAATAATACGAAATACGAATTAAAGCCAATACAATAATAACACTGTATTGTAAGAAAAAAGCCAGAAAAAATGGATAATGTCCTGGCAGAAAAACACCAATACCTTTTCCATTTCCTTCAATCCTAAAAACACAACATGTGTAATTCAACATATTAAATAAGAGTAAGAGTAAGAGTAAAATGTTAATAAAATACTGTATTAATTTAAAATAAATACAGAAAATTCCTTATTATTTTAACACCGTGTATACTTGCCATATTTGTCTTCTCTTAGAGTGTGGTTTAGAAGAGTTCGTACTAACCTGAGATCTATAAAAAGAAAATTCTGAGACCAAGATCAAATCTGAAAATAATGAATAATGATTTTTCTTGCTAATTCTGTTCATGTGTTTTTTTATTCACCATCATTACTTTGATGATGGCCATACGGTAGAAAAGCAAAATAGCCACTTGACTAAAACAAATGAATACACAATCCACTCAAAAGGTACAGCATTTTAATTCTGAGGGTCATAGAGAGGCTGGAAAAATGGCATTCAAAAATAAATCTTTGGTGCAAGAAACCGTGACTAACATAAATACAAGAGGTATAGTTCAAGATGAACAGGACTACAGAACATGAGCTATAATGTTGATACCGACCAAGCATCATAAATCAAGGTTATGGTAATCTTACCTTAATAAAAAGACAACTCAGATAAATATTGAAATCCTATAAATGTGATTTTACTTTAAAGAGTTTTCTCTTATTTGTGTTCAAATCAAAAAGCATCCTTCAACCAGTGGTCCATTTCTGTGCATCTGTTCTGTTCTGCTACATTCATCAAGCTGATTCTTTTGTTCTAGGATGTATTCTACATGGCTAATGATTGAAACACATTCAGGACCATCAAGCAGCTCTAATATTCTGCCTTTCAGTTTCTGCCAGCCTGATCCAGACGCAGCATTTGTTCCGGCTGCCTTTGAATCTGAGAGGTTGTTTGTCAGCTCCACAGCCTACGTCGGCCAGCTTTCTCCCGATACCCATCAAGCCATCTCTCTGCCTCTCTCTAGCACACTTGCATTCTTGTGCTCTCTCTCCCTCCCTCTCCTATACAATTACGGTAGGCCTGTCTGGGGGCACCCACTGGACACAGTTAGCCTGAATGACAGGTAATGACACCCACTGAGAGATTGCCTTCTCCCAGGCACACCATCGTCCACAGTAGGATGGCTGCATCATTGCCCTGCCAGGAGAGGATGTCTCTCTCTCCTTCTCTCTCATTCCCTATCTATCCCGACCTCCCTTTCTCTATTGCAATGAGCATCCATGGTCTGGCTTTTAAAGGATGGCAGATTGTGGATTGATTCAAAATTAAAAAAAAAAAAAAATAATAATAATAATAATTGGTTGATCAGAGTGTTAGGATCTGTCCAGTGATGTGATAAACTCCACACAACGAGCAACTGCTCCTGCAGTCACACAAGTCTATAGAGCTGCAGGGTCAATTCAGTGACTGATTGTAACACTGACTAAAAGCAGCCACTGTTACTTCTCTTTGGCAGTATGAGTTGTACAGGGGAAGTATTGGACTACACGCTGTTTGGGTGTTAATTCAATATATGGTCCAAGCCTGTTAGTGAATAACAGCTGAGAAAACATGACACATTTCCTGTTGCCAGGCAAGTAAGGGTCGAAATAGTGATGTGAAATGGGAATGTTCCAAAAAAACTCTAAACACTAAACAAAAAAGGGTTGCACTTTATTTTACAGTACGTGTACTTACAGTGTACTTACCTAAGAAAGTACTGGTTAATACAAGGTAACCACATGAGTTAAGGTTTAGGGGTAGGTTAATAATAATTATAATTAGTACATAGTATGTACGCGGGGAACAGGACTGTAAAAATAAAGTGCTGTCCAAAAAAGAACTGCATTATATGCTATGGTAGTATCATGGTATTCCTTGCAGTGCCTTGAAGTACCATAGAACATGAATATGATAATGATTCAGAAACACAATGTACACTACCATTCAAAGTGTGGTTGGTAAGCTTTTTTTAATGTTTGTGAAAGTCCCTCACCAAGGCTGCATTTATTTTTTATCTAGAATGCAGTAAAAACAGACATTGACATCAGTCTCCCAATCAAAGAAGGAGTCAGGCGTGCTATTAAAGGACTCAAAAATGGAAATGCAACTGGAATTGACACCATCCATGCTGAGATGCTTAAAGCAGACCTCAACACATTTACCAGAGTGCTCATCTATTCAAGAATATCTGGAAGAAAGACATCATCCTCATGGAGGATGGTCCAGGATGGTCCTGGTGGAGTATCACACTGCTTTCAATACCATCTAAAGTATTTTGCAGAATTCTCCAGACCAGAATTGAAGTAGCCATCGACATCAGGCTGAGACAAGATTAAGCTGGTTTCATGAAGGAGAGAGGTTGTGTAGACCAGATTTTTTTGATTGTTTGTTTGCCCTAAGAAACATCATTGAGCAATGTTTGGAGTGGAATGCTCCCTTATACGTCAACTTCATTGACTTCAAAAAGGCCTTCAATACACCTCATGGAAGATCTTGCATACCTACGGAATCCCCCAAATGACAGTTACACAGACTGAACTATTCTTTCTGCAATTCGAGTGTCATCCTAGATGGCAACCTATCTGAGTGGTTTGTAGTTAAGTCAGGGGTATGAAAAGGATGCATAATCTCACCAATCCTGTTCCTGGTAACCACTGATTGAATCATGAGACAGATAACATAAGATAAGTGGCATACAGTGGACTCTCAACAGTTTGAAGACTTTTGATTTTGCAGACCATGTAGCTCTTTTGTCATCTACGCATGTCCACCTACGAGAGAAGATAAATAGACTGGACAACTTTGCCAAGAAAACTGGCCTCAGCACAAGCACCACCAAAACCCAAGTGTTGCACATCAACAAGATCTGATGAAACCTATTATTGTGAATGGAAATCCACTTGAAAATGTTGAGTAGTTCATCCACCTTGGCAGCCTGTTGAGCAAGGGTAATGCTGCAGCTAAGGATATTAAATCTGGAAATCTGCACAATACAGCCTCAACAAAGATGAGACTATACAATAGCAATGTCAAACCTGCAGAATGGGTCAGAATGTTGGAGTGTCATTACAAGCGATATGAATAAGATTGAGGTATTCCACAACAATTGCTTGTTCCAACTGGTATTCCAAACATGCTTCTAATGCCAGAATGAGACAAAAGCAGACTGTGACAGCCTTATTTTCCATAGAGAACTTTGAGGCATAAGGAGTATTTTTTTTTTTTAAATGTAACTTTTTCCTTTGAAGGAATGGTGAATTTTCAACATCGTTACTCCAGTCTTCTGTGTCAGAAATCATTCTAATATGATGGTTTGATGCTCAAGAAACATTTCTTGTTATTATCAATGTTGAGAACTGTCATGCTGCTTAATACATTTGTGGAAAAGGTGACTTTTTTCAGGATTCTTTGATGAAAGTTCGAAAGAACAGCATTTATTTGAAATTGAATTGTTATAAATGCCTTTATATCATTACTTTTTATCTTGTGCTGAACAAAAGTGTTACATTACTGACCAGAAATTTTTTAGCACGAAAGTGTATGTCAAAATATCAAGGTATTACCATCTTATACCATCACTGCACAATGGTACCACCATGGTATCAAAGCCAACCAGTCAAAATCCAGGAAAATAAAATGTTTTGTCAGGAAAAGGAAATGCAAAACATTAGAAACTGTGGTGCTGAAGTGGAGTTTTCATAAAAAGCCCAGAGTTTCTCATTTTATATTGTATTCCTTGAGCTTGCAACAGATGAAAACATATCAGAAGAGCGGATCTGCGGTCTGACCCGAAGCTAAAGCACTGAAATGTTGTTAGGTTAGCACTGTATTCTGATATCCAACAGCTTCTTTCCCCAGTAAAGACACTACTGAGACAGGGTTTACAGGCCAAAAAAAAGTGAGACATATGTTTGCGAGTATTACCTGTGCCAAGTGATTCACAGCCCTGCAGTCATGTTTTAATTAAGATTTTATAAGCTAGATATTTCTATAATTCTAGTCTAAATAGCTGGGAATAACCATACGAATATTTTGGTAACACTTTTCAATAAGGTTTCATTGTCACCCATCATAATTAGGTTTTAAGAAATCAATATATTTATGGCTATTTCTAAATAATTGTATTAAGTCTTTCATAATTATTAATGGTCAAAATCAGATTTCAATTATTACTTTAACTGTTTCCCAAAAATATTTTGTGCTGCAAAACTTGAAATAAAAAGCAATAATAATAATAACAATTCAATGAGACTATCCAATGAAGTAACTTGTGTAAGTTTATAGCAAAGAGCATACTAACTGCAGTGCACTTTGTCTGAATAAACACTGCTCATTTTGGGTATAGCTCTTCAAAAATACATGAAAAATGCAATTCATTAAAAAAAAAAACCTGAATACTAAATCTATTCAATAAAGACAATTTCTGTCTTCAATTTCAATTTTAAATTCAATTTAAAATTATTTTGATATTTTTGTGGGATTTAAAGGCAAACGTCTAGGTGGTGTAACTGAAATTTCTACAAAAAAAATAGACTGATATACTTAAAAAACAATGATAATAATTGTATTATTTTAATAATTTTGATATGCCAACATATTTGATTGTTATTTCTGAAAAAAAAAATCAAACATAATTTTTTGAATAATTTGTACACTAAATTTTAACCAACATCCAAGTCATCATTTTAAACCACTGACCACAAATGTCACATATTTTGAGAATTTTAGGAAATTTAGTACCCTTGGCAGAAAATCAATTTCTCAAAATATGTTAAAAACTACAAAGCAGTTGTATCACTTGACATTTTTAGCACAATTAAATATAATTTATTTGTGTGAGTAAAATGAAATTTTCATGTCTGCGACCAACATAAATACAAATATTAAATTTCTAAGCATTTATATTTTGAAGTAAATTTTTGAAAGTTTTTCCTCTTTATCATTTTAGACATGCTCATTGGCGATTGGTACTTACACATTTACTGGTAAAAAACAAACAAAAAAAAAAAAAACACATTCCATAAGTAAGAATTTAACATTTTACTACTTCCACATATGTATATCATATGTATACCTGGACAAGCAAAATAAACATTTCATGTCGACCACTCGCACACTGATGAGTGGCATGCCACAGTAGCTCTGTCAGACAAAGACACAAGGTCACTTCACACTCACACCCTCTGGAGAGAAATTAATTTCTAGACTACATGGGGAGGTAAATAGCTGCACCTGTCGTGTTAAATGGATGGAGACGGAAAGAGCCAAATGGTTCTGTTGGATAGCAGAAGTTGGCAGGGTAGGTTGTCTGTTGCTTATATCCCTGTCTGGCTCAGAGTGGGTAAATGTCACCATCCCGCCTCCAAATGGACATGACCCTGATCGGTTTGGAGTATTTCTGACTGCTTAAAATATCATTGGATCTATTCACCGATCAACCTTGTACACAGTCGAGAATAAGTGACTAAAGGCTTTTACAAAGCAGTCAAATGTCACAAATGATTTCCCCAAGGACAAGAACATTGAGTATTTAAATAGCTTAAGATGACTGCATGCCACTCACTGAAGAGAAGTTATGACAAAATCCATCAGACTCTTATAAAACTCAGTCACGATTGAGGTTCATTTCACAAAAACTAACAGAAACCTTTCAGGCTTATTCAATCAGAAGAATGTTGACTGTATGACTTTCACTACCCTAGTAATCATTTATCCAGACAACACACTCAGGCCTCAATCATTCTGCCAAAGACCTGGATACCAGTGCTTATAAAATTGTACACGCATGGGTGCGGGAGATCCTGTAGCACAATTGCTAGAAAATAGTGCTAGTGACAAATCCTAGGGAACTCCCTACTGGTAAAATTAGGGATGTGATATATTTAAATATTATACTTGATCCTGATTATTCCTTTTTCATATTGTACATTAGGATGTTGTGATGCCGAAATTCACTTTAAACATGACAGATTTTCTTTTTTAGTGGTTTATTTATTATTTACACTGTTAAATGTCGCTGTAGATTTAGCAACACATTACTGTAAAAACCAACAGTACAATACTATATTTTTATAATACAGTACAATACTGTAATTTGCATTGCATTCTGGGTAATTTTGTTTGAGCGGGAACATTTTACAGTACATTTTAGTGTTGCTGTAACCTAGCTGTAACTTGGCTGCGATGTGCCATGTAATAATACAGCGTTGCTGTAAACAGCGCCCCCTTAATGACGTCAGAGCACAACTGCAGCAGCTCACTCACGGATAGCTGGACGTCTCACTCAGTGGATATCTGGAAGTTTGGTAAGTTCATTTTAAATTTTATAATAAGGTTTTAGTATTTTACACTATAGTGTACGTAGCTTTTAGTGTGAAATGACAGTGGAAGTAAACTTAGGTGTTATTCACTGTTTCCCGCTTGTTTCCGACATTTTCAATCTCAATCAAAACTCGGTGAATTACTCGTTTATTTCGACCAAACCAGACCTGGTGATTGTTAAAACAGTGAAAAGATTCATTCAAGATGGTTTGTGTGAATTAGGTTTGAAGGATCATATGATAACAAAAATGTCTATCTCTGTGGGAATCCTTTCCATAATGTTCGATCCGAGCCTGTCAGCAAAAACTGATATAAACTGTATTATAATAGACGAACATTGACTGTTCTGAAACACCTAAAAACATTTGCAGTCAGTTTCGCGAATGACGGCTGCCGCGGTTGCGTTCAAAACTGGACCTGTTTGAACAAGTCTTTTAGACACAAAAATACGTGAAAACAAGGCGAATATACTTTCCTTTGCAACGTAAACGGGTGATTTGGGCTCAGAGAGCATTTTACTTCGTTTGATTTAACTTAGACGGAATAACCAGTGTGATTGTAATGACAAATATTGATTAATGAAAAATATGAATAAAGGTATAAATTACCGTTATCATAGTTAATAATGATCTATTATTTAACAAAGACCGGTGCATGCCAAAAAAGTAGGTTAGAATTTTTAGAAGCAGAAGCTTATCATTTTTTACTATAGATGTGTTGCTGGAGTGTATGAAATACAGTGATGTGTAGCTTATACGACCTCAACAAGCAACACATAACTGAATAAAATGTATTTTGATTTCTTACAGCTCTACAGTGTGAGACAGTTATCTTTGCAGCCTGGGAATGAGTTTTCTGTAAGTATTAGCCATTTTAATACAATGTTTTAAAAGGTTAGTTCACCCAAAAATGAAAAGTATATTAATTGACTGGTATGATATTGCTAACAGGTTCCTGGTCAACCCTGACGATGGAAATGCCAGACAGAAGAAGTGTACTGCCAGACAGGGAGTCAGAAAGAGGACCAAGGGGGTGGTGCAGAGGAAGGTGACGGCCATCAAACCACATGCCAATAGTTTTATTCGGTCCTTGATGGAGTTTGAATGGAAAACTTCAAACTGAAGCCTGCACCCACCGTTAGTGGGACACTTGTTTTTTTAGTTGTTGTTGCTCACTTGTCATTCTTTTACCCAACCCAATCCTCAAGTTATGATTTCTCATATGTTTTTTGTTTTATTTACAGATTTGTGCACACTTAAAGGGATAGTTGACCCAAAAATACAAATTCTGTCATCTACTCACCTTCAAGTTATTCCAAACCTGTACAAGTTTCTTTCTTCTGCTGAACACAAAATAAGATATTTTAAAGAATGTTTGTAACCAGACAGTTGATATTTTTTCCCTACAATGAGTCAATGGCTACAGCCAACTGTCGTCTGGTTACCAGCATTCTTCAAAATATCTTGTGTTCAGCAGAAGGAAGAAATTCATACAGGTTTGGAACTGTTTGATGGTGAGTAAATGATGACAGAATTTTAATTTTTCTTTAACAGTCCTTAATAGCTGTAAATCACTGAACATGTAAATAAAATGGTTTTAATAGTTTAATTGATTGAATAAAACATATTTTTGACAAGAACATTGATTGGATTGTCTTTTGATTTGCAGGTATTCTGACATAGCATTATAATATTATGTCCTATAAATGTATATATTGTAATAATTACCTTTATAATTATAATATTAACATTATTAGTAATTATTTTGAATATTATAATAATATTTTACAATACTGTATTATTAATTACAGCAGAAGCAGACTAAAATTAGAAAATGCTGCAGAAATACAGTAAAATACTGTTTTGTAGAATTACAGCACTCTTCGTGTGTACTGTAAATTAAATTACAGTATGTTTACTGTATATGAAAATACAGTAACTTGCTGGCAACCGTGCTTCCATACTGTACTGTAAAAATACAGGAAAATTGTTAACAGTGTACTCATACAAAATGGTACAGAATCTTAATGTAAACCATTTGTCGGCTATTGGCCTTAACATATAAATGCATGGCAGCATGGCAAGGATTTTAATATTGTGCATTTGTATAACATGCACTGAACCTTAAAAGGGTAAAAGCATCTACCATATGCATAAATTAATTTCTCATGCTTTGACACTATCCTCAAAAGTTGTTAGCATGCAGGAACAAGGTACATTTCTACTCTTACTGACCCCATCTAGTTCAGTAGTATTGTTTTATGTTATATTCAGACATAGCTATAAAGCATGAATCACTCCCTTTCAAAACAAAACCCCCTGCAGGCCTAAAAAATGGCCTAGCACCTTACGTTACCAGCTGTGATCCAGTTGAGTTATATCCCACCACTCCCAGGAGACACACCAAAAACACCTGCATACATATACTCACACTTTCTTATGTGCTTTTAGATCGTGAAAGCAGCTACTGGTTACCATTTGATGGTATATTAAAGCAGAGAGGGTCATCTATTTCTTAGACAAGAGTCAATCTCAGCCAATCTCTCCGGCTGCTATCTCTCTTCCACATTAGGTCATGTCTGAATGGAGTTTTAGAAGCAGAAGGTGACAGTGATGGCGGTCTGAGATTTTAATGAGAGGGCAAAATGTACTATCTAAAGGAAAATCTATCAATTTCTTTTTTCTTGTTGTGTTATGAACGATCGCTTGTACTTAGAGATTGAGAGGGAAGGAGAGGTGGCAGCATTGATTTTTCTTTACATCCTCATAGTTTATTATATCGGAGGCCGACAAACAGGCATACCGTCAATTATTCAATACACATGAGAAAAAAGTCATGGAAGCAATTCAAACTCACAGCTTATCATTTTATAGCCAGACAGAGACAATCGTTCAAAAACATAAAAGAATTTCCTAACACGCAGAAATAAAATCATTTCTTGTTTTTGATGGAGAAAGGGCATGGAACTGCATAAGAAAATATCACAAGCCAGAATCGAACTCACAGAACCATGGCTCAACATATGTGAGGTGTGCTAACTGCTAAGCCACAACTCCAATATCAAAACATTGTTTATTTGTCTGATAAATCCACTTAATTTAGATATGCAGTGATTTCCTGGTTAAAGGCACAGAAATGGTGAGAGATCTTTTCTTCCAATTCGTGACGTATTTCCATGTGAAACGGATTATCGAAAAAGAAAAACAATCTAAAGTGGGGACTTGGTTTTTAATCTGTTAGTAAAGATGCACCGATATGAAAATTTTGGCTGATACTGATGACCGATAATTCTTTACATTCTTAAAGTCAATAAACCTATATATTTGCCGATAAATCTAAATCCACATTTTGATATACTTTGAGAACCTGATTACAAAAATCAAAAGGCTCACTGTTATATCCCAAACACTTCAACATAAATCAAACATATGCAATAAAGTAGTCTAGTTCAAACCAGTCTAAGATTCTTTAACTTTAAAAAAAATATTTAAAAAAATGTTTTAATATTTAAAAAAAAAAAAAAAATGGTAACACTTTATAATAAGGTCTAGTTTTGTTAGCATTAACATGAACAGTGAGTGAACAATACTTCTACTAGATTTGATCATCTTAGTTTATCTAAACATTTAAGACATTTTAAAGATCCAGAGATGTATCTGTAAACATTAGTTAACGCACTGTGAACTAACATGAACGAATATTTTGTGGAATAACATTCACAAAGGTTTTTGCTCTCCATTAGCTCATGCATTAAAAAATAAGTCCTTGTTGTAAAGTAATGCCAAAAAAATATATTGCCTAACAAAAATAAAAAAGCTAAATAATGCAAATAAATCAATGGACAACATTACTCAGGCTACATATAAAGAAACAAAATACATGGCCATGCCATGGATAAACAAAATGAAATAGCCTCTGCACAGACGATAAGGAAACTATTTTAATCAAACAATTTTGTTGATGAAAATAACACTTGAAGAATAAAAGTGCTAGTTATTAAATATGCATAACATTAAAATGTGTAAACATTGATGAAGCATTATTATTTTAAAACAACATCACTGCTGTTTGAGCTGCACGTGCTGAAGCTGAAGAGAATGAGCACTGGGAAACTGAAGAACTTTTCTAGCGATTAACTCAAAAAAATCCAAAAAAAACAACAAAACAAACGCATCCTATATGAGATGAACCAGATATTTATATTACATAAACTTAATATTGCGACTTATATCTGTGGGGATGCGCTCCCCACAACGACAGGCTATAACACGTCGGCAAATAAACAGAATTCACAAAGTTTTAATAAAAAAGTTAGTGTAATGTATATGATAGTCCCAATCATAGTTATTAATGTGCATTGCTAAAGATAATCACAGATAAAATGAAGCACTTTAACGCATCATTAATTATATCTCAACCAAACACATCATATATATATATATATATATATATATAAAGACTATATGATCAGAGAAGTCCGGCATCCATTACTAGAACAATCTGTCATTTCACAGGAAGAACAAGTTAGGACATTTCTGATTATAAATTATGAGCTCAAAATAATATACAATTGTTACACAAGCATTGATCGTCCACAATAAGATGCAATTAGGGTAATTTCTCATTTCAAGTCTGATGGAAAACTTCAATAGTATTTCTGGTTTTGCTAGTGGTTACACTAGTTAAAGTGATAGACACCCCAAAATAACCATTTACTCACCGTTATGTTCTTTGACTATCTGTCTTTAGTAAAACATCAAAAAAATGTAGCAGTATTTCTGAGCTGAGGCTGCCAAGCCCCAAAAAGGAGAAACAAGCAGCACAAAAACCATTACAAAATTAGTCCTACACAATTTGTACACTTTTTTCAATTCTTCAGAAGCCAAATGATATTTAATGAAAATCTTACCGAACAGCCTTGGTCACAATTTACTTTCTTATATGAAAAAGCAGGACTTTCAGTTACTGTATACACATCTCCTTTTGTGATCCATGTATGAAAAAGTCATACAGGTTTCAAAAGACTTTTTCCCTTTAAACTAGTTAATGTGTCGTGACAGACCGCTGTAGCTCCTTCTCTTCATCCTAGTTCATTTATAGTATCAAATAAATATGAATGGACATGAGAAGGAATGTTGTTGCAAGTGTGGAGAGACACGAGTACGCACACAATTTTTGAAGTTCAAGTTGTCAGACAAAATGGCGGATTCGGGGTTATGATTGGTCAGATCGCCAGTCAATCAAACTGTTTGCGAAGGGTCGAGTGAGAAAGAAAACCGCAACACCGTAACTGTGTAACACCATGTCTACACCAGACGTGAGCAGCGCAATGTGTCAAAAGACAATAGAACCCATTATAATCAGTGATATTGTCTACACTGGATGCGGCGTGGTGCGACAAAGTATCGGCAGTAAACGGATTCCCCCTTTCTATTTCTGACGTAGTCCAAGTGCTTTGCAACGGTCGGCTTGTCGCGTTCAGTGTAGACAGCTTTTAGCGGTTTCCGCGCGATGCGACGTGACAAAAGTCACATCTGGTGTAGATACGCTGTAACAGTATTTTGGATCCACGCATTTGGTGACAGCAGCCTATAGGATATAGCATATTCTGCTGCTTTCTGTCATTTCATTTATACAGTGAAGATTTGATTATTCAATTTCTGCACCCGAATACTGATATACTTATCTGAAATAAATAAACCACTATTATTTCATTTGTATCTTTGTTCTATTGTATTTATCTATGCTTGGACTTTGTTAATTATTTTCTATGGGTATTCACTCACCTACAAAATCTCCCCAATCATCCTAGAATGAATAGAGCTATGCAAGTCATCAAATTAAATGGTTTTATATATATATATATATATATATATATATATATATATATATATATATATATTGCATAAAAACTAAATATCACAATGTCAGTTTTTTCCAACATCGTGCAGCCCTAACCAGTACCCATCCCAATTTGGGGACAAGTATCCAAACACCACACATCTGTTTGCCTGGCAATGTGATGCTATTTTGGCCTGACACTCATTGTGCAAGCCAGCCAGTGACATTCTGGGCCTGGAGGGGCAGGAGTGTTAAATATCATCTCCTGCAGAGAAGTCAGCATCCCGTCAACGTGCTGGGAAAGAAAAGACCTTATTGCCGCCCGCGCTATTTACACAAGCGTCGACAGAGCCGCTTTGCATCAGAGCGGTAAAAACAGAAACCGCACATTTTAATTAATTGTCAAATAAAAGAGACAACAATAAACAGGGTTTGTTGCAGAGGTGCATTCGTAGGTGCAGGAGGTGAGGAGACACGAGAGAAGTGAAGGAGGAGAGCTGTGGCGGTTAATTATCTAACCATGCCCGTGTAAGTTGGGAGCGGTTTGTTCAGTGTTTGAATGACAAAGGAGATGACAGAGGCAAGCTCAGGAGAGGCGGCGATCGCATTGGCTGCTTAATAATTGATCTACGAAAGCAGGAGCATGTTTCGTGCAGATGAGAGCACGCCGCCTCATCTGATCCCTGAGCCGCTGGAATCAGAGGGATTGTTTTTGTAATATGCCACCAAATAAGCAGATCAATGCTCTTTTTACTGAGCACAAACATCTCAAAACCAAGCCTTACCACAGTGAATTAACTGCTTCACACTTGTACACACAACGCATGCAAAAATCACAAGTGTTCCCTTTGCTAAATCAGCTGGAACTAAATTTACATTTTGCCCTGCTCAATATGGCACCAGATAGATTAGACGGCATTCTCATCACCTTTGAAAGCCCAGACCGGCATTAAATGGGCTCTTTTTTGCTGTATCTCTCCCTCCGTCTCGCTCTTTCTCTTTCGGTTCGCCTAGCTGGTGCATTTCAAACAGTAATGAAGTCAGTTTAAACAGCTTTTGAACATTCATTTCCTTAATGAGGGGAAGGTCCTTTAATGCTTTTCTCTAGTGAGACAGAGGCTGTGTGGGTGCTAATAAACACAACTCACAAAAACAACATCTCTTAACCGAGTATCTGAGACCTTCGCCAATTTTTTGTTAGCATTTAATTATACTTCAGCATTTTGACTGACATTATTAGCGCTCTCTCTGGGTGGATGTAATTGAAAGTAATTTTACATTAATGCCAAGTCTGAAATGTTCCTGTGAATAAAAAAAAAAACATCCAGCAAAATGTTTTGGACGTTAATGTCATTGGCGGTACAACGCGGTGTTTTGAAATCTCTTGTGAACGACATAACTGCTTTAAACAGCCAAAGACTATTTAAATAATTCACTTGAAATGCAACAAAACTTTTGCTAAACAGCATCATCTATTGCTCTCTGAGCTGGATATTGAGTAGGTCTATGAGATGCTAAAGAATGAAGCTAAGGCTGAACCCTCGCTCTGAGTTTGCGATGTTCACATATTCTTGTTCAAGAAATGACAATGGCTGTAGCGTTTGTATTGTAAAGAAGTGGCTAAATATTAAATATTAAGTAAACAATTGAATTAAATATTGTTTTGCCAATATTAAAACAAAGATTTGATATGCTGTGAAGTGTAACAACACCAGGCCGTTGGCGCCCTCTGCAGCCATTTGTTATAATACATAATGTACATAAGATGATTGTTTATTTTATGTATTTTAACAGTGTTGTTCTATAAAGCAATATGATTACTTGCTTTTGATATTTTATTTGAACCTAATATTGTTATTATATATGTATTTTAAGTCATTTTAAAAGGCTTAGGTCTTTGCCTAGGTCTATTTTTATTACCACATTTTTATTTTTATTAGTGACAGCCCTAATGCACTCCACCAGTTTGTGTTAAACCTGACAAATAAATGATCCAGTATGATTTGAAAATTATTATGCGACTCTTTTTACAGGCGGTCAAAAGCTCTGACTTCCATTGAGTCACATGACTAAGATGCCCTTGAGCAAGGCAACTAACTCCCAATCGCTTCCTGTGCGTCACAGCAAAAATCGCAGCCCACTGCTCCTGGTGTGCATTTCCACATTTTGCAGTGTGTGTGTTCACTACTCACTACACCTAATGTGTCCGCACTAACTTGAATGGGTTAAATACAGAGGACAAATTCTGAGTATGGGTTACCATACTTGGCCTTCACATCACTGTCAGTACAAGTAAGCCAGTTAAAGTGATTTCCCTGAAAAAGTGAACTGAAAAGGAATCTTCATATAGGGAATGACCTCCATGAGTCAGACATTGTTTGTTTCACCACAGCTTCCTCCACAGTGTTGCAAACCATCAATTCTTCTACCAGCCTTTGTTTGTGACATCAACATAAACAAGCAGTGTTCACATGCTCATTCTCCTTTTCCAGTGTGTTAATTCTGGGAGTTACAGTCTGCCTTAAGGCAGCAAATCTGGTGTAAAACCCTATCACTTTAATTAAAAGTGATTACAAATTACAACATTCAGCGTGAGCTACAGGCATTAGATAGTGATGTGCTTTACAGCTTGAAAGTGGCAGACATTACTCACCTATTCTGAATGAGAGCGGGCCACTGGTGGCGTTTCTCACCCACATGGCTAAGAAGAGCAGAGACGCCCAGGCTGCGAGCATCTTCTTTGACTCCTCATGGGTCCAGCCCTGGGGGTCCCCCTTCACACAGCCACCTGCCACACCAAACACAACAGAAGAATTTAGCACACATGTTTTAATCAAATGAGTCACATGTGCATATGGTACAATTGTTTGTTGGTGCCAAAAAATCTAGTTTATTTCATGGTGTTAAACTTTGCTAAACTTTTTTGGCTCATAAGAACGTTATAATTGGGTGCTTGTTCAGCTAGGTCATTTTGAGCCTTTTTAGAAAATAAACTTTCTTAAACACATTTTTTACACTATCACTAGTTAGTCAACTAAAATGTCCAAAAGTGTATAATGATACAATACAGGAGAACTTAGTTGTAATTGGTATGTTTTCTAAAAGTCATGAAGCATCTGTCCCACCATAGTGTCACTTCCACCACATCTCAAATATCAAAAGATAGCGCTTTATATAGAAATAACTATTTTGTCTGGGTCTACTTTCATAGTTATTTTTATATCCTAAATACACAAGAAATAAAGCACTAATAAAAACTAGTTTGCTTACAAGTGATATTTACCTTGATTTTTTTATTAGTTGTGAACTTTTCTGTGTAGTGGAAATGACATGTCATAAATGAGGGACAGATAGAAAGACAAATCATTTCTACACAATAAATATCAGTGACTATTCTCTGACTATTTTCTTTGTTTATATATTATCACAGTTGTACCTAAAAATTCATGACGATGACAATTCATATTTTCAGATTTGAAGAGTGGGCCTGGGACAAGATGTACAAAAAAAGAGTTTGAAATGTCACAAAAATAATGAAAATATAAATTTTAGCTTTAAAAAGAGTCAACTCCTTGGACATACAGTAAAAGTGCTTGAAGTTGAAGAAACACCCAAGCATACAACTAATAAACTATTTTAGAAACTACATTGGTTTTCTTCCCCTAAATAGAATGTTCCTAGAAAATTGCCCCAAAAATGACCAAATGGGAACCATACAATATTCTGGTTTGCTAACCATTTCAAATTGGCTGAATCTCTGGAAATTAAAATTGACTATTCTGTACTATTTGTTAAAAGCTCAGCTGCTTATTTTAACAATAGAGACAATAGAGACAATGTAACCACAGTATCTCTATGTCTAATTGCACTCATGATTCATGTCGCTACCAACAACATCTGTTCCATATCTGCTGTATTATCAAAATATAATTGAAAGAACAATCAGATTAGCCACTTGAATCAAACACGACTAATGGTAATCACATTTATAAAAGTGCAGTACAGTTCATTAAGAGATTAAAGGTGGATTATGTAATATTGACAGCTAGAGGTTGAAATGGGTACTGCAGTCCATATTCAAAATAGTGGAGATAATGGTTTTCTCTGCCTAGCCCTCCTCAGATTCGACCCTCACGCAGGTTGCCAGATTGAGTAAAAACAACAACCTCGTTGTAATATCCATTCATTGATCTTTTGGGATGAATGCCAAAGCATTTTAGGTCGGGTAGAATCGGTGATCTCTAACCCAGTTCGCTTGCTGGCTTCCATGGCTGCAATACGCCGTGTTTTCCACCAACTGGCAAGTCGGAATACCATTGGGTATATTGGCAATGGGCGGGATCACACAGACCAAAACAAATACAGACATTCCAACATGGAATGCAGAAACAAGTATGTGAACTAATACGTTTTCTAAATATCTGCAAACATATTATGGTATTTTGATGCTTTATTTTGAACAAAACAAAAATGCATGCAGCACCTTTAACATCTATTAAAGAAAATCATGATAAAATACAGTAAGATGTAAAATGCTTTGCTTACTTTGGAAGAAAAACAAAATCACAAATATTGCTTTACTTAATGACACATCTAACACTGGCAATTATGTGACACAGCAGATGCTGCTTTTCTTCTTGAAGATGTAAATTCTTTCTGAGGACAAATGATGAATCTGAAATCCTTAAAAACTATGTCTGTTGCATTTGCTTTGAAAATGCAAGGGCAAAGGCAGAAGATAAATTGGTCACAACACAATTATTTTACTGAAATACTTCCTCATTCTCCATCAAATATCTTGGTTATGCAGAGCATTTAAACACACACACCCCAAGAATCAAGCCGCTAGACAGAGACTTCAAGAAAGGGTTCATGTCAGGAAACACATGCCTAATTCATTTATTGAAGCAGGATGCAATGAAAATTAGAAACTGCACGCACATCCGAATCATTTTGCTCAAATGCAATTATAGCAAATCATCTTCGATAGTTTTGCATGGCCTGAGCACAGCACTTTCAGAAGCAGAATACAGAACAGAAGCAGCAATTGTATTGACACCTGTCATTTTATTTTACTGCTATAAATCTTGTGCTCTTAAAATACGATACAAAACAATACACTATTTATTTATAAAGCACATTTAAAAACAACCAAGGCTGACCTAAGTGTTATACAGAAAAGAATAAACCTAAAAAATAGAAAAATAAAACTACCAATAAAGGAACACCCAACAATAGAAGACAATAATCAAACCTATAATCAAGGAGTAGTGAAAGCCATAGAGAATAAGTCTTTAGAGCCGATTTGAAGGTGGAAACAGAGAGAGCTAATCTAATCGAAGGTAAGAGGTAGACTGTTCCAAAGATTTGGACCTGCTGTCGCAGAAGCGCAATCGCCTCGTTTTTTATGTCTAGATCTATGCACAATGAGTACACAGTGATCACTGGATCTCAGAGTTCTAGAAGGAGTGTACGGACAGATCAGTCAAGCACTGATGGGCCAAATTATTGAGGGCTTTATAAATAAATAATAAAATATTAAAATCAATTCTAAATTTGACAGATTAGGGAAAATAGGGATTACGGGCTCATAAAATTACTATAGCATTTATAAATTAACAATTCACCCAAAAAATTCTGTCATCACACTCACCCTCATGTCGTTTCCTAACCTATTTGACTTTCTTCTATAGAGCACAAAATAAGATATATTTTTTTATATCATTTATAACTATGTTGGTGTCCAAACAACACTGGACCCCCATTCTTTTTGACTTTCATTGTATATACAAAGCAAATATCTTCTTTTGTGTGAAGAAGAAGAAAGTAATTCATTCAAATCAACAGAATGGTGAGTAAATGAGGACAATGAATTATCCATTCAAAACTTTTGCACGTGGTATTTCACCTGAATTAAATACATTATAAAACCCACAATCCAGTTTTAAAATTTGTTTAAATAGCCCTGTCTTATTCTTTTCAGCCCAAAGATTTTTTACTCTTCATTCACAAAGTTAACGCTCTAACTAATAAGATATCACATTAATATCAATGAGGAGCTCATCCTGTAAAATACAGGAAACTTTTTAATATGAACGGAGGCTGGAAATGTATCTGGTTAAAGGCTCAATTTAGGAACTGACAGGCAATTAAAAATACAGTAGAGAGACCCTGCAAACACCACAGCATACAATGCAGTCTTTGGACTATGAACAGAAGGATGAAAATAGAATGTGTTCCGTTTCTTACTCGTTTATTAAACTGTCATCGCTCTCAAAGGGAAACGTGCGAATCAGACCCGCTGTGTCTTCAATTCAAAATGCTACCCATCTTTGCCCAGACAAGCCATGTAGACTCTATTCGGAGAAAACCTGTTAAAAGTTGGAACGGCTAGCTGTTGAGTGACATGGATTTTCTTTTTTCCTTTTTCGCTTTTTTACACAAATGAAAACTGTGGTTGTCTTTATGTCTCAGGTTACATCTAATGTTTTGGTCCACAAGAAGTTTTTTTTTTTTTTTTTTTTTTTTTTTTCAGTTGAACTGGATTACATTCTCACTACACCATATACTGATGCTTTCCTAGATAATAATAATAATAATAATAATAATAGTGATATAATAATAATAATAATAATAATAGATACTACATAAGTGATTGTTTTGGGGAAGACAACACTCATAACCACACAATGGCCATGCCCTCCTGAAGTGAAGAAATTTTTTGAAAGCTGGTGAGCTGCTATCATTACGATAGCTGGTATTGTTCTGATAACTGACAAATGTATGGAATAAATGACATTCAAAGAAAGTCAATGCAGTTTCCACTTAAATCTCATTCCAGCATCTGTATGAAGCCTTTCCCCCTGTGAATTATTTTGTGAGTCATTTGAGGGGAGAGTTGAATCAGTAATGGGATACCACAGAAATAGCACATAGGTTGTTTTTGTAAGACAAGTGCTCGCTGTGGGGAGTTAAACAAAGGCAAAATCACCATGTGTTGTTCTGAACGAACTTGGCTGCTGTCGTGCGGTGAAACAGAGCTTGAGTATGACCAGCCAACGCAACAATACCATCAGATAGGACAAGAACTCTGCCATGAGGATTACCATTAAAAATCTAACAACTAAAGCCAAGTGACTGATTCCATACAATATGGAGTAATTCAATCCAAACATTAATTAGTCCTTTCTCAGTCCCCAGGATGCATCCCTTTGTAAAATGCATCAAATTAAGGTCTAGCAATTGAGAAGCTCTTTTCAATTTAAGCTAGATAAAGGCAGCAAGACCAAGAGCACCGCAAACCTGTCACTCATAACCGTACATTCATCACATATTCTCGCCAAATACCTCTAAATGTCCATCAAAGCTCTCATCTCAAAAACGATGGCAGACTTTATGAATTGTTACAGCATTTTTATGCTGCACTCACGGCTGTCATTCGCTGCCAATCAAAAAACAAGTCAGGGAGGAGGATTGCTCTTCTAGATGTCAATGTGAAGACTGAAGCGCAGGGTAAATACTTTGTGAATACAAGTAGAATTCATAACCACCATCAGGGATGGATAATAAAGTTTCTGGTTGATATTTTTCTTGATGTCTCCAAGTTGTAAATGACTGAAATCGGATTAAAGTAAACATATGCAGCAAGAATTAAATTAATCGTCTGTCAGAAATAAAATCAACACATGACATTTCACCATAAAATCTCATTTATTATTTATTCAGAGGAATCGAATGTAAACAATGCAAGCACGAAATCTTTAACAGGATTGCTGTGAGACATGGGCCCTAGGCCTCCATTTCATTGTGTCACGCTGCCAAAACAAAAATCATGCCACATTATGAGTAGATCTTTACAATTTCTAGATGCAGCCTCGGTTGTTTATTTCAAGAATTTGTAAAATAATTGATTCAAAAGACATATTTAGGCACTCACTGCTCAGTTACCCTGCCGAGTTGCCGTGCAAATGGCACATTTTGGAGCTCTTTTGGGGTTAAACACACTCTGTGGAATAAGAACAGTGCATGAGAGCAAGATTTCGGTAAGTGCCTCTTTTGAATTGTCTACTCAAAAAACCATTTTGCTCACCAATTGCTGAGTGCCAGAAAAAAAAAAAACAGGATTAAAAAAAAAAAAGGATTAAATGTGTAACACTGAGGAAAAAGGTAAACTTTTATTTTTTTATTATTTCTTTAGTTTAGCAAATTTGTGAATAAATGTTTCCAATTTCATTTAAGCAATTCTTTCTGCTTTGCACAAAAAGTACTATTTTTAGAATGAGTATATCGATATTGTGTAATTTAATACAGTAAATAATAAAGTAGCATGCTTTTATCCAAAGCGATTTACAATAAATGTATTACAGTTAGCGTTCTCCTAGAGTAACCTGGTGTTAAGTGTTTTACTTAAAGGCACGATGCCGATAGCTTATGAATCCTTCCTTACTGGGTTCAAACCTAAAAGTTTTGGCAGCCAGCCCAAATCTTTAACCTCTACATGACATAACCCTCTTAATAAATTAAATAGTGTTATTTTAATTGCCACAATAAACTACCTCATGCAATGTCCACCTTCACTGTTGATCTCCAGCCACTGACATTCAGGAAATTAAGAGTATGACGTATTTCATACTCTTCATCATTATTAAAGGGATAAATCACCCAAAAATGAAAACTCTGCCATCATTTACTCACCTTCATGTTGTTTCTAACCTGTATGATTTCTGACTTTCTTCTATAGAATGTAGACTTTCTTCTATAGAAGACAAAAAGAATATATTTTGAACAATTTATCAGTCCATTTTTTTGTCCATTCATTGAAAGTCAATGGGTTCCAATGTTGAACATTTCTTCGAAATAACTTATTTTGTCTTCCACTGAAGAGGGAAAGTAATTTTGGGTAGTTTTTGGAATCTTTTAAGTACCAGAGTTCGTAATAATATATTTTTAAGAAGTGACTAACAATGGTCCAGAGCCAACCATTAGTATGTAGCACATTAGCTCATTAAAATGGAGGCATGTGATGCACAAACACACACAAACATCATTATGATGACACTCCATAAGCATAAAGGTTTTTATACTGAGCTAATGACATTTTCTATCCCCTAACCCTAAACGTACCTGTCAGTAACTTCCTGCAAAAAAATGTTTATTTAGCATATTAAATATTGACATGTGTGACGAAAAGTTTGTGGTTGTGAATGATGTGTTGTACCTCCAATCTACTGATGTTACTCATTTAATTGTTCCTAAGTGTTGTAGACCACTTGTCTTGAACCTTGCACACACCATTCCATGGGCTGATCATTTGGGACAGCAGAAAACATATACTTGTATCAATTCACGTTTTCATTGGCCATCACTTTATACTGATGTACAAACTCACTGCAACGCATGTGCAACGTGTCAAAAGACCAGTGCTGTGTCACAGCGGGGCCGAGCACCTTTGTACCCTCTCCCTGTTATCTCTACTCCCTTCAGGCGCATCGCCATGGATATTGTGGGGCCACTTGAGAGGAGCAGTGCGGGACATCAATACATCCAGGTAATATGTGATTATGTGACCAGATACCCTGAGGCCTTCCCACTCCGTTCCATTTTCACTTCAAAGATCATCCAAGCCCTTGTACAGCTGTTCTCCAGGGTAGGAATCCCTGAGGAGATTTTGACAGACCAAGGGACAAACTTCAAATTGCGGCTAATGGGGCAGCTTCACCGCCAGTTGAGCTACACAGCCATAAGAACCAGTGCATACCATCCACAGACAGACGGCTTAGTGGAGCGGTTTAACCAGACACTGAAGAATATGCTGCGGAAGTTTGTATCAGACACGGGACGTGACTGGGATAAATGGCTTCCATTTCTATTGTTTGCTTATCGGCAGCTACCTCAAGCTTCAACCGGTTTCTCCCCTTTCGAGCTCCTATACGGCTGGCAAGTGCAAGGACCCCTGGACCTGATACGGAAGAGCTGGGAGGATCCTGCCTATCCTGCTTGCAGAGAAGAGGAGAAGGGTATCGTTCAGTACGTGTTGGAGATGAGGGACCGTCTTGAGCGTTATCAAGAACAGGCAAGAGAGAATCTGAGAGAAGCACAGAGAGCTCAGAAAACGTGGTACGACCAGAACGCGAGACAGAGACAGTTACAGCCGGGACAGAAGGTACTACTACTGTTACCAACCTCAACCAACAAGCTGCTGGCCCAATGGCAAGGGCCATACACCGTGGTGAGGAAGATAGGACCGGTGACCTATGAAATATACCATCCTGATAAGGGGAAAGCCAAGCAGACATATCACGTCAACCTGCTCAAAGAATGGAAAGAGTCATCGGTGAAGCAAGGGACGGCAATGAAGGTGAGGGAAGTGACTGAAGTGATGGATGAGGAAACAGAGCCAGAAGCCAGGGCACAGAGAGAACCAGCTGAGGTGAAATTGGAGCACTTGCAGGACCCCAACAGAGCTCAGCTGCAAAGTCTCCTGGAACAGTTTCCTACTTTGCTCTGCCAGCGGCCGGGGAGGACCGAGTTAATCCACCACACGATCCATCTCACTGACCCAACATCATCAAGACAGTGACCCTACAGAGTGCCTGAAAGCTTGGTGGGACCCTTGAAAAAGGAAGTTAAAACAATTTTGGAAATGGGAGTAATTGAGCTGTCCAGAAGTGAGTGGAGCAGTCCTATAGTCATTGTCCCGAAGAAAGACGGAACACTATGAGTTTGCATAGACTTCCGCAAGCTAAACGCACAGTCCCGTTTCGATGCTTACCCCATGCCGCGAATAGATGACTTGCTGGAAGGAATTGGACAGGCCCAATACATTACCACCCTGGACCTGTGCAAGGGGTATTGGCAGGTGCCCCTTGACAATGACTCCAGACAGTACACGGCATTAAGGACACCGATTGGGCTGTACCATTTTACCGTTCTTACCTTTGGTCTGCATGGGGCGCCTGCCAGGTTTCAAAGACTGATGGACCAAGTGCTTCAGGGATGTGAGGGGTGGGCAGCCGCCTACTTGAATGATGTGGTGATCGTCAGTAACTCCTGGGAGGAACGTCTGGGCAGGACTCACCCTCAACGTCGGGAAATGTGAGTGGGCAAGGCAGGAGACCAGTTACCTGGGTTATCATCTGGGCAATGGCAAACTGAGACCAAGTGGACAAAGTCGAAGCCATCAAAAGAAGCCCAAGGCCTAAAACGAAAAAGGAGATGAGATCCTTTCTAGGCCTGGTGGGTTGGTATAGGAGATTCATTCCTGACTTTGCCACCATTGCTACACCGCTTACTATCCTGCTGGCGAAAACGGCAAAGAGCCCGATTGAGTGGACTGAGGACTGTGAGCTAGCTTTCAGAACTCTCAAAGAGAAGATGTTTTCCAGTCCGGTCCTGCAAAGCCCTAACTTCAACCAAAGATTCCTGGTCCAGGTAGATGCCTCAGCCACAGGAGTTGGGGCTGTCCTGGCCCAGGGGGAGGTGGGAGCAAAAAAAACAGTGGTCTTCATCTGCAGGAAGCTGTTGCCCAAGGAGACCAGGTACTCAACTGTGGAGAAGGAGTGTCTCACTATCAAGTGTTCCCTTGAAAGTCTAAGAAATTATCTCCTAGGGAGAGAGTTTGATCTGGACACAGACCACAGAGCACTATCATGGATTCAGACAATGAAAGACCACAACTACAGGGTAATGAGGTGGTACCTAAGTCTCCAACCCTACAAATTCAATGTGCGGCACAGACCAGGGCGACAGAATGTGGTTGCCGACTACCTGTCACGGTACCCTGGACAGTCCGTGGCCGAGAGAAGGGGGAGGTGATGTGATAAAGTAGACATTTCCCGCTGGACACGCACGCACACATACACACACACACCTGAATACATACCCCATTCACTCTCCATTTCCCTCTCCTTACCTGCTGTTTCTGACGTCAGCAAGGCAGGTGCACACGCCGGCCGATGGCTCACGGACGTTCCTCCACAACACATTTCCCTTAAGCCCCGTCTCATACCCGATCATTTTACACACGCAGATTGTCCGTGTCTTGTATTTTGTCTTCGTGTGATTTGTTTGTTTGTCTGAGTTTAGTCAGTTTTACGGTAGGTAAACGCTGCGTTGGACCAACAGAGCACATGGAGGGTGCCTGCTTATGACGAAACAGTTGGTTGCGACGGCACAGTACAACCGGAACCTGGCTAAACCATTGTTTGTGTGTGTATATATATATATATGTGTAATATATAATAATGTTGAAAATTTGTGTTCCTGTGTTATTGAGGACGATGAAAATATTTATTTAAATTACCTGTGAGAATTATTGATTTAATGAGTGTTGGGAAGGATTTAAAATGTCCAATGTATAATACTTACCTCTTAATGAATTATGCCAAAAAGGGGTGGAGTCTGGCATATAAAAAGGGAGGCTAGACTCACATTTGGGGGTTGTTTAACCAAGTCGGTATTGGTGAGAGTGTTATTGTGGAACCTTGAGCAATACCCCAAAATTGTTGTATATTGTATATTGTGGATACAGTTTTCGACTTTATTTTCTTGTTTTATTATTTTGATACTTTTGGGGGGGGGGGTGCACCTGCCTGTACATATATTCATATATTCCTCTGGGGACTACCTTGTTTTCTGGCACTGTAAAAAAAGTACACCCTGCATGGAAGTGCTGAGCGAGTAAGCCATCGTTATTCTTTTTTTTTCTTTTTTCACAGACCCCGTTACTTTCCCCTCTCCAAAGCGAGAAGTGGCGCTCGCTTCACTACACAGGGCTATATGAGGCTGGATCTTTAAAATTCAGTCCTAAACAATACTGATCCACCCTGGATCTAAATGGATAACGGAAGAAACTCTGTGACAGAAGAAAATGATGTATGGCTCAATATCCTATATTTGCAAATCCAATTGTAGGCAATCCAGTATGACATCCAACACATAAATGAATGAATGATTTCAAACAACAAACCATACACGGCAAAAAGGTACTCGTGTGTTATTTATATTTATGTGTTGTGTTATTTATATTATTTATTTATTTTTAATTTTTATATATATATATATATATATATATATAAAATTGCTTTAAGAGAATGGAAAGTTAAAGTGCAAAAACAAAACTACAACAACAACTGAGGCCTAATACACTCTTATCCCTATTCCGGGTTTAGCAGGGCATAAACAAAAAGCTTGTTAAAGTCAGTAGGTTCACAATATTCTAAATCAGAACCATAAAAGAGAATGATTGATGATGCATACTGAATCACCATGATACCAGAAGGTCACTCGCAGGTTAAATCTGTAATAACCTTGCAGGATAAATCTGCCTGGTGTTAACATGTCCGACATTCTGAACTATAAAACCCATCAGTGGGGTTACTTAGCCGCCATGATAAATCAGTGGTTTAGGAAGCTCTCAGTTTTCAGCTCAATTCCAAGAAGTGGGTCAAAAAGAGAGGAAACCAAACCATGGACTACATACAAATGTGTTGTACTATTTTGATATAGAGAGGCTGCAAAGTAAACACTGTCACTTTATAATATAATCAATTTGTAATAAAACAACACTGTCTCATTCAATAGTGAAAGTGCAAACACCTTATATAGCTATGTAGTTAACTTATAACTAGGGATGCGCCAGAAGCCTAAATCTTAATTCAGAATGGCACAGAAAACGAGTAACATTTGCTGTGGTAGTAAGAAATCAGATTTCACTAATCACATAAAGATAGTAAGGAGAGATGACTGACAGGATGATGGCGGAGGATTTGGTGCACTATATTTTATTTTGCAAAATGTGTGGTCAGTAGCACCACTCCCTGTACACTGAGTATGCGTGATCATGAATTTGAAATGGTAAAGCAAGAGAGCATTCAAAAACAATTTTGAATTGCAGCACCCTGATACCCGCAAATTATAAATAATTCATAATTGCCAACACTATAATTGTGAAAGAACACAAAAGACTATATCGTTTTTTTTTTTTTTTCCCACCACCATTTCCCTTTAGGAGCTCCGTAGAATGCATCATTTCTTTTACGAACATAGTAGTCGGCTTCGGATACATCAGGACTGTGACAACTAGCAGAAATACTATCCAACGTGACATTAAATAATCTGCTTGCAAGGACAGTCCAAATATAGTTCAAGAAGGCTTGAAACTGAAGCTGTCTTTTCTTCCCTATAGTTGTGAATATTCAAGTAAAGAGCTTCTTGAGCAAGAAAAAAAAATGCAATGCTGGACTTGACTCTGTCCTTGGGGAATTGATTGGATGGTTGTGATTTGCTATTGGTCTGTCTCATGTGAGTGACAGGTTGTACCGTCCTAGTGCCAGTAAACTCATCATCAGAGAGGAGAAGAGATGTCAATGCAAGAGTGAGGGGAAGTTATTTTGATTAAAGATTAAGAGGGTACATAAAATAAAATTAAAAAAAAACACACATGGATGAATAAATCATTTATAATAAATACAGCAATATTCCCTAAAAATAAGAATGATCAATTTTCATTTCATGGTGACTTTAACATCCCTGGAAGCTATATCTATATGAAGTAGGTATACAAGTGCAGATACTGAAATATTGTTGATAAAATCTGAAAATAAAATAAAGCATAAAATGTTAAAGGAAACTATGAAAATATGAGCCGTTTTGGATTAAATTATGTTGAGCTTTCCAATTTATCCCACTTTTTACAAATGGTCTATTACCTCTATATATAAAGTCTCTGTCTATACACACTAAGACATGCATCCATATTCCTCATACTGTATATCTTAAATTATGTAAATTCAGAAAATCAAATGCTGCTGTGATACATTACAAGCACTGTTTGTAAGCAGTCCATTTTCTTCTATAATCGTTCACATCAACCTCAGAAAATGAGCTCTTCAAGTTCAAGTCTATTTGAACTGAATCAAATGAATCTTAGGTCTACACCAGATCCTTACCAGTACTTTGCAGAGGTTTCTATCCAGACTGATGCTGCTTAGCTTGTGCTGACATGGCAAAAACAATAGCATCCTATTTAAATGACTAGGGAGGAATCGACAACTACATTAACACCAGTGAAAAAAGACAGAACTCTTCTGAACACAATAAAAAATTACCTGTCGACCCTTCTGCAGGCTCCTGACCAAAGAACAGGGTGTTTCCTTAGAGATTGGAGAACATTAGGTGTGTAACTCCGATCTGAGAGAAGGCCAATGACAGCGTGGCATAGCAGAGAATCATTTATCTTAAGTCACTAAGGACATGTATTCATATTCATATCCCCAATAAACCACACTGCAGCTTCGCAATGTCATATTAACACTCCAGTACACGAGTTTAGAAGTGTATGCGCCAGTTATTGGAGATTTGATCTTTTGGGTAAGCAAATGAAATGCACTTTCAAATATGTTTTTCATTAGTGGTGGGATCTGATACTCCAGTGTCTCAAGTCCCTTGAAAAAGTCACATCATAGAGGTATTACAATACAGGACCAGGCTGTCGTCGCAGATATCCGACTTTAATGGAAATGGAAATGAAAATGAGTTTAAATTTGAAAAGCGCACTCCATTAAAGTTGTGTTTCAGAAATAAGATTTTATATTACCATTGAAAACAATGTATAGAAAAATAATAATTATGTAAGGTACTACTTACTACTTATTTTTAATATAGCACACAATTAGATATTTAATTTAACAATGCTGAGATTAAAATCTAAATGACTTTTACTTTCAAAAGACTTTAAAACAAATATACTTGACTAGAACTATTCACAATATAAGAATATTTAATTTAATACGTTATTAATAATATCATTATTAAGATATTTCAAAAGCATCATGTATGTTGACTGACAGTGCATTAAAATTCTCTCCAAAGATGTCACAATAAACAAGTAGTATGTGGCAGAATTTCAAAAAGATGATGCAACATTTGTAAGATCACAAAGACTGTGTCTAAAATCAATTTACAATTCTTTAAAGCACAACCACAGCAACACATTTTTTAAATAATCAACTTCAACAATACATTTCAAGACAATTCCTGTCAGAATTCATATCACCTGCTGTGAGCAATGTTCCCATTATTGTGTATAATATGTTTCTAGAAGGAACATGATAATTTTGTGGGGGGGAAGAAAAAGTGTACTTATTTAGTCTATTCTTTAGTTGAATATCTGTCAGATTTCCTATTCCTTGATTAATAAGCAGCTAGTCAACCAACTTCATCTCTGAATAAACAAATGCATGAGTGACTTGACTAAAAGGAGACGTGTGGCAGACAGACACAGCACTATTCAGTGCAGGATATGCTCATCCTCTCCATTGCTCCGTTACCTAGGCAGGCTGCCTATGTGAGAGACTAACCACAAATGACACGGGACCACTGGGGGGAAAAAAAGGCAAATCGATAGCCATCTCCACAGTGTTAGATGCATGGGTTCAGTGCCCCTGTTCCCTCGTCCCTCTCTCCACTGCCTCCCATCACGGGGCAGGACCCTCATTTAAGCCTGACAGGGCTCTGATGCAGCGCCTGTAATAACTGGGTTTTTAACTCCATCTTGAAGAGTCCCCCGACAAGTTCAACAATCACTCCTTCGATAAAGGCATCTCTATCTACAGGATGTTTTTATCACATGCTTAAATCTAGCACCTTACGATAAATTACAGTGGGAGTCATGGGAACTGTTTATGTCACAGTATTTATAGTTTATTTTTGTATTTTTGCTGGAAAATAAACCTCAAAATATTTCATATTTTGACTTCTCACAATTCTGACTTTTTTTTTCACAGTTGTGAGTTTATATCTCACAATTCTAAAATTAAAACTTGCAATAGTTTATATATACAATTCTGATTCACAATTCCTTTTTTATTTTCTATTCAGTGGCAGAAACATAGTGTGAAACTTAGTGCTCCCCTAGTGTGAAAATACTTTGGAGTTAAAGTCACGTCATAAAGATACTATTCACGATATTTTAGTTATATTTGATTATATTTTTGTTTAATCGCAAAAAAACATCACCAAAGTCTTAGTTTCCAGTGGGAAACTTGGCACCAGAAAACATGTCAGACACAATGAAGCAGCACAAAATTAATGGCAAATTTGGTAAAGAGGAATTATAATCCCTTTATTTTACATTTTTACCTTTCTTTAGTGTATAATGGGGCGTCTGAGTATGAAAAAGGTCTGCAGTTACAAAGTTACAAAGCACAAAGTCAACTCCAAAGGGTGTTTTTACTCCATATCAGTAAGAACTGTTTCTGAACTCCCTGAAACACCTCGACTGTAGTCTTCAGTTCTCTTTTGGCGACGTACTTGTCAAAATATAAGTCATAAGCAAAAAAAAAGAGGGCGAGGCCTGGATAAGTTGAGTTAGTAGTGTGTTATCTCCAAATCCAAGAAATTTTCCACCCTGAATCAAAACTCCTTCCTAAGGTGGACAAAATGTCTTTTTAACACTATTCCTCATCCATATCCAATCACAAGCTTCTGTTGTGCAAGTTCAATGCAGGTCAGATGTTCTAAATTACATAGTTATAACAACACATTTGAGCATTTGAAAGAATTACCACTGTGAAACATCCTCCACGTTTCTTTGTGCTTATGAAGGTGGTTCGGGTTGAGCAACTACTTCTTGACCGTCATTATAGGACTCAAACTGATACTGCAAAACTGACAGCATGGACATTATTTAGAGCAGCCCCATGACAGGTGTGAAAGCGAAGGTGTGAAGGATAGACTTAATGTATTCAATGGAATCCGTTGTAAAAGCTGTATAAAGCTCCTGTTACAGGGTGTGTGTGCAGGAATAAGTGCTCGGAGAATGAAGACTGAATATCACACAGATTGTAATAACGGTTAAGGAGATGGACAGGGAAATTCACAACACAGTATAAGCAACATTAACGACAAACCAGGGCTGCAGAGACACAAAGGGTATAAATACACAGGAACACATGAGGAGTAATGAGCGGAGCACAGGTGAAAGACATAACTAACAGACACAGCTGACCCAAATGAACTAATAAAGGTGACTATGGCAACTAAGGAGGACTGGGAAATTCAAAACAAGGACACATGTGACAAATGACAGAACTGGGGAACAGATAAACAGACATAACCCTGACAGCTCCAAGATCACTTATAATTTTCCCGAATCTGAAATTTCTTGGAAAGATATTTTTGCAGTGTTGCATCAGCAGAGCAGTTCAAAACAAATTAAATAATAGTCCGACCCACTGAAGAGATGTATCTCCATCCCTCACACCCTTCCTTTCCTTCCCATTAAAAATCAAAGATGGCGCTTCTGTGAATAAGGTGTGTAGGTCGATTAGTGTAGTTACAGTAGTGTTTACTGCACCTCAGAAAGCCTCCAGAGCTGATACTCATCAGTTATGGTAAGACGAGTTACATTACCGACACGCACAAAGTGGTAGACTAATCACAACAGACTGAGCTGCAAAGGCGGGTTTTAAAGAGACTAGAAACTAAAATGGAGCATTCAGACAGAGGGCTTAAACTGATGCTGTGACAATGAAAATTATACAAAAATTTGTTTTTTGAACATTAAATGATATATACGTATTCTAGTACACCCCAAAACAAAATTATGAACCTGTAAATGGGATAATTGGGGCCCTTTTAACATTTAAAATAAAACAAATAAAAATAAATAAATAAAAAAGCACACCAGATGCGGACTCTTTATTCTTAATTTTATATATTTAGTTTAAAAATGCTGAATTTTATTTATAAAAAGGTACCCATCTTGCTCTGATCGTGATTTGAACGCACACGATGACATAGTTACACCTTCCTTGTAGGAATTGAAAGTATCAGATGTGTCCACGATCATATAATGCAACTTTAAAAAGGTACTTTATGCAGTGATTATAAAAAATGACTGTCAAACTGTAATTGCTGATGTCTTTGTAAGTAGTTTACAGTAAATCTATTCTGAGCTCTTCATAACAAAGCACAAGACAGTTTGAGTTAAATGGTTTGCATAATAAGCCCACACAATTCATTTATAATTTTATATATATATATATAAAATCCCTAATGAGGAAGAAATAGAAAAAATAAGGAAAAAATGAACACCTGTGATATATATGATCCTAATTAATCCAATTACTTTTATAGTGCACAAACTACCTGCACAATGGCCTTTAAGACAAAGAAAGTTTAAAAAAAAAAAACTTCAGATCTAAATGAACAAAATCAAAATATTATTTTTTTCTTTTCTTCAGAAAGTGAGCCTGAAAGTTTCAGCATAATAAAATTCAGAAGAAACAACAGGTCAATTTTATAATGAGCAGAGAGAATACTTTTAAAATCTCCAAAGTGAATTCCAGCATCCACACCTACAGTTGTCCGCTGATTGGTGTGGTTTTGATCTGTGGGCCAAAAGAATAGAAAAACACCAGTGGGATCCTCAGCAAGTTGCCACATACATGAGAAATGAGAATGACAGACTAAAGAAAAAGAAATGAAGGTATACCAAAGCGAGCAATGAATAAACATCTCTTTCTAGTTTTCTTTTAGGAGCTGAACTTGATATTAACAAGCTATTAACGCAAACCTCTACATAACACTGTCTAGCAAATTGTCTAAAAAATGTCACAAGAAAAACCCATTTTGTCTTTATAAACACACATTAGTGTTCCTACTATAGGCTCATTAAAAGGCTGACTGCACCATGGAGCTGTTGTCTTTATGCAAGCTCATAAACAGCACTGCAATCAGTTGCAGGGGCGTCAGGGCTGTTCAATTCTGCTCCTAGAGGTCCACCCTCTTGCTTACTTTAGTATCAGCTCTAATAAAACACTCCTAAAACAGCTAATTAAGGTTTTTGGCTTTGCTGGATAATTATAGACAGGACTTATACTTGGTAGGAAGATGGACCGCAGGAGTAGGAGTATTTGTCAAGCCTGAATTCAGAGTGGGACTATTAGTTCAACAATATTTTGAAACAGAACACTCCAGAGATAGTGAGAATATAAACTCATCAGAGAATATAAACAAACAACTGGCTATATATATAATATATATATATATATATATATATATATATATATATATATATATATATATATACACACACATATAACTAGACAGTCTAACCCACCCATTCATACACATTCCAATATGCAAAGTTTCCACATAATGGCTGCAGCATTTTTCACAGAACAAAATCCAATAATCCTCAGGGCAAATGTTTGTTTCAGCAGCTCTTGCTTCACCGTACATATATGAACGTGGTCTATCATTCAGCAAAGGATCTGTGGCAGCGGTGAGTTGGCGGATAACATTGGGCTGAGTTAGCCTTCGTAGCTAACTAATGAGAAACTGCAGAGATGAGCTACCCGCTCCTCTGGTAGGGTTCAGCAGAATGAAAGTGGCCTCTTTGCGTTGCACCATCCACCTGTTCCCGCTGCCCAACCCCCCCTGGCTGCCATGCTGATGCTATACGCCGTCTTGCCTCCCGAAGGCCCCTACGGCTGTCTCTACAGCAGGCCTAATGAGCCACCGGACCTGACCGGCTCTTAATGCTGCAATTATGTGCCATGCCCAGAAATCCTGGGGGTGTTTGCTTGTGCTGAGCAAAGCCTGGGCCATAAAAGCAACTTTTCTCTGCCGGCTGCTCTCCTGTGATGCACACATCCAAATTGCACACATTAATATCTGGTAGCAGACAGAAACAGCCTCGGCGACCCCCTCGACTGCTCTGGAAGGGTGAAAGGGGGGAGGGGGAGAGATATTAAATAATATATTAAATAGACAATGGGAAATGTATGCCAATCAAGGCAATTATATAACACATTTAAATTAAAGCAATATCTCAATATTTTTTTTCCTACTTAAAACAGTACACAGAAAAAATTGTGTACAAACTAATTTAACAAAAATTACAAAGAAAAGTCATGTATTAATCATTGAATTAAAAGGTTAGTTCACCCAAAAATGAAAATTCTGTCATGTTGTTCCAAATATTAACTTTCATTCATCTTTGGAACACAAATGAAGATATTTTGATGAAATATGAGAACTTACTGTTCTTCCATAGACAGCTATGCAACTACAACTTTGATGTTTCAAAAAGAAAGAGATTATAAAACTAAAACAAATGATTTGAGTGGTCCAGTCCAAATTTTCTGAAGAGACGCAATGAGTCTATACGATGAATAGATTTACTTTAGGCTTTCACCCACATATAGACATTGATCAGCGAACATAAACAGAAGCTCAACCGAACGTGCTTTGCACAACAGAATAAACCCATTGCAGAAGTTCAAACATGCTGTGAAACACATAAGAATCACCCTTATTGGTTTTTTGCACATCAAGCAAACATGCTTGAGCTTCTATTTACCACAAATGATGTGTGAGTTGATGAATGTTTATATGTGAAAAGCAAATTCAATCTTTTCATCATATAAAGCAGACAATTTGGACTAAACTGCTCAATTCATTTGGATTAGTTTTAAGATGTCTTTATGAACTTTTTGAAGTGTTGTAGTGTCAGTGTCAGATGCATAGCTGTCTATGGAAGGATGGAGAGCTCTCAGATTTCATCAAAAAGATCTTCATTTGTGTTCCAAAGATGAACAAAAGTCTAACGGCTTTGGAATGACATGAGGGTAATTAATGACAAAATTTTCATTTTGGGGTGAACTAACCCATTAAATGTCAAATTTTGAAGTAGAATGACTGAAATAATATTTTCTTATAAAACATGCCAATCATCTGTGTTATTTACATTTTTTTCATGTATTTCAGACAAAAAAGCATAAAAACTAAACACTGGATAAATGCACTGATATATGCCTTATTTATCCCATAAACAAATATAATCACATTTAATGTCCTTTAATATGTCAATTAAGTGATTTCCTAGTAGGTGATGGTGGTGTACTGCTATATTTATAGATTAATTTTTCAGGAAACAGTGTTTTATACGATAGACCCTCGATGTGTGTTTTCTCCATTGCTTTAATTCCTCTAAAGTGCACTAACATACGCTGATTGTGAATTAATACCCCAAAGCTGATTTATATCAGCGGGGTAAATGCAGCTTTCCCAGAAGCTCCTGAATGATCAAGAATGTGATAAACGGAGGTCTGGAAAGCAGGAGGTTAGTTTAGACTGGAGAGAGGGGAAGAAACAGAAGGGGAGGAATACATTTTTACAAACGCAATTCAATGAAAAAAAGAGACAGATCCAAGACATCATATTTTGATCCCAGCCTGCAAAAAAATCCTAGAACTTCTCAGACTGTAATCAATGTGAATGTGTGTGTGTTTGTTTGTTTGCAGTCTGAGAAGTCAAGGTATGTATGACATTTATACTTTACTTGGTAACTTTGCTTTGTTCCGTAGAAATATCTAAACAACCTTTAACAGAAGGTAAATTGTGTACGAGAGAATACATCTTAAATTAGGTTTGTTTTTCTTCCTCGATTTGCACATTGTGCTAGAGAGAGAGAGAGAGAGAGAGAGAAAGAGAGATAGTTAGGTTCATGCTTAAATGGAAAAAAGAAAAAAGTGCCAATAGGGTAAGACAAATAAACAATTCAATATTTATTCTTTGAAAACTTAATTAAATTATTGCATGCAATTTCACTTCTCAAGCAGATATGTCTTGTTTTAAGGATGTTTAGATATTAGTACTGTAAAACAAAACAAAAATAATGAGTAAGATTTTTTTGCACCGCACTGTACAAATAAAAGTGCAGCTCATCAGAAAGTCCAGCGAATAAAGAGATAAATGTTGCAGAATGGTCATAAATTGGTCAACAGCAATGCTTTAGTGTAAAAAGGCTCCTGTAACACTTATAAAAATTGCAAAACCGTGTAGTCGTACATTGCCATTGCATTGTGGGATTGTTTGTTATTTAAGGTAGCACTCGCTACTTGAAGCAGTAAACAAAACTGGTGCCATCAAACTCCAAGCTGCACAAACAAGCAAAACAAAACCGCTCATTCATCACTGAGACCTGTTCGAAAGCAATCATTGTGACTGTAGTGATTACGGCAGGTGGAAGGGGTAAAAGTGTGTTCTCTGCAAAGTGCTGTGCCAAGTGTAGCCATCATCACTGCGGCATGAAACTCACTAACTGTGTGGTTATTCAGATCACACTTTATGGAAATACCAGATATAGAAATGACTCAGCACTGAAATGCTCTCCTTCCCCTTGTCTCAAAACGTATTGAAGACCTTCCAGATAAAAATCTGAACCATCTTTCGTTCTCAACTTGACAAAAGGTGATTTGGCTTGAACTCATGCATGGATGGATGGTCAAATCAACAATATTGCTGAATATTAAGTGTCCCCAACTAAGCAAGCCAGAGGCGACAGCGGCAAGGAACCCCATCAAGTGACAGAAAATGAGAAAAAAAAAAAAGTCTGGGGGCCAGTTTGTCTCTGACCAAATTAGTGAACATGGTGGTGGAAAGTGTAATTACAGGAATCTACCAGCAGGGGAGAACAAGCTCACGCTAACTGTAGAGGAGAAGCAAATCTCATAAGTACTTACATTCACCCTTCAGATGACGGCTGTCTGTACAAATGAACATGGAGAAAACTGTGTTAACTTCAATATGATACGGTAATTACAATAAATTCCCTGAACAAAGGCATCAGAGTGAAGAGTGCGCTAGCCAGAATGACAGGATGCTAAAATGAGCCAGAGACCCAGCTGCAGGGAAATTGAATTTCACAGGTATTGTTGCTGGAGTTCTGTAAGCCGACGATGTGGCATACTAATTAAGCTGCAATACTATACAGGAAATGAGCATGGAGATTAAACATGCTGAGTTTTGTGTTCTTGGTTGTTTCTTTCCTGGTAATCCAAAAATGAGTCCCAATCCTCACATATACAAGTGTTTGATAGGGGTGAAACGTTCAAGGGTTAAAGCAAGTGCAGAGCTCTGAAACTAAAACAGTGAAGATGAATGACATATTATACTACTGAAATACTATAAATTTCAATAGTAACAGTAATTACGTTAACATTCTGAACTTAGGTTATTGCCATTTCTGTTGTCTACAGTACAAGCCATGAAAGAACTTCAATTAAACCTGTCATCAGCAGAAATGAGGTCAGGTACACAGGGTAAGCCTCAGTTTGTATATTAAAGGCACTTGTGTAATTTTTCCACTCTATAAGAAAAAAAAAATCAAATATAGACATCCCAGAAAAACAGTCTTAAACTGTCTTCAGTGACTTAAATTTAATACCGCTTCACTCATATTAGCCTGTTTAATTACCTACCAGCTCAGCTGTTGGTAGTTACGTGCTGTTCTTGTAAGATTCATTTGGAACTCTGTCTACAATAATTTCTGATTGAAATCAGTAATTGAATATATATATATATATATATAATATATATATATATATATATATATATACATACATATACACACACACACACACACTATCGGTCAAAAGTTTTAGAACGCCTCCGTTTTTTTTTTATTGAAATTTACGCAGTTTAATGTCTCAATGTACTCTGAAATTAAAGCATAGAACAAATAAAAAATTGAAGATAAAAAAGATAGTATGGAATCGTTTTGTTTAACAAAATTTAATCTAAATTTTTGACTCAAAGTAGCCACCTTTTGCAGATATAACAGCCGAACACACACGTGCCATTCTTTCTACAATGGAAATCAAATATTGTTTGGAAAGTTCTTCCCAACACTGTTGCAGAAGTTCCCACAAATGTGTTGCACTTGTAGGTTGCTTTACCCCAGACCATCACGCTTCCTCCTCCATGTTTGACAGTCACATACCGAGGAACCATCCTTTCGCCTATTAGGCGGCGTATAAAAACCCTGCGTGATGAACCGAAGATTTCAAATTTCGATTCATCAGTCCATAACAACTTCTTCCAGTCTTCAGTAGTCCACTGCCGATGCTTCATGGCCCAGGCAAGCCTCTTTTTCTTATTTTGCCATCTTAGCAATGGCTTTCTAACTGCCACTCGACCTGTCAAACCTGCAGCTCTAAGTCTTCTCTTCACAGTTGAAACTGAGACTTGCTTACTTCGACCAGTGTTAAGCTGTGCTTGAAGCTGTTGTCCTGTGAGCCGCCTATCACACAAGCTGTTGACTCTCAGAATCTTGTCTTCTGATTCTGTTGTGGCTTTGGGTCTGCCAGACCTCTTCCTGTCAGAGTTTCCTCCAGTTTCCAAATGCATTTTGATGGTGTAGGAAACTGTATTCACTGACACCTTGGCTTTCTTTGCAATTTCTCTAAAGGAAAGACCTACACTTTTAAGGGTTATAATGGTCTGTCTGTCTTCCTTTGTTAATTGCCTTTTTCTCGCATTATGAGAGCAATATACTACTTCCTGCGGTACAATACTGTCCAAATAATGCTTAAGAGGGTGTAGTAACACAGTCAGTTCCAACACTGCTTTTATACAGACAGAGGGTTTGTAAGTAATCAACAAAAGTTGGGACACCTGTAGGAATTGTTAGCATCAACTTTCAAGGCTTAATATACTTCCATTGCTGCAGAACAGCTGTAAGTTGTTAACCCATTACTTGTTCCCTGAAAAAGGCCTATTTGTATAACTCTGAAATGTACATTATTTTTCAGTTTTTGGTAACCTAAACGTTTTTTTTTTTTTTTTTTTTCTTCTGCAGTTACCGCTTACCTTTGTGCCATTTCAGGTTATTCACTGGACTTGAACTGCTTAAATTTCAATAAAAACTGGAAAAATTGGGGTGTTCTAAAACTTTTTACCGGTAGTGTATGTATGTGTGTATATACATATAGATAGATAGAGAGAGAGAGAGAGAGAGAGAAACTTGAAGGAATGAGGAAAAACAATTATTTTCAACCTTCATTCTATGCTATTGCACCTGAGTAAGTGTTCTGAAAACATTATTCATATAAAACTGTCATTTAAAGACAAAGCATTATGAAATCATTTACTTTTGGTTTGTGAAGCAGCTGCTGTTAAATCCAATACAGTTGGCGGTTTCATATTTCAAAAAAAGATATTTTGCAAACTTTCCATTGGACTGTGCTCAAAACAAAATGCTCCAAACAAAAATATAATACATAACACTGTTAAAAAAACCCATCCACATGTTTCTGAAGCTGGGATCCTTCTGAAGACTATACAAAGACACAAATGAGCTGTTTAAACTGGACGTGTCAAAGCGAACATTCATTCTTCCATTTGTCCTGTTGTCGACAGAGGTACTTGGGGTACATCAGAAACTAAATCCGCATCTGTATACTGTATCCAATATACACAATGTCAGCGATTATAATGGATTCTATTTGCTTTTGAGGCGAGCCTCACATCCAGTGTAGGTAAATGTCAGTTGTTAAGTGACTGAAGGGCAGTGGGCAGGGCCTATGGTGCGATGATGTAACTATTCGTCAATGTCTGGAGGCAGGCACATGCAAATGTATTCTGTAATGTAAATGTAAATGCATTGAATGACAATGTATGTACAATATATTGTATATAGTTGATATTTAACTATGTTTCACATCGTTATATCTTCCTCTTGGTGGAATGTGCCAAAACAAGCTTGTAGCTTTTTTCCCAACTTCTGTCAATTTCAAGGAAAGTCTGCATTACAAAAAGCTGCACCATCCTACATCAAAACTGGGTTTCAATTTTTTTCCTGGCACAAACTGTGCACAGTGAACATATATTTACAGCAGCAGCAAAACACAAAGCCATTACAACATTTGAATGGTTATGAATATAGGCAAACACATGCACTGACTGGATCGACCGTCAATTTTCACTTGTGAAAATCTAATCTCAGCTCTACATTATCATGTTGACATAACATGCAGGCCCTAACATTATTGCTCCCTTTCCACATAGGATATTCCTAATTTCATATTCCATGTTCCTCATGTTGCTAAAGGTAGCTGAAGAACAAGAATGGGTTAAACTTCTTGCTCTTCTAAGACCCTGCTGTCACTTCAGAGAACTGCCACCCACTTCAGTGAATGTAGAGGAGTGTGGTAGATTGCATTCCCTCTTCACCATAACTCCTCCAGTGCTGTTTTACTTCAAATTTAAGGAGATTTTCTACAGCACTCTTTATGTTGTTTTTACTGCTGTGCAAACGTCTTAGCAGCACAGGCAGAGACTTTCATGTAACTCAAGCAGGTGATGTTGAACTTTTAAATATTGCTCAAAGGTTAAGAGTAGACCAGCACAACATTTCTAAAAATTAATATAGAAATCAATAACCAAGTATCTCAGACATCTGCAATGCATCACAGATTCAACAGGTGCGGCTTGGACGAAAACACTTCCTTCATTAAAGAAAAAAAAGAAAGAAAGAAAATGTATTCAGAGGGCACAAAGGTGAACACGTGTGATTAGGAGGGACTTTGTTGCTTGGTACCAGAGGAAAAAGAGCAATGGAATATAATTGGAATGTAAATTGGATGTTTAAACAGTCAAAAAATGTGGATAAATCAAAGAGGGTCTGTCTGTGAGAATGTAAACCATTCAAATGAGCTTAAGACACATCCTAAACTGCCTTGAGTAAAACTCTACTAGCCTCCTACCACATATCTTCAATAGCGTAGGCTATTGATTCATATTTTCTGTGCTAAAATGCCTCACTCAAAAGTGGCGCGACTGTGAATTTGCCCCTAAGACTTTACTTGTAAATTCAAGTGATACTATTTTTGTGCGTTTGGCCAAAAACTCCGAGCAGATTTCTACATGGCTGGTCAGGCTGAATGCATGAAAGACACAGAAAGCGGAGCAGAACTGATCCCGGCTAACTGTGCAGTTGTGTCTTCGCTTTGTTGAATGCTGGCTTACATTCGGAGCTCAGCAAGAGTTCATGGCTAGTGCATGGAGATTATGCAGGGTTATAGTTCTCCTTTTGCTGCAGGAAAGAATGAAGGACTAGCACAATGCTGAACTTCGCCAGTCTTCAGTTTTGTTTCTCTTGTAGGAAGATGGCTCAGACTGAAGGTGCCAAAGCATGCTGTGCAGATACACAGTAGCTAGAGGGCTGGCGTCGAGGTTAGGGTTCAGATGCCTTCGGGCTGCAAAGTGCTTTCACAAGTAAGGTGAGACGTGAGGTTTGAGGACATCAGATGGAAACAGAGACAACAAGGCTCCTGGGGGAGAATGATGCTGAATTTTTGAAACAAATCTAGTCAGTGTGTTGCCTGAAATGGGAGTATATGTGAGGACACATCTTATAATTTTGACACAATCTTAGCATCATAGCACTTTGATGTGAATATGAAAGATAATATCCAATGTAGTGTCTATGAAGTAATACAATAAGCTTATAATACAACTCTAAATAAAATAAAAATAAGATAAATATACTTGTATAATAAGAGATCAATTATTTCAAAAAATATTATTGTTACGTTCTTGCTGGTTAAATAGAGGAGCGTAAAGACGGAGCTTCACAGGAACAAATGTTTAATAAGAATCAACAGGAGAAATAACCAAGAGAACAATCCACACAAGACATCTAAACCAAATTAACGGATGACAAAGGAACAGAAGAAACAGGGCTTAAATACAGGGGCAACACAAGGATCAAACAAGACTAATTAATTACATACAGCTGAGGACAATGAACAAATGATGACGTGGCGGAAGCCAATGTCATCCTGAAGCCAAAAAATATGTTCATATTATGGCCAATAACTCAGTCCCTCCAGAAAAACGCGATTATGCGATCGCTTGATTTCATGCATAATCAGCCAAAGTCCGCATATTTATGCGGGGGTCGCATTTTTTCAAATATGCCGCACTTTCGCCGCATAAATTGCAGATTTCAGCAAGAAAAATATGCGGGGCTAGCATGATTTCATAATCCCTGTATTTTCGTTGCAAAAAAGTCTCACATATCTTAGCAGAAAGTTGAAAAATGTTGCGTTTACTTCACACAAGTAAAGCGCCATTATTTCCCCCCTATTGCCATGGGAACCTTATGAAGTGACGTAATTACGCGACGTGAACGTCATCTGTAAACCCCGCGGTGAAACCGTGATGAAGCACGCCAATAATTCTCATTTGCATTGCAATTCTCATGATAGTGGGGGCAAATTATTTTGCACTCCATGCAACTGCGTGTTGGCACTACAGACGCAAGTATATTAGTAGTATGTAAAATAATTTACGTTGCAGTAAGATTGCACTTTGTGCACTGGAAGCACTTCATTTAACAGAAGATGTCTGTTTTGTATAGCTATCTCTGTTAAACAGGAAGCACACATTTTATTTTTTTATATTTTATTTATTCATGTTTACAGAAGTTGAATATTCCTTTTGTACAGCTACAGAACTTATTTGACTCAATGTTTTGTAATTTTGAGCCATGTGTTCATTAAGGTCTGAAATAAAACAGAATGACAACATAAATATTCTGTGATTTAGTAAGCCTGCCTCTTTACATTAAGGTAGTATCTAGTGAGAACAGGGTGTTGGGGGAATCACCTTTTTTTCCTCTTTTTCCAGTTTTTGCAAGTTCCTGCAATTTCATCGCATAAAATTGCAAAAATATCCCGCATATTCCATCGCATTTTTTTAAGAAAACGTGCCGCATAATCAAGGATTTTTGCCCGCAACAATCACAAAAAAATCCCGCGTTTTTCTGGAGGGACTGATAACTATTTTGTTTACATTTATGTTGGTTCTGTTTACCCTATGGGGGTTAACGCTGCTCTCCCTACTCTTATCCATGCTAGGCTGCATGGATGGGTAGGGAGTGCTTGCCCAGAACAGAACTATACCACCAATCCAAACTGCAAGCTTATTGTCAATCATTGACGATTGTGGTTTTGACAGAAATATATTTATACATTTTAAACAACTAGATGATTGTCAGACTTATTAATCAACCATGGTGACCCACCCCTAGGAGAAACGGTGGATACTTATAGTACAGCCCATTGATCTTATACCAGGGCATCCTCCTCAGCCTTCAGGCCTGCCACTTTAAACCACAGTTCCTCAGCATGCACAGACAGCGGTTGGGAAGAACAGCTGGCCCCATCAACTCCCCACCGACAGAACTCCATCAACTCCACTCCTTTGTGCTGTAGCAAATAACCGGCAAATTGCCCCATAAATTTCCATCCAAGCTTCCTAGATGCACAATTCCCCATTCTGCTGGACATATTGTTGGCTTGTGGTACAAACAGATGAGCACTGAGGGCCTAAAGAGGAAGTTTATGGGTGTAAGAACAACAATGGTTATAGCATAAGCACGCTAGCCAGAGGGAAATCAAATGCTGACAGGGTTTAAGTGCTGCCGGTGCACACAGGAACAACCTCGTTTGTAAGCGAGAAAGTGATGATCGTGCACTCATTCCTCACTGTAAATTATACCTCATACTCTTCCTCCAGCATGCAAATGATCCTAACACACGATAAGTTTTGTCCGAGAGAGTCCATCTCATCTGCGTGCCATAAACTGGTAAGAGTAAGAATGAATTGACCTCTTGTCTTCACCAAGCCCGGCCTCATATGTTTCGCTTGCCATGTAAATCAATCCATCATTTTCTTGATAATTGTTAACTCACCAGAGAGCCACAGGAGAACATCTGTCTCACTATATTAATGCTTAAGATCCACATATGACAGAGACTGAAGGCATAATGGAGCCCTGAAACATGCCTAGCATAAAAATCCGGCTATAAAGCCAGCTTAAACCAGCCGTAGGTGGAACTATGGTCTTAGCTGGTTTGTACTGGTCTCCTAGCGGGAAACACCCCAGGCTGAGAGACCAGAAAACTAGTGCTGCCAATTTTAGCAGGTTAGCGTGAAAATCCTGAAAAAAAAAAAAAAAATGACCATCATCATGTTCATGCTGGTATCCCTCTCAAACCAATTTCACCAGCAAACCAGCTAAGACTGGTTTAAGCCGTTTTAAAAGAGTAGCGTGAAAACCAAGACAGCCAAAAGAGGTTTGCTGATCCCAGACTAGTCTCTTAGCCTGGTTATTAGTGTTTTTGCATTCCTCGACTTTCATTATCACATCACATTGCTGTTACACAAGTCAAAGCCACTCCATAATTTTGCACCATTCAGGTAAAGTGGCTGTGGCTTTTTTCAACGTTAACAACCACCTGGGGAGCCCTGAGCCCTTAATAACAAAACACATGGTAAAATGGCAGAGATCACATTGGCCCCCAACATCAAGGCCCATTCAGCGGACGTCTCTGCACAGTGAGGGTCTAAGGACAGCATCAGACTGACTCCTCCAGAGCGCTTCGTTCATTTTAAACAGGATTTTACATAAATCATACCTGACAGCGGAAGGCACTTGACCCACCTCCTCCTCTTTAGATGAATTGCTCTGCAGTACTGCAATGTGCCTAGAATAAGTATGATAACCAAGGACAGTCTGTATTAAAAAGCAATAAGAGATGTGTATAATTGAGATGCCATCAAAAGCTGCTGAATGCTAGGGTTGAAAAGGACACAGGGAGTATATGACAGTTAGACACCCTGTATGATCACAAGGAACTCAACAGTGTCACTGGATGTGTCTCACTTCTTTGACAGTGTCACTTAAAATAATGGTTAGAGAGACTGGTAGCTGGTAGATGACTGGTAGAGACTGGTAACCCGAAGGTTACAAGTTCGATTCACAATACTGTCAGTAAATGACTGAGGTGCATTTGAGCAAGTCACCTACCTCCCAATCGCTCTCCAGGCGCCACAGCAAAAATGGCTGCCCACTGCTCTGGCTGTGTGTGTCCATGGTTTGCAGTGTATGTGTGTGTGTTCACTATTCACTACTCTTTATGTCTGTGCACTAACTTGGATGGGTTAAATGCAGAGGAAAACTTCAGAGTATTGGTTGCCATACTTTCACATGTCACTTTCACTTTGTCATATTACAGTAGGGCATATTGAAACAGGAAGTGACTGGCTGACATCTGTGATATGGTTTTCAAAAAGCTTTCCTGCTTGCCACAGTCAAGATCCACCCCAAACTCAAACCAATACAGTCAGATTCAAGAAGTAAAAATCCTGTTCGTTTTCCTCCATAAATTTTTACCTTATTAGACAGACCTTCTGTGAACTATGTGATTTTTAACCGATGGTTTATGCTTTTGTTGAAGCTGTCAACCTGCATTATTCCAACTTATTTTTTAAATAATTGTGTTCAACAGCAGAGTTTCCTGGTGAAAAACTACACTACCCATGATTCTGTAAAGAGTTGAGTCAGGGTCAGAGACTCAAAACAAGGCAATTGTGTGAAAAGAACTCCTTAGCGCATACCAACTCCAATGAAGCACTGCAAATGACCAAATAAAATCTCCCTACTCTTGCAAACTACTTAAATATGTATACCAAAACATGTTTTCTAAATAAACAATCACCATCTTTAAAAGTAGTTACACAGTTTTCTACTTTTGTCTTTTTGCACACTTTCCAAACACTTTTTATTTTTCTTCAAATCAAAGTTTGCAATGTGATTCCCCTCTTAGCTGGCTGGTAGGTTCATGGCTTGTAACTCTTAAACAAAGAAAAACAAAGAAAAGTACTTGTGGAACCAAGGCTGCAAAAAAAGTGGGTGGACACATCTGCATTCTATTGGTTGAGCCAGTGTTGCTGTCGTCAGGCAGGACAGGATCCTCAAACAAACAAAGCAATGTTTTGAAAGCACCACAAAAAACCCTTTTGGGGGAAGTCAGCCTATGAATGGATTAGTTATAGCCGTCAATACATTAAGCTAGGACTATGCTTCAACATTGACCAAAAAAACCTCTAAAATACTATAAAACTAGTATAAAAAAAGGCAGAAAAGTGCACTGAAGAAACAGCTACAGGCTCTATTAGTACATTTGAATGAAGTGTCAGTGGCAGTAAAAATTTTTAACTACTTCCATAAAACTATATTTAAACAGGCACCACACCTTCTATCAAATGCATATAAATATGAGGACTTGAACACACATTCGCATACATACACAAACATCCCTAATGAATGCAATGAAAACTTTCACAGCTCAGCTGCATGGAGATTCTCCTGATTAAATTACATTAACTGCAATTGGTGTTTTACCAAATCACAAATCGAAGGCTAGCTGGAGCGGCGCGGGAAACCCGGGGGAGACTAAAGCTTGTGCCCCGTTCCCTCTTTTACACTCTGGTGCTGTCAGTCCAGACGCACTGCAAAGCAAACAACAAGCTCACTGATGTGCCAACATTCACAAACAGCTCTGCAGCACACCAGCCTCTGGCATGCCCTCCTGGATCAAACTGATACAAATCCCAGCATTAATGGATTCTGTTTTTTTAATATTTCTGTTACATTGACGAGTCGCATTACAGCAAATGCATCAGGAATGAAATGAGAATGTCTCAAATCTCATAAGTAAATGTAATTCCAAGAAAGAACATTACAGGCATCACTTTGATCATGCTGCTTTTTACTTGACCTTCTGTTATACTTTGCCTTAAGGTGTTCAAATCAATGCCATTCATGCAATTTACTGTGCCGTGAATTTATGTTTGCCTACATGGACAGAATCAGATTCGTAAGATTGCCTTCCAAAAGATACCAACACAAAAACATGTATTATCACAGATTCAAATATTAAAATATCACATCACTGACATTTCAACAGTGCTGCAGGCCACAAAGCATGATTCTGTGATATACAATATGATCCAAAAGTCTGAAACCTCAGTGAAAATACTTCTATTTTGTATTTTCTGATTTTTTACAATGTTTTTCAATACAAATACTAAAAAAATACATGGTAACTGGTAAATAAAAAAAAATGGTAACACTTTAAAATAAGGTTTCATTGGTTAACAACTTTAGTTTACATGAACTAAGAATGAACAATACCACTAAAACATTTATTAATTTTAGTTCGTGTCAATTTCAACATTTACCTATATAGTATTAAAATAATGTTGAATCAACATGAACAAACAGTGAGCGACTGTATTTTATTAACAAACATTAACAGATTAATAAATATTGTAACAAATGTATTGCTCTCTGTTAATGTTAGCTAATACAATAGCTAATGCTAACAAATGAGTCCTTAATGTAAAGTGTACCAAAAAAATAAAAAATTAACAGTAAAAACAATATTCCTTTAAATTTCTTAAAATTATTATTAACAATAACGAAAATGTTTATTTTTGCTTATTGCGTCCAACTAATTTCAGATTTAATTTCAGACTTTAAATGTCATATTTCCATGTGGTCTCAGACTTTTGGACCTCCCTGTATCTCAAATGTACGGCACAATAATAGCCCAGTAATCAACATTATTGCCCCTGCAAGACGAATATCTCCATTACCAGAGATCATCAGAGCGAACAAGGAAAGAGAGGTAAAGAGAATAAAGGACAGCAAGAGGGAGTGAGAGATTGAAACACTGTGGGGATGAGTGATGGCATTTACACACAGGCTGTCACATGATCTCTACTCATCACATTTATTATGTGAGCTTTTTCCAATTCTGTTAATGACATTCTTCATTGGAACGTATCAAAACCAGATGAAATCTCTTTGTCTATCGTGGGTGAATGAGTTCTCAAAAGGCATTTACTCATGTTCTCAGGCGCTGTGCTGTCACACAGGTGTGCCTCTGCTAATGGAATATGCCTTACTCTTTCTTGAGTATTTTGAAAAGCATCATTTACAATTTTCCCTGCTGGAGATGAATTTGTAAGGGATCGGCCTTACAGAAGACGGCGCAAAGTCCAGTCATTCAAGTAATTGGAGGGTAAATTATATGCCCGAGAATCTAAATGTAATGGCTGTTGCTTGGCAACTCTTAAAGCAAACTTTAACATTGTCTCCTCTTTGTCATTTGCTATGAATGTAATGATCACTGGAACAGTGGATTTCAGTGATTTCTAATGCCTCACAATTTCAGTCCTTTCGCAATCAAAACCTCAATCTGAAATCTTCCTTTGATATACTTTTCACCATCATAAATATCTGTCCATCTGTTCATTGTGTGGAAGTTTTCATGACCTTTTCATGAACACACTCGCAATACAATTTAATTGTCCCATCAAATTCACCCCAATAGCACAGTGCAAGATACTTCAGGAAGTCTCAAAGAACCCCAGGGTGTCATCAAGAGATATTCAGGCAGCTGAGGAAGCAGTCAATATGGATGTACTCCAGTCAAACATTAGAAAGAGAGTGCACATATCTGGAAGGTCAGCAAGGAAGAAGCCTCCGTTCTCAAAAAAGAAACACCATCCAACACCTACATGAGGAACCAGACCTCTGGAACTATTTTCCCGGGACAGATGAGTCAAAGGTGAAGATGCTTGGTGAAAACTAAAGGCTAAAGTTTAAAGAAGAATGATGGTGAGAGTGATCTGCTTTGGGGGCGTTTTGCTGTTTTAGGGCTTGCCATCAAAACGTTGACCATACTGTATGAACTCAACATTAAACTAGAGGGTGCTTGAAGAGAAAGTGAGGCCAAATACCCAATAAAAAGGTTGAAGCCGAACCAGAAGTGGACCTTCCAACATGATAATGGACCAAAATATAAAAGTAAATTCACAAAAGAATGACTCAGAAGAAATGGAGGACTTCAAAAATGGTCAAAGTCAAAGTTCAAATCTCAATCCAAAAGAAATGCTGTGTGGTGATTCGAAGCGGACCATACATGTAAGAAACTCCTCCAAATGTCAAATATGGAATGGATAAAATATCAAATATGAAATGGGCAAAACGTGACACTAATTTCAAGAAAATTAAGGACATTTTAAATTCTCAATGTCATGTTTCATATTGACTTTCTAATTTGTAATAATCATTTAATAATAATAAAAGAAATTAAAGTTTGAAAAAAAATATTATATATATATAATTTTAATTATATATCATATTTTTTCTCTTCCCTAGATAAAGGCTATAGTGTCTTTAAATGCCAATTCACACTGCACAAACAACAACAAACTCCAACAAACAAGTTGGCCATTGGATTTAAAAAAATTTGAAAAATAACTAATCTTCACACTACCCCAACAGACATCAATAAACTGTGATTGAACACGTTTACTTGGGTAAAAACAAACCCTGACCGACACCAGACACCTATACACACACCAATGGAATCATCAAAATAATGTAACAAAGTAAAATAAGTGTAAAATATATAAATCTGGTTACATTTTGTGTTAAATCTATCGGGTATAACAATTTATTCTGCCTGTCACTTGTGGTAGTTCTCCAGGTCACCTCGAGCTCCAGCCCTGATGCTGAGGAGACCGATCAGACGGAGGGGCACGCAAAGATAAAAAGAGAGAATCTTTCACTTTCATCTTACAGATTTGTCACCATCTGTCTCACTAACGTGCTGAGTAAATCATAGGGGAATGCCTCCATTCGGTAGATACTGGAGATGCGACCGGCCATAAATCGTTTTTGCTCCAAACACATGATCTGTCCGTTTTTTATTTAATTTTGCCCGATCTCTGTTGCGGACACAAAGTGCATTGTGATAATTTCTCAAAATGTAATTTGTGTGGAAATATTGCAGTCTGTAAAAAAGATATTAAAACAGGCCAGAGATGGGACACACGAAGATAAACGCAAAGAGAACACAGAAGCGCCAGGACAGAAAATACTATACCAAGCACAACAAGCACACAATATTAGAAGAAAAATATGAATATTGAATTGAGGTGGGGATTTATATGAGTGCATTTCTGTGGGGACCTGACTGTCTTCAGAAAAGATTTGATGGAATTTCCTTTTGCTCTGCCTCCATATAATGCCTATTAAAGCAGTGGTTTTATTGTATTGTGTACACCGGTAATCAAGGAAATACTAGTTCGCTGCTGTTCCATAAGCAATACACACTGTGTCAAAGAGTGAATTTACATTTTCATTCAGTCCATTGGCTGTTTTTGCTTCATGCAGTTATGTTTAATGTAGCATAATTTGACAGGTGAAGTCAGACCATTCTGTTTTTGCTTTACTTAAGCTTTGCTTTGCTTAAATTATACAATTAAATAAAAAAATATTTGATTGGATCGTGATTAAAATGCAGTGGTTGTCTTTATTTCAAAAGGCTTTTTTTGAGCCTGTAATAGAGCAAATAAACATCAAATACATTTGCTTAAAGAAAAAGAAAATGGCAATGACTATCGGCCAATTTGCTGGTATAAATATTTGGAATGTGAATCAGCCATAAAAAAATGATGAACAGTGCATACATTCTAGATCTTGCAACATCATCTTATTTCCATTATGGCAGTACTTTTGTTCAAAGTCAAGTTGATATAAAGACATTGTGTAAAGCACTAGAGTTCTTACACGGCCATTAAGTCAATTAGCGCTTAAAAGCCATGAACGGCAGCTTAATTTGTTTTGACATTTTGAATTTGTCATACATCTTTATCTGCTGGCAAATCAAATGTAATGACACAAGACAGTGAACACATAACTAGATACGATACTAACATTTTTCATAAATACATTATAAGATATAATACACTCTAGCTGCTAAGACCAAGAACCTCAATTACTACATTGAAGAAGGCAATCTATGTTTCTTTTGGGTGATGGTCTTTATCACAAAGAGATCAATATTAGCACAGAATAAGAGAAGACATAGCCAGAGAAACTGGAGCTAACATATACAGCCGTGCCTTTGATCTCCTCAGTCCACGGAGAGTACAGAAGAAAATGGCTGCACACACACATATATTTCTCCTTATTCACACAGAGAGACTCTAGGCCATGCACAGGCTCGAAAGGCACTGTCAGGTTCAGCCTCTCAATGTGGTTGTACAGTTCACAAATAGACTATAAGGGCAATCATAACACCTGATGATATAAGGCATCATTTAAACCACTGCACACCCTCACATTTTAAATTCACTCAGAGACCTTTCCAGCCCTTGTTCTCTGGTCAAAGAAAACATAATTCACCTAATTTCTTAAACTTGGACCTCAGCCCAGCATTATTTACAAAGAGAAGGCTCTGTCTCCCTCTCTGTCTCCCTCTCTGTCTCCCTCTCTGTCTCTGTGTAATCCTGCATGATTTAGTAAATAGAGGGAACAAATAATATGTGAAACAATTTAATTAAAATATATAGCACTAATGTGCAGCTAATAATATATATCTTTGTGTGCGTGTGTGTTCATGTGCATGTTGTGTGTGTGTAATATATAGGTTATGGCTTTACACAAAGTACCGGCAAAAGTAATGACTAAGAATGTGTCTGGAAAAAAATAGCAGGGAGACATTTTAATTATTTAATAATAAAGTAGTGTTTTCTGAGTCAGTTCAGTTTTTTGTGATCCGCTACAGTTCATGGAGACCACAGAACACTTCTGTAGTAACTTGCTCAAATGGATGAAATATATTCACAACTGAATCATAACACGTTATGACCAATTATGAATATGAATCAACCACGAAGGGAATTAGGTATATATAGATGATCAATTACAACGAATTATAATTAATCATGAACATATATGGTCTAAAATTATTTCTAGGTTTAGAATTAATTTAGAAAGACTGGTTTGTTTTGTCCAGCAAAACTATCAGTCCGATTTTCTTATCGATTCTAGAAAGGAAGTTTTCTTCTCTGGCCATGAAAAGGAAACTTATTCTAATACTTAAAAAGCATATAGCTAGCGAAATCAAACGTTAAAGTGACTTGGTTCATGTATGAGTTACCCAGAGACAATGAATTGTGTGAATACAAGGTGTTTAATATATGAATATATGATATATATACACGAATACATATAACTAAATCAAAGCAGAGCATACAATATAAATAACGAAAGGAAAGAAAGGAAGAGTTGAAGAAAGCAAGATTACAAGTTCAACCTTTTGAGAGCCAGCAACGAAATCACTTCAGACAATAAAGTTAAAGCACATCGAAATTAATTCAGATACTTGCATTTGTACTTTGTGCTGTGGTGAATGCCGTTCAAACTTCCGTGCGGAGCTGGAGTTTCTATTGGTTTCTTCCTCAGGTGATTCTTCGGTGGGAATTTCAAAACGGAATTAACTGTTTGTAAAATGCCGGAAAATAAAAGAGTAAGGATGTCTCGTCTAAGATGAAGCGACTGAACGTGGATTAGCTCGTGTTTAGGTGTTATAAAGATAACTCCAGTCACACCCATTCTGGGTCGTACGGACCAATAGGGAACATGGACTTTTAGCGGGAGAACTTTCCTTTGTTTCTTTTTATGGCCTCATTTGCATTATCTACAGAGGTGCCTAAACTGGGTTCTTTTTCCTAAAAAGTACCTTAAAAGTAGAATAATGCATATTATTACGATATGACACCAATATCTAGGTATGAAATTAACAGAGGAACGTTTTGCATCCAAGAAACGTACGTTTCGGACTCTCTTTCGGGCATAAACATTCTTACATTTAAACATAAGTATTTTACAGTGAAACTAACACAACTACAAGATGTAACTAAGTGGGAGTAATATAGACATGCATACAAACAGAAAAGCACAGGAAAACACTTGGGAATATTCATATTTTGATGAATGTCTCTATGTGTGTGCGGGGACTTCTTGTCACTGGTCTTGTGTGGGGGAAAGAATTTGGTGTGAGCTGATTAGTATCTTTTTGAAGTCAGGGAGTCTTCCAAAGAGATTCTGCCTTGCCTCACACCTCGCCACTTAAAGTGTCACTTGTACGTGGGGGGGACCAGGACATTCGGAGCCGACTAAGATTTACTTATGCGAGTCAAAAGGGTTAAAAGCTTTTCTTAAAACCTAAAAATGAATTGGTCATCCATGATCCAGTCCAGACACTACACTTCCGAGACAGCAGAAAAGCATTTTTCTTGTTTGTTTTCTGTATTTTACAAAAGCACAATGTTTTGTTGACACACAGTTAATACACAAAAAGTAGACTCTTATCAGGAAAAAATGAAATTGATCGCATCCATGTCTTGCAGTAAGCGTGCTATTCTTTAGCTTCCACACTCCGCACAAACATTTGGATATGCACCTAATAGTACAGATATATCAAGGTTAAATTGAGGCGAGCAGCCAAGTAAAGTTGCTACTAGCATGTTTCAAATGATAAGCCATATTTGAGGTCGATGAGTCACATGCAAACCAAACCAAAAATTTTCTGCCCAACATATAATAATCACAAGGACATGCCGTTAACGACCCTTTTTTTTCTGCATCTAACCGACTAATAAGATTTTGGTCGTCAAAGCCATTTTTCTTCTTTATTTCAATATACAGTAGTAAAGAAATTATATTTTATTAACAAAGTTTGGGAGGAACACTTTCAAATGGTCCATCCAATCAGCACAGGCCATTGCCAACTTCCCTATGTTCCTCAACTGTTTTCTACATCCCGCCACCACCCCGACTCCTTACTCTAGGCTGGTTACTATCCCAGCCGAGGGGGTGTTACTCTGGGTTATGGCCTAATTGCGAGCTCTGAGCCTTCCCTCAGAAAGCACGGCAAATACACATACTGTGATTATTTTTAAGTATGAACTAGTGAACAATTAATGGATATGAACTTTGAGAGAACATCAAATGCTTTAACTTGATTACGCAACAACATACTTAAATCTTTGAAAAATTGCAGCACAAATGAAAGATTCCATTCGATTTCACAGGAATCTAATCCAGTCAAGGCATTTATGTTGGGTGCGTGTAATTAAACTGAAGAGCTGTTTTGTGAGGGTTCTCCCACAGCTCGCAGTCATTCATAACACCCCTCATTAGAGTCCCAATCTTAGGACCCTCAAACAAGTGATTAATTAGAGTGGAATCTTAGAATATTTAAAGTTTAATGCAATTTGATTGCAGCAGATTTAAGCAGCTGCTGCGGGGCACCTTGGTGTACATGTCAGTGAGCATGGTGATGAATCTAAATATTCAGAATCAGTGAGGGGAGTGCATCTAGCAGAAAACCGCCTGCAAAGAATGATGGTATGAATTACAATAGGCTGCTTATCAAGCCCAATAAGTAACAAACAGTCAAGATTTAAGCAACAGCCCACATTTGAAAAAGATCTATGATGACCATGAAGAGACCAATTCTATGGTAATGAAAGGCTTTTACATATTAAATCAGAAAGCAAGTATAAAGGTGCGGTCACATTTATGGTTGTTCTGCAAATGTTGGTGAAATCCAGTTATCTCAACATGAATCCAGGCAATCGGAAATTTTGAACAAGAGAAAGATTTCCCCAGGCAGATTTTACAACTGGTTCATGTTAATCACACATATTCGCCACAATATAATAATAGCTGCTTGGATTGAAAGTGACTTCTGTGTGAGATGTGCTTTATACAAAGCTACTCTATTGATGATAAACTATGTTCTCATATTTGGCAAAATTGCAAAAAAGCACGCAAAAAACATCCATTTTCAGGCTAGATATTAACGTAGGACACCCAGTGACTTCCAGACCCGTGTATACATATTGGATTACCAGGCTGAGAAGTTACAGTTGACATTCACGGGCCCACGTAATACACTTCCTATACTTATTTTTCCCAGGATGCGCCTGGAGAGAAACTGGAGAGTTTTCAAAGACCAAATCCATGGTCCCATACTGCCTCCACGGGACTTACACATACCAGAACGCTTCATAAAGAGGTCAACTTCATTTGCAACTAAAATAAACATCCTCTGCAGAGATCTCCATCACTTTGAAGATTCAGCGAGGAGATAAGCAGAACGAGCAGCTTTGATAGGAATGCAGCAGTCCATAACACAGGGTTACACGAAAGTCCCGACTCCACTGCCGGTGAGGGGATTGGCTCGCGCACCGCACTAACAGAGGGCACGGATTCAATCCTCCGCTCTGAGGACTTGGGAAGAACATTTGGCACCATTTTCCTCTGACTGAGAACCTGCAACACGATTTAACTGTGTGTTTTCTCAGAGGAGGATTTTAAAATATCAGCCTATCAAGTTAAGTTCTTAAGTCACATGGGTAGTGCCGAATGCGGTGCAGATATGCAGACAGGCTCAATATTCAGGGTCCTTCCGGGTCGCGCCGTAGGCGGCAGCCAGCAGCCTCTTCTATTCAAAATGATCTTTTCAGGATTTGCTATTGGGGTCTGAGGAAAAGCAATGATAAAAAAAGCATATCTTTACTCACTTCCAAAATTGAGTCAATATGAAAATCAGAGAAGTGTTTGAGTGTGGCTGGCCTCTGAATACGTCTCTCTCTCATATATGCACATTCGGTCCAAATCGAAAATTGCAGCAGTAGCATTTCTCCTCATATCATGCCTTTTCTCATGATATCAGCACATTCAAAAGTCGCTGCTCTGCCGTCAATGCTTTTTATATAATTCTGAGATAATATTACACATAAACCTGAATAATTAATGAACGTCAAATTCAAAGACAGCATTTGCACTCAACTTTTAACTAAACAGAATGCCCAGCCACAGCAACTTATGACAATGACTGCCTGAGAAATCACCTCCCACGGTTCATATTTTTGAAAACAAATATTTAAAAGTAGTGAGATGACAGATAGGATAGACTGCCTTAATGAGCTGTTAGATTTTATACCATAATACTAGCATGCAAGCATATCTGTACTTGCTGTGATAATTGACCCTCTGCCAGGAGTTTGATAAACAGGCGATCTAACCAATCATAATGTAGAATCTGTCGTTTTGGCCAGCAAAGCAGTCAGGGGAGTTAGTAGATTAACTTCGGTAGACTTGAACTTTCCACGATTGAAACAACATTCGTTCGGATGTTCATTCATGAAAAATTTGATGCTATAAATTTGATGAAGAGATGATCGGTTCATGAGCCGCTTGAACTGAGGCACTACAGTAATCTGTAATGACACATTAAAGAGCCACAAAACTATTTATTTCTTTAAAACTTACAAAATGTAAAATTTGAGACTGTTTAATTTCAAAAGTAACCTGCTGTGTGTTGTCTGTCAGCGCGTTGTCAGTCTCCTTTGTGCTCCACAATGTATTTTTCACAAAAAATTGGCTTCCATATTCAGAATTTTGCAAGTAATAAAAGGGTTTAAAACAAACGCCACACGAATGCATCTTCATAGATATATCTACGAACAAGCTAATCGAGTAAAACTAGTGAAGCAGATGTGAAGGGCAAAATTAGCTCATTTTATCTATGTCATCAGACTTCCCCTAAGATATTGAGAAGTTTGGCGTCTCGAGACTGAAAGTTGTCAAAGAGTGCAAGTCTCAAAAGTATTGTGACTCTTTTGAAGAATTAAGAATTTGTGATTAATTTACCAGCAATCAACAGCTGGTTAAATGCCTTTTAATGGAGAAAATCAGTGGATAAATCCCTCTTGGCATCGTAGGTTTGGCTCCTTCCCTGCCCCGTCTTCCTCTAGTGGGATTACAACCGCTAATGAAAGCGTGATAAAGATGACTAATACCTTCTTTTTCCCTCTTTCTCTCTGAAAGCGGCAAAATATCTGAATCATCAAGTTATAATGCCGGATTAGTAGTAATGACACTCATTTTTCTCATTGAAGTGCATGTATATTGATGCTGAGCCTTTTTAATCTGGTGAAACGATGTGCTTTGAAAAACTGGGATCTCTCCATCAACATGTGAAAAGCATAAGGTTTGTCTACACTATCTGAAGTCTGTGCTATTACAAGGACAGCAGGTCAGTGTGATCGCAATACAAGTACAGCTGTGGTCAGGGGAGGCCAATTAGATAATAAGCAATGAACTCTTTCGGGCTCTTTGAACGATATGATGTAATAAAGCTCAGTCGGTTGAGCCTGTGAGTAATTCATGGTGCATAATTTGAGTCTGCCATACCATTTGAATGTTTTAGGTCTGCTTCAGTTCAAAAAGTCATCACCCATCGGGACGCATTTATAATTGCGTATGTTTCAGGCTTTCTCTGGACAGCTTTCTGACTCGAGCCTTTTGATCAGAATCAAAAGATGAGCCAAATGACTAAACCACTGGGCAATGTACATTCGGACATAACTCTCAGAAATGTAAATGATGTTTCATTGTTTATTTTTCAACTTCAGTGCATACTGCCTTTTTTAGAACTCAGAGAACCCCCTGAAGATAGTCTTAAAGGAATACATCAGCCTTGAAATAAAAATCCAAACATTAGTTTAATATTTACTTTAATAAAAACTGGAATATATATAGACTCGTGTGAACTACAATAAATGTAACTTTTTTTTAGTTTGTTTTGTTGGGATAATCAATCTCTTTTATATAGGGGAAAAAAGCAGCCTGAATTTCTGCTGAATTTCTCATGTGTGTTCCACAGAAGAAAGTAAGCCATACAGGTTTGCAATGACAGAAGAGTTAGTTAATAATGGCAGAATTTTCATTTTGAATAATCCTTATAAACACACTTGTGTGGTCTCAATTTTTCAAATACCGAAAAAAGTATCCTATGTAAAGGTGACAACGACACCTTCCTCAAATACTCAAATTTGTTGCTTTAGCACTGCATTATTTTGAATTATTTCAGTAAAAAGCTCTATTTTGGTTGAGAGTACCTAATTTATTAGTGCCGGTATAAAGCATAATCCCCATTTGGCAGTGCATTGTGGCGTGCAAGTCTGTGGGAGAACAAGCGCCACTGCTGAGGTAGAGATCGGATTGATCCAGCAGTAGGGAACACACTCAGGGCTAGAATGAGGTATTTGCAGTGTTACTTTCAAAATGTTATACTATTAAAGAATTTATTAATGACATTTTAGTTTATGTTTTAAAGATTTTGTTATGCACTTTTGCCATTTTCATTACTTTTTCTATCAATATTTGTATTTAGCCTTATTTTAACGTAGTTTTAGTCATTTTTAGGGATGCATTACCGGTAAATTATCGATATATTATAACTAGATATGGGTGAAAATGACGTAATTTTTATTGCTCTCATAAATAAATTAAATCTATTAACTAGATCTGATAAAGTACACTGGGTGAGAAATCAATCAGTCTCATTTATCAGAGATTCATCCATTTCGCGATTGCAATTGACTGCAGCTTTAAAACTGTTTGTCGGTCTGGAAGTTTTTCTCGGTGGCAGCAGAGGACAATCCCTTTTGCAAAGCAAAAGGCATCAAGTTTTAACAAAACAAATCTTATACTTCACGTAAAAGGTCATCATCACGGCGAAGCTGTATTAGGGGCTGTTCACATATCGTGTGTAAAAACGCGTGCAAAATGCATACAAATCGCATACAAATCATATTGGCATGTCCCAATTCAGTAGGCATTTGAAAATTGTAAAATGTTTTCCAGAGACAGAGAAGAAAACAGTGAAGAGAACTTTATAAAAACTATGCCCTATGCTCTTTTGTTGAGGATAACTTTTTCCGAGGTTGTCAAATGTTCATGCATTTTATTTATGTATTTGAAAAACATGTGACTTATCTATATAAGGTCTTTATACCTTCCTCATCCTCATGCACTAAAGGTTGAATAGATGCATTTCTTTTTTATGCATGAAATGTTTGAATATATATTTGTTAAGTGCAGATAAACCTAGTTCTGTCATAGTTCTGTTAAACCCTTTCTGTTACTAAGTATCGTGGTGCGTTAAACAAAAAATAAAAACATTTAAAGATTCAGGACTGATGTTTGCTATTATATTAAAGTATTAAATACTCGCTATTATAGTTAGGCCAGGGCTACTAAAATATTAGTTTCATCAGTGCATCTTAGATTTTCTATTCTCCTGGGTGCACAAACTGCAGATTATATGGAAATTATAATATAAAAATATGAACTTATTGGTTATCGGTATAGGCAATGAGAAGGACTTAACGGTTATCGCTATTGGTTAAAATTTTTCACATCATGCAGTAATAAGTAATTTAATAAAATCTAGTAATTTTAATACTTCAACTTCTTATTTTATTTCAGTTAGTTGACTTTCTACTCCGCAAATGCTTTAAGGGATAGTTCACCCAAAAATGACAATTTTGTCATCATTTACTCACCCTCATGTCGATCAAACCTGCATGACATTCTTTTGTAGAACACAAAAGAAGATATTCTGAAGAATGTTGGGACCCAAACAATACTGGGGAATAGGCTTGAAGCAGTACACAAAAATAAAACCATTTACTTCAGTTGAATAACAAACTGAAAGCGACTGCTCTGCTCCGTACAGGATGAGCTGTAGAGTCACAGCACAGGGCAGCAGGAGTCAGATTTCACTTATCACATGACGAGTGTAAGGTGAGATGACTGACAGGACGATGGCAGAGGATTTGGTGCACAACAGATGAGCATCGACAAATATCTTATCTTGTATTGTTATACAGAGAGTACGACTGACTATGAATTTAAAAAGTGAAAATGAAAAGTGAGTGAGTGTATGACGGTGTTGTCGCAAGCTTCTCCACACAAATTCTCACATCGGTTTAGAACAATGACATTCATTTTATGGAAGAAAAAAATTTCTCCAAAATATCTCTTTCTGTATTCCTCTAAAGGAAGTAAATTATACGGGTTTGGAACAGCATGAGGGCAAGAAATGGTGACAGAATTTTCATTTTTGGGTGAACAATCCCAATAATTCTACTAATATCGTTTTGTTTTGACATTTTCGTTTAATTTGTGGTGATTCACTTGCACTAATTCAACCATGTTGTGTGCAATGGCACCATCAATCAAATGCTAACAGATATATCACAAAGATTACAGCTTACTACTTAGAGCTATGCTCGTGTAAACCAATTTCATCAGCTCAATCATGCTCCAGCAGTTGATGTAAGGGCTGATTGCAGAGTTCCCTAAAAAGCGTGTAATCGCCTGCAGAATGTCAGAAAATTCAGAGGCTGAAATATTGTTGCACGTTATGGTTTATGATCTGCTGTGAACAACCCAGTCATCAAAAGATAAAATATGATGGCAATTATAATTGCGGGATTGAGTTACAATAGAGCCTACGGTCTGAAATGCATGTTAGCCAGGCGTACGTCTCACTGATCTCTCAAACTTGTAGTTACTGTATGATTATTCAGGTCTGCTGGATTCTGCATTATATAAATGAGCATCACTTCCACCGACATTAGCGTATTTGTTTTCAGTTTTGTTTTCACTCCTTGTTGCTGAGTGATGTCTACTGCCAATACCAGCCAGACAGCAAATGACGCTTCATTGACCACTGCCTGCTCCACAACCAATCATGTTTAAACATTTATTCACATAACTGGTATTATACATACCATGTAACTAGATATTTGACATACATACTTGCATTTATTGTAATGTGCACCTTGGCAGAGGAGAACGGGCTCCCTTAGTTCATTATGGTTCCTTTCCAGAAGCTTAGTATCTTTTGTTTTATTCACCACCATAGTATCCTCTACATTGTTCCCTTGTGAATTTAGAATGTGATTTTCTGTAAAACTACATTGCGTATTTATTGTGAAAAGAGGTTAAAAAATGAAATTCAATTATATTTTGAGCGATACACTGACATTTCGGGGCAGTATTTCCTCAATATTAAAAAATTTAAATTAAGATAAAGAGATGTCTATTTTGAAACATTCAAACTATGATGCAGTAACATAAACCATTCTGAAGCATTTAAATTTAGTGCAGTGATTTCATCTATTCCCAATCTTTCATGACAATGCTATTTTCGGCACAAATCTGCAGTAGTGGCTGATATAACAAAGTGCTGATCATTTTAGAATCTGCTTGACATACAGCAGGTCAATATGATTCACAAAATACATGGTTCACAGCTTTTACTGCTGAAAATACAACTATTTTGCTGCATTTATCATGCAGGTTTCTGTATCATTACCCTTTAAATACAGCTGAAAAGTCATGTTGTGAAAACAATTTACTAATCACTGCTGATAAAACATGCATCATGCAACAATTGAAGAGAGTCAGCTGTCAGTTTTTCAGTATTCTAAAGATCTGATTGGTCCTCAGTGTGCTGTCGAAACAGTGCTGACCCACCGAGGCATGGACTCTACAAGACCCCCGAAGGTGTCCTGTGGTCAAGTCATCATGGATTAAACTTGTTGGTTCAGCACATCCCACTGATGCTCAACTGGATCAAGATCTGGGGAATCTGGAGGCCAGGGCAACACCTCGATACACAGCCGTGTATCATGCGATGTAATAGAAAATGGGACTCATTGGACTAGGCGAACTTCTTCCACTGCTTGCGTGCCCACTGCTACACAGCCCCTTATGCAGCAAAGTACGATGCACTGTCTGTTGTGGTACATTCCTCCCATAACCATCATTGAAATTTTGTGTGACCTGTACCATAGTAGACCTTTTGTTGGCTCAGATCAGCCGGGATAGCCTTTGGTGCCCTCATGCATTGATGAGCCTTTGGCGGCCAACACCCTGTTGTCAGTTTTGTGGTTCGTCCCTCCTCGGACCACTATTGGTAATTTCTTACCACTACTGACTGACTATCGCCTTGCCATAATTTTTTCGCCTTTGTCAAAGTAGCTCAAATCTTCATTCCTGCCAATTTCTCCTGCATCCAACATGTTTTTTCCAAGAACTGATTGCTTCCTTACCATCTAATCTACCCAGACCTTAATATGTGGCCTTGTCAGGAGATGATCAATGATATACGTAGTTATTCATAATGTTTTGTCTCATCATTGTATATCAAACGATTAATATACTATAGGTAAGACCAGGGCTAATTTTGTATACACATCTAAAATGTTCATAGCTTTTTTATTATTATTATTTATTTATTTTTTATGGATCTCGATGTGTGACAATCCAGGCTTGACTCTTGCACATACATTGATTTCTTTAGGGACACTTTGCATGGCTGAATTGTCTGATACCATTTCAATCATTGATTTGCACAGATCATGAGAAGTGCAACAGATAACACGCATTGTGATATCCATTCCAGAAGATCAACATCTGCTCAGGCACTTTATAGGCCAATGCACATAAAAGTCAAGTTCATAAATGCTTATGTCATGTATATTTCAATACAAAATAAACATTACAGCAGACGGTGCTGTTGTTGCTGTATGAGCAATATAAATATCATTTATTGGTGTGCATTTCAACATAAAAAATACTTTAGATGTGAATGAATTTATTTCAAAAGCTAATGTGCAAGTGAGGAAAGTCTTTCAAGAAAGAAGCTGAATCTTAAAGAAGTCTGAGCAAAATAAAATACTTTGCCTCTTATCTGAACCTCACACAAAACCACCAAACAAAACCAGTCTACAGATAGACCTCAATAAAGTATCAATAGTGGTTAATTAAAACCCTCATCCTTTCAATAAGCTTAGAATCAGACTCATAATATAGGAGTTAATATGAACTGGAGCTTCACTGACTTGTGGAAAAAAGATTCATGATCCAAAAAAGGGGCTTGCTGCTGCTGATTTATTTTCAATGTGGAAGGATAAACCATTTGATTATGTAACATTTCCACCTCAGTTTGCACACGAAAGCTGCCGATATTCCTCAAAAATGCAGCGAAGAGCACTGCAGCAAACAGCAGCCTTGCCTCTTTGCACTGTTCTCCAGGCATTTGCATTTTCCCTTCCTTTCATTCTTTTGCAGCCACCCCACCCGGGAATGCAACTGTATCCTGATCTGAAGAGAAGCCAAACAGTTTGTGTGGGAAACCATGTTGCAAGGGGTGCAAGGCGTGTTTTTGAAGTCCGACTTCAAATAAGTGAGCTTACACATTATGTGGGAGTGCTTCTGCAAATAATTTTTTTTTGCATGTAAACAGTTTGTTTGTCCACATTCATATATTTTACGGTTTAAAAACACATTTCACGGTGAGAAACACTCTGAAAGAGTCTAAACTGCATCGCAGACTGCAACAAGAAAATATGCGTTTAAACTTTTTAAAGAATAACAGGCTTTGTGCAGGCTTTTGTTCTTTTTCTATTCAGTTTCATATTTTGACCATTGATGTTTCAGTTTTCTGTTGCTTGAGTAATGACGCTTGAATCATGAGGTTAAAAGGCTTAATTAATTTTGGATCTGTAATGAGTATGGCCTTGTTGAACAGAAAGATACTGGTATGATTTTAAAGCAAAAATATGTGAAGGAGTAATTCACCAATTCAAATTCTGTCATTATTTACTCACCCACATGTTGCTCCAAACCCATACATTGTTAGTTTTTCTGTGGAACACAAAAGGAGATTCCTGAAGAAGCTCTTTGAACGTCTATTAAAAAAGGGCTCCCCCCAAAAAAAAATCATATATATATATATATATATATATATATATATATATATAAAAGCACCATAAAAGTGGTCCATATGACTCATGCACTACACTTAAAGCGAAACAATGGCTTTATGTGAGACTGAATGAAATTTAAGACATTACTAAAGCATTAAGCAAGTTTTTTTTTTTTTTTTTCAACATTGATAAAATGAATGTTTCTAGAACACAAAATCAGCATATTATACTAGATTTCTGAGGGATTATTTGTCACGAAAGGCTGAAAATGGCTGCTTAAAATGTATTTATGTAATAAATTACACAGAAAAATACCCCAATACATGGATACAGATATAAAGATTTGTTTATTTATATGAAACTCCCAACCCTTCACAAAATGAGGGTTGAGTAAATGACAGAATATTTATTTTGGAATTAAAGGGTTAGTTCAACCCAAGATGAAAATTCTGTCATTGATTACTCACCCTCATGTCGTTCCACATGACATCACATTCATTTATCTTCGGAACACAGGATATTTTTGATGACCAAATGCTGTCAGATTTCCTTCCGTAGACTGTCGTAACACACGACAATGAAACTCATTGGTTACGCAGGACTTTTGAGCTCCCGGAAGAAGTTTGTTCTTGTTCGCTGATCAATGTTTACGTCAGAGTAAAAGCCTAAATTAAATCTGTTCATCATAAAAAGCAATCGATTCTCTTCAGAAAATTTGGACTAAACCATTCATTTCATATGGATTCGTTTTTGAAGCATCCAAGTTTCAGTTGCAAAGGCAGTCTATGGAAGGAAAAATGACAGCAATCTGTCATCAAAAATATCCCGTGTTCCGAAGATAAATGAATGTGATGTCATGTGGAACGACATGAGGGTGAGTAATCAATGACAGAATTTTCATCTTGGGTTGAACTAACCCTTTAATTCCAAAATAAATATTCTGTCATTTACTCAACCCTCATTTTGTGAAGGGTTGGGAGTTTCATATAAATAAACAAATCTTTGCGCGGTAAATTCGTGTTGTAGTTGTGGAGTAAATGGCGTAAATAAAGTTTATGGTGACCGAACGTGGACTGTGGCCGAGGGACGTTTTGCCCATTTCGTGGCAAACACATGAGCAGCTTAACGCGGTTTTGCTTTACGTGTGGTCAGTGTTTGGAGTTTCTAAAAGACGCGGACCAGACGGAAACACAGGGGACGTCTCGACAGCCGGACAGCGCTAAGCAAAGTAAGTTACACTTCCAGTGTGTGGGACATTCCCTTTCCGTGAAGAATCTGTCATATTTGTAAATTTGTTTCGGGACTGGTAAAAGTGTTTTGCGTCTTGTTAATTTGTTTTCTAAAATGTAAATTTGTTTCGTCCTTGGTAAAAGTGTTTTCCCCATGTAATTGTGTTTTATGATAGGTAAAAATGTTTTGCAAAATGTTAATTTGTCTTGAGCTTCGTAAAAGTGTTTCACACTTTGTAATGTTGTTTTGCACTTCCCGGGCCACCGTAGGAGAGTAATTAATGGCAGAATTTTCATTTTGGGGTGAAGTAACCCATTAACTATTCCTTTTAGCCTTATTTTTCTCAAATCAAATCTCTTTTGCTACATAAAGCCTTTCGTCACTAAACTGTTAATGAACTAGGTCTAATTTGCTGTTTGTCTTAAAACACCCCTCCAATAGACTTCAGAGAGTTGAGCTGACTCACATTTCAAGAATCACATTTTAAAGATCATGAAAAGAAATGATTTATTGCCCTGGAAGCTCATTCTGGAATTTAATATTGCACATGATACAACATTACTCTGATCTATTATTTTCCTTCTGCCAGAACGGGGCAGAGCGCCATGTGACGCACTTTCAGAATTATCAGTTGAATGTCTTTGAACTGATAACACAGCCCGATTTATCTACTCGAGAAATCACCGTTCGCTGTAGTAAATGTTCATTTTAGCAAAAGGGTGTCTGTACAGTTAACCCAGTTTAAGATACACTTCTGCAGCGATAAGCTTCAAAAGTTCTGAAATTAAAAATACTACTGCGAATCAGCATTTAAAAAAAAAAAAACAGAGCTGAACTGAACTTGAAAGGAAAACCGTGTAACCTACCAAACCAGCTTCCAGTTCAAGGCATAAAGTTCAGGCCGTTTTATGTCTAAGAGAACACAGAAGTGCTGACACGGCCAGATGCTGCTAGTTCCTGGCAGGAGGACAAAGCAACTCATAAAATAATTGCACATCTTTGCAGTGTGATATCCTTGTAGCTTCTCAGCACCTATAAAATAACCGTATACATTGCCATAGGGAGGATTCTGCTTCAACATATCTATTATAGTGCTCCATACGACAGTCAGAAATTAAGGAAGACAAAAGATGACTGTGTGACCGTGTTACTGTATCATAAATTCAGTGCCGTAGCACATAAATAATGCAGCATTCATTTCCTCGGACATCCCTTATGTGGCAGATTTTTGAAACTAATGTTCCAGGGTCAAAAGAGAGATCTCATTATGTGCACTTGTAAGGACTATAAAAAAAGAGAGAATCTAATATAAAAAACTAGAATATAACATATATAGGATGTCTCTGCTGTGCTTTGGAATTCATCCTATATTGTGACTACTGTGTATCTATTTATGTTTTTAAAAACATATGGGCCATTAATGTCTTACTTGCTGAAAAATGCACCAGCACTGAATTACTGTGCATTTAAAAAATAATAATAATAATTTACTTTTATGCATTGTGCATGATTTATCCAAATAAGAAGCCTAACCCACCCCCATTACAGTATATTCAGAATCAATAACTATAACTCAGAAAGGGGAAAAAAGCAAGTAAAAATTGTAACCGGGCATGTATTCAAGAATGGGCCATTGTTCTTGCAGTGCCTGGTGAAAGAAGTGAGCTCTGAGCACAATCTATAGAACAGGAATTAATACCAAGGATGTTTCCTGCGAACCTTGCAATCACTTCACTGTTACACATTCCAAAAAAAAAGAAAGATGCTTTGCCAGGAAGCATTCATCACTTGAATGAAAGGGCATAATCTTCTCCACACTTCCTTCCAACAAACACTGCACTCATTCTTTTAAGATTAATCACTTTCTGAACAAAAAAAAACTAAACAGACACAGCAGCAAACGGAAGTAATTACAAAAGGTACAGGATTTCCAAATTCAATAAAAAAATAATAACATAACCAAGCAATACATTACTAAGAAACTAATATTCCTCTATTCTTTTATTGTTTAGAAAAATATGTTAAGGTAAACTGCTCCTTTTTTGCTAAATGATATTTCCTAGCACAATTTGTCAGTGTTTAATAAAGAATCTAAGCTGTTCATTTCCCATCATGTGGACTGATTAGTTAGTAACCAATTAGTATCAATACCCAGATTTTGAGGTCTGATCCTCATTGCAACATATTCTGGCCACTTGAACAGGTGGTCTCTTCCTGTCTAAGATGTGAAGTGATTTTTACATGCCATTCAGGGTGGGATTTATTTGAAAATAAACATACCACAATAATAAACCAGTTAAATTAAATAAAGTGTGCAATGACAACCAGTAAAAAAAACCTTAAACCACACACCTTAAATACCCAAAACTTGCTTCATAAAACAAAGTAAATGTAAACCATAAATAAGTCAGACACTGAATCAGCAACTCACTCATTATTCACAACTTCTGTTATTCAGTATTAATCTGACTGATTCAAACTAGTAAATGTTGTATTTGTGAATATTTTTGAATGATTCACAAAAAGATCTGACCAATAATAGAATTAAACGTGAGAATTTTTTTGTATGACTCTAATAGTATTTATGTACAACATACTCCAATGATCTTTATTAACAACATTTTGCAGTGTACAGTTTTACAGTGTACATAATAGGCATCAGATGTCAGTAAACATAATGCTGAGACCACCAATCAATAAGTTACTAAAATGAATATATTCCCTGAGACATAAGTGTACCGTTACAATGCTTTTACGTGCTTTTAAAATGTAAGTGCATTTTAGACAGGGCTTAGTTTCGCCCCATTCATCACAACAGAGACGTTCACTGTGAGGTCACTGCAGTGCTACTAAGAGCAGGGCCATTTCTTGCAGCACACCAGGAGCTCCAGCATTTCAGAGCATTCAGCTCTGTCCAAGTGATCTGCCTCTAAACTAATCTAGAGCAGCGGAGTACACAGATGCACTGCGGATCTGAGCTCGCCCCTCACAGTCCCACATTCCCACCGGAGCTCCAGCTCTCCTCCTGTTTGCTCTGGCTGCTGTCGTCTGTTGGTTTGTCAATCTGTTCAGCTGGACGGTTGGATGGCCAGCTATCTCTCTAACTGTCTCCTGGCCCTAAAATGCTATGGCATGTGATGCTATGGTCTTAGACCCCTGCTGTGATTAATGCAGGTGCCACTGTGTGGGTAAATAGGAGTTAAGCCAAACATGATGGCAGCCCTCATGTCACCTCGGCCAAACTCAACAGCTCTTTCCACACTGACATTTCTCTCTCACACACTCACCGAGGAGAGATGGTGCACTACAGAGGCTAAAAAATTTTTTTTAATTACGATTAATCCAAAGGCTAGACCATTTAAATATTTTTGACTATTCCACTGCTCTCCAGAATACTTGTTTACGATTGGTCAATCGCTGTACTTTGCAGTTAAATATTTTGAAGTATGATGACCACTAAAAAACCAGGGCCTCTAACCATATGGGTACCTACCTAGGGCTGTCCAGAGGAGGAACCATGAAGAGGTGCATAAATGTTTTCAAATAGCAGGAGACGTGGCACAAGGACCAAAGATGTTCTCCCAACAAGCACAGAAAGAGAGATACAAGCCACATCATTATTTTAAATAAAGCAACAGATGTCAGCGGTACTGTCGAACATAACGTCACATAAAATGACATTTCTGAATTATGAAGAAGTCTAAATTTATGGCTCCAATACTAAAGGGGAAATAGCTCTGTCCTATATGGTCTCCTACATGCTACGTGTTAATAACCTAATAAATCTGAATCTGCCGTTATGAACTGTCTTTCCCAACAGACCAATGCCTGAAACATACCAGCATGGCGTATATGCAGGAAGCATCTTATTCTGTGAAACGCAGAAAACTTCTCCAAGGACACTGCAGCTCTGCAGGCTGGCACGTCTCTCATCTGGGCCACGGGTCTCCGAGAGATGCATTACCCGGGCCCCGAACGCTCCACACAAAGCAATATTAGATTCTCCGGTTCCACTCCCTGCTGCGCCTCTAATCTGATTGCAGTGTCACCACACTTCCCCATGTGCCTATTAGATTGACTTACTCAATTTGATAATGTGAACGAAAGAATATGGAAGACATAAAGGTATTTGATCATCGCAGCCGAGATAGGGAGGGACGTTTCGGTTGAAAATGGGAAAAATGCATTTTGGCTGCACAGAAGTCATGCATGTTATGAGCTTTTGTCGAGTGCCAGGGTGGAAGGGCGGGTGAACAACACGAGTGCGCGGGGTTTCATTTTGCATGTCAAGAGTTCTCATGCGAGTCATTAACAGCAGATGATAAGGAAGGTGTTGTGTGTGCAGCTTAAGAAAATGAGAAGCTAATATTGTGTTCAAACAAAAAACAGACAGTCTTCTTTTGCCGGATCGTCTTTTGCCCTTGCTAGCATATTTGTGTGTTAAAAGAGAAGCTAGAGGTGCATGCAAAGTGGTGGGAAGGGCTGAAGCATCAAGGTGCAATAAACTCATTGACGACTGATCATCTGCTGTGGGATATGGCTCTCTCATTTCTTCACTTCATGACCTGTCTTCCGTGAGCTATTGCACCTGTCGCCTCTGGCTTTGAGATCCACCCCTCTTCGGACACCGGCCAAGTCATAATGCAATGGAACAAATCCAGATTTATGGATTTCTGAAGCAAGTGGCAGGTAATCATACTTTAAGAGGGGATGTAAAATGATCTATTTGAGGCCTGAGCTAGTTTGTTCACTGTAAAATTAGAGCTATCCATTTGTGCCCTTGGAGTACCAGACGGTCACTCGGCTCCCGGAAAAACTCGCTGCCATGATGTTAGGGGGTTGTGTGGAGGTTGCCATGACAGTTTGAAGTGCTTTTCAGGGGCCGTTTACACAACACTGTTTTTACTAAATATGAAAAGATTTATGTATTTTGGCCTGGCATTTTGGGGGGCTGAAAATTCAAACCTTTGAAAACGGGTTTCAAAGTGTAAGTTTTTTAAAGCATTAACATCATAGTCTCCACGTAAACTAGAAAAACGAGAAATTGTGAAAATGGTGATGTCATGTGCATACGTATTACATGTTCAGTCTATAGGCACGTAGTTTTTCTTTCCACAGTGACATTGCCAACTACTGGCCTTGCATGCATAATACAACATTTTTTAATCATTTTCACAGATCCGTGTGAACTAGGGCTGCATTTATCGCGATTAATCGCACACGATTTGGCAAAGGCTGTGATTATTTCATGTACAGCTCTGTGATTAGTAAATGCTTTTCCATCTGAAAGACAGAGGGCCCACCTGTGCAGAAACTCCAAATGCCGTAGAAGTAGATGATACACGTCATTCCAGGAAATCCCTATGAGCATAATACTATTGCTGTAGCTGAATAAACCGAGGTTTGAAACACTTTGCCATTAAACATGGCTAATAAACAGGGCCGGTTCTAGACATTTGGAGGCCCTAGGCAAAATTTATTTTGGAGGCCCCCTCCTAATAAAACACATTATTTCTTACCTTTATAACATCTGTTATTAAAATTGATATATTTTATTTCTTATATGTCCATTTAACTAAGGTAATCTCTTATTTGTATGTTGGAGATGTGTTTTTTGTTTGTTTGTTTGTTTGTTTGTTTGATTAGTTTTTTGTAGTAATTTGTTCAGTAATTTATTTACAGTAGCCTAACACTCTCTACAGGGCTACTGTAAAATTCAGTAAATGAACATCATTCCTTAATCATTTTGTGGACGGGATTTCACCCTCAGATTGATTTATTGCTGTAGCATAAATACCTCAAATATGCGCAATACACTCTTAAAAATAAAGATTCTAAAAAGGGAATTTTTACAGTGATGCCATAAAAGAACCATTTTTGGTTCTCCGTAGAACCTTTCAGTGAACAGTTCTTAATGGAACCCATTTTGTTTTTCTTAGTGTGAAGAACATTCTAAAACAATCTAAATAAACTTTTCTACAGTAAAGAACCTGTTATGGAAAGGTTCCATGGATTTCAAAGGTTCTTCATGTAACCACAGATTCCAATAAAGAACCTTTATTTTTAAGAGTGCTAGTGAAAGTGACAGAAACGAACTATTACGCAGAAATAGGCCTACTTAATTACTTCATAAAATTGTGCGCTTATTTTTTTCATTAAATATAACAACAATATTTATGTTTTGAAAACTGAAAATAAGTATTATGTTAGAGCAGTAATGCAGAATTTAAAAGATTCAGAAGTACTATTTTGAAACAAACAAACAAAAAAAAACACTCTAGTGCTGAAATATTCTAGCACTTTGACTTTGAATACAAACTTTTCTTTCACTTCAGTATCTAGTCGGCTCCGGACGCAATGTCATTCACTATCTGCACAAATTCAAAGTGTCTAACAGTCTGGTTTACTCATAAACTCATAAACCGGTGAATGATTTATCCAGAAATGACAGCGATCGACAGAACACGTTTATTTTTAGAAAACATTTTAATCAATCCAAACCAGATGATGAGAACTCGCACACCTACATTACGAACTGCACTTCTTCGCGTGCCTGTTTTCGCTCTGCACTCCGCGGAGGATGTTCGTTTCGGCGGCATCAAAATTCAATTCAGAAGTCAGTGAGCTGCAGAAAAGTTGCCTTATCGTATCTTTTTTATTCAGAAGGTGTATTTAAGCACATCATTGTAGTGTAAACATACCCTTAGTGTGATGCTATGTGGTCTCTAGGTTTTTACATCTTTACATTTCTGTATCAAAGCTTTGAAATAATAAATAAATAGACATGGTGCCTTAAGGCATTCACCTATTCAAAATGGTAGTCAAAACAAAAGAGTATTGATATTAAAAATGAACTATACAGTAAAAAAAAAATTAAACATTTGTACATTTGTGGTAAGAACATTTTCAATGGTGACCTTTGATTAACTTCAAAGTAAAATGCAACTGAACTAACATCAAGTTAATCATGAATTGGCCAGCTGTTCCTTTAAATGTAAGAAATCACAAATTAAAATCTGTATAAAAGAAAAACAAAGCAAAAGTTAAAAGAAATCATAAAGAGAAAAAACAAAACATCATGGAAGGAGATGGACATACTAGTACTGTATGTGTTAAAATAAAGGGCTGCTCAGTGATGCCTCTACTGGCCAAATTCTTCATCCATTAGATCCCTCTCATTAAAGTAACTCTGTTTGGCTGAGTTTCCTTACTCTATAGCAGTCTTCACATCACAATGGACCATCCGTTCCAGAATGACACATTCCTCCCTCCTCACTACCAACAACTGCCTCCTAGAGACTTGTAATGACAGCCTGATATGAGACAGAACTCTTATAGAACCTAGATTTTTACAAAAGACAACTATTAGCTCACCTGTGGTGTGTATAGACCCAGAATCAATGGTAAATGTCAAAAAGCGATCTGCAGAAAGTGCCAAACAACTACTATTTCTATAATGTTAATTTAGCATCAAGTCAACTGGGAGTGAGACCCATCAAGCATTTATTTGGACTGAAACGCTTTTCATTGCAAACAGCCAGTTTTTAAGCACATCTCATTGCAAGTATGGTAAAACAGTTCCAAGTGCGCTGTAAAATGCACGTTTTAAGCGACCCAAACTCAGAGCAGAGATGAGTGTGTGGGGCAGCATTTACTGCAACCCAAACCGTTCTAAGACACTGAAAACACCAGATCATAAGTTGTTGGTATGTAAAAGAACACAGTGCTGTGCTTCACCCTGAAACACACATATTTATCAAATTGTAAATACTGTGATTTACTTAAAACCGAAATCGCTTTATGGCGATTATTAATTTCCATTAATTGCGCAGTCCTACCTTTCTACTTTCAGTAATGAAACTGAAGAAAAATAATGATTTCACATGCCAGAAAGCGGTCAATGATGGGAAGAAAAAAAAAATTTTAACCTCAAAAAACATTGAGAATCAAAAGGCTAATTATTTCAAGGACTCAAAGGGATACAACACTCAAAAACACAGCTCTCACTTGTCCTGTGAATAAGATGGAGGAGGAAAGGTCATAGCAGTGGACAATGAGACTTCAGCATTTTTCAAGTCAAAAATGCACAGACGATAGAGGGAGTTCAATGCATTGGCTATCAAATGCTGTTGAACTTGGAATTTATACTTCGGCCCTCCTTTATGTGCAGCACATATCTCCGTCAGCGGATGCGTGAGGAGATAAACGAAGCAGCAGCGGGCTTGTACCCCGGACATTTTAATTAGCTGCTCTTTAATTCACACTGACCCTCACTGAACTCTCATCAGCCAGCTGGCCCGCTGATAAGAGCCTGTCACTCACGTGGCCACTGCTCACGGCGGACTTTCTTAACACAGCTCAGCTCTGGATCGTGGCAGAGAGCAGGTAAAACACAAAGGCAGGAGACAAGTTCAAATTCTGTAGTCTTGCAAACAGAGTGTTGATTTGAGCGGCGGTGAAATAGCTGTGGTGAAGCAGGGACATCCATTATTCAATTAAGAGTTCTGAGCTTAATGTGTTTCTGTGCATAAAACAATTAAATGCACAATTGATGAAACAACTCTTTCTCCAGCCTGCTGCCTCTCACCATCCATATGCTACACTATTCAGGACTTTTATCTAGAGAAAGGCTTCGACCAATTGGAAATGAACGAGATAGGCGGCAACAAACCCATGTGGTGAGGCTCGCCAGTGCCAACCTTCACGGTACACTGCCACTGCCAACTAAGACCCTCTGGATTGGCACAGTAGCACCAGGCCATAACAACACAGCTGGCCTCATCGCAAACTCATCTTCTAAATCTGCTGTTAATATGCATGCAAGAAGAGCTCTGTTTCCAGTCCAAACCAAAAAACACCTCATTGTACTCTTTAATCAAGTCCATTTCATGTTCACAAAGTTTCGTGCTGTAGATATTTTTCAGGTGATTTTACTGTCATTTTGTATTATCGAAGTGCCTTATAGTCAAATATTTTGTCTGTAGAAATTTTTTTGCCATATACAAATTTACATTGCATTATATATATATATATATATATATATATATATGTATATATATATATATATAGGATATGGAAATTATTCAGACCCCCATAAATTTCACTCTTTGTTATATTGCAGCCATTTGCTAAAATCCTTTAAGCTATCATTAATTTTTTTTCCTCATTAATGTACACACAAAACCCCATATGGACAGAAAAACACAGAATTCTTGACATTTTTGCAGATTTATTAAAAAAGAAAAACTTAAATATCACATGGTCCTAGGTATTCAGACCCTTTGATCAGTATTTAGTAGAAGCACCGTTTTGATCTTATACAGCCATCATGAGTCTTTTTTGGAAAGATGCAACAAGTTTTTCACACCTGGTTTAGGGGTCCTCTGCCATCCCTCCTTGCAGATCCTCTCCAGTTCTGTCAGGTTGGATGGTAAACGTTGGTGGACAGCCATTTTTAAGTCTCTCCAGAGATGCTCAATTGGGTTTAAGTCAGGGCTCTGGCTGGGCCATTCAAGAACAGTCACGGAATAGTTATTTAAGCTGTGTGCTTAGGGTCATTGCCTTGTTGGAAGGTAAAACTTCGGCCTAGTCTGAGGTCCTGAGCACTCTGGAGAAGGTTTTCATCCAGGATATGTCATGCGAGATACAAAAGGATCCAAAAGCAAAGGTAATTCAATGCAAAGTCTTTAATGTCCAACGAAAACTGCATATAGCAGTTCCACAGAACTGGAACTCAAAAGATGCTCTCCAGGCAGACAGCTTCACATTGGATACATTGTCGGGAGAGTTCATGAAGAAACGGAAAATACTTTAAGCGAAAAAGGTCCTTGAAGCAGGCCGCTGAGCAGAGCGATCAACGGATGAGGCTCACCACTGCAGGTAAGGGGAAACAGGGAACGACACGGCGAGTGCTGCCACACAAGACGAGACAAGGGTGAGTAGAAATCCGCAGACAACGTGAGAGAACCTTACACGCACAATAATCCGACACAGACCAGAGAGAACAAATGCCAGAAATAGACAGAGACATTAGACAAGACAAGACACAGGTGTGGGCGCAAATCAGCGCGAGCGCTGACTGTGATGATCAACAGGTGAAGATAGAGTAGAACTAACAGAATGTGTGTGCGCTGGAGAGTGAGAGAGAACAGAGAAGTCACCCAGATCCTGACAGGATTTCCCTTTACAGGGCCACATTCATCTTTCCCTCAATCGCAACCAGTCGTCCTGTCCCAGCAGCTGAAAAATACCCCCACAGCATGATGCTGCCACCACCATGCTTCACTGTTGGGACTGTCTTTGACAGGTGATGAGCAGTGCCTGGTTTTCTCCACACATACCACTTAGAATTACGGCCAAAAAGTTCTATCTTGGTCTCATCAGACCAGAGAATCTTATTTCTCACCATCTTGGAGTCCTTCAGGAGTTTTTTTTTTTTTTTTTTTTAAGTAAACTCCATGCGGACTTTCATGTGTCTTGCACTTAGGAGAGGGTTCTGTCTGGCCACTCTAACATAAAGCCCTGACTGGTGGAGGGCTGCAGTGATGGTTGACTTTCTATAACTTTCTCCCATCTCCCGACTGCATCTCTGGAGCTCAGCTACAGTTATCTTTTGGTTCTTCTTTACCTCTCTCACCAAGGCTCTTCTCCCCCAAAAGCTCAGTTTGGCCAGACGACCAGCACAAGGAAGGGTTCTGGTCATCCCAAGCGTCTTCCATTTAAGGATTATGGAGGCCACTGTGCTCTTAGGAACCTTAAGTGCACCAGAAAATTTTTTGTAGCCTTGGCCAGATCTGTGCCTTGCCACAATTCTGTCTCTGAGCTCTTCAGGCAGTTCCTTTGACCTCATGATTCTCATTTGCTTTGATATGCACTGTGAGCTGTAAGGTCTTATATAGACAGGTGTGTGGCTTTCCTAATCAAGTCTAGTCAGTATAATCAAACACAGTTGGACTCAAATGAAGGTGTAGAACCATCTCAAGGATGATCAGAAGAAATGGACAGCACCTTAGTTAAATATATGAGTGTCACAGCAAAGGGTCTGAATACTTAGGACCATGTGATATTTCAGTTTTTCTTTTTTAATAAATCTGAAAAAATGTCAAGAATTCTGTGTTTTCTGTCAATATGCAGTGTTGTGTGTACATTGATAAGGGAAAAAATGAACTATATATATATATATATATATATACATACATATATACACACACACACACACACACACAAATACATATACACACACATTTTATACACACAACATATAATAGTAAATATAATAATAAAAAAATGTGTTTAATCTCCAACCTTTCTAAAAGCAGAAAGTAAGTAAATAACTAAGGCAAACTTTTCATTTTGTTGTTCTACTATACCAACATCTTCAGTAACACAACAATCATTGATTGAGCCTTGGGATGCCACAGCACAAAGCATTCACTTTCAAAACTCTCTCTCGTTCAAAGGCAGGAGAGGAAGCAGATAAGGTCTTGAATTCAAACGTTTCTGTATACTGAATTCTTAAACAGCACCTGAATATCACTAAAGTGCTGTACATGTATCCATTTGTCCTTTGAGCGGCTAGGGTTGAAGGTTTCATTCAGGATCTGTGCTTATTACATAGAGGTCTTTCTGCATTCGAAGCGCATACATGATCTGTTAGAGAGTGCTGGCTGTACAGACAGATGTAAGTGAATCTACCTTATGCTCACATAACCACACTGACCGGGCTGACCGGGCCAATACACTTCCTCTGCAAAAGACATAAACAACATACCCCATAATTTAATTTCTCCACCGATGTGTGATGAGTGAGAAACCTGAGACATATACGGTTTTGTATTCCTCTGGTACCGCAAAACAGCTGGACATTCTGAAAACTGGAAAGACAAATATTGGAACAACTTTGTACACATTGCTGTTCAAACAAGAGCAAATCTTGCTCAATACCAATGCGACCCAAGTGATGCGGCACCAGTGAAGATGAAAGTCCGAGTACGACCCAAGAGAAACTTTAGCAGAGCCTCGAAGGATAAATTTGTGTCACATGCACACACACTGACTTTTGTTCCAAATCCTAGTGTGCAAATTGTATGACAAAGTCCATTTCAAGGAAAGTCTGTTCACTCGACGGCCATATTTGCTATGCCTCCAGGCAGTTATTCCGGGCATCCAAGACCAAGTCCTATCTATTTGAATGGGGGAATCCTGAAATCTCAAAAACTGCTTGGCAAACTCACAATTAAAAATAATATTTCAAATCTACAACAAAAATCTGGCACAAACTGTCCTAAAAATGTTGTTTCTTATGCTCAAATAGCATTAAAAAAAGCTTATTTATCAGGCTAGACGAGCCAATGCCCATGTGCAGTCCTAAGTGTGACTAAAAGGTTTCTGTGAGAACTGAATCTTCTAACAGCAGCTGCAGCGATGCAATTACTTTATCAATCACCGATTGGCTTTTACTTAGAAGGCAAGATGTATTCCATTTATTGTATTCCACTTACATATTGCACGTTGCAGTTTCTTCCATTCATAACTAATAGGTGTGAACCGTCTTTCTATATCTATAGTCTTTGATCACAGCATTGTGTATTCTATCGCAGAACAGAGAGTGGTGGGCTCTCTAAATAGAGAGTGGTTGTGAGGAAAAAAATGTATTGAGTATTTACATATTTAGGAAGTACTGTGCTGTTAGCTTAGAAACCAAGTTTATTCAAACTCTATTTGAATAAATTGTGAGTTTAGGTGCAATATTTTGGCAGTAGGCGGCAAGGCAGCTAACTAGATTTTGGAACAAAGCTTTTTTTCTCTCTCTCTCTCTTTTTCTCTTGCCTTTAATGATCTAACAATAAAGCCAACCCTTTTGGGGCACAAAGAGCCAACAGCTGTGGAGAGGTGTGATGGCAGCAGTAAAAGAGCTGATTTCACAGCATTAAAGAAATGTCAGTGAACTCAGTCACTGTCAGGCCACATAGGGCATCACAAACATGCCCAGCACTCACAGACACCACAACCCTTTACCAGAGCACAGCAGTCGTTTACCCTGCTCAGGTCAGCAGAGTCCTCCCTCCCTTCCCTTGTTTCCTCTCCACTGTGCCAGCAGTTTACAAAGTAATCTGCTCCTGAGCAGACAAGCATCAGCAAAGCTTATCTGAAGCTTTCAGGTGCACAGACTAGAAGTGAAGACGAAGGGAAACTGTGGCTGTGAGGGAGACAACAGTCATGAAAACACACAGACACAAACCTGTATTTATTGCATCAGCGCAGGAGTTGCATGAAAACAGAGTGAAACAGGATCTGCCCAGTGTGGACAATCCACAGAGAAGATCATCAGCACAAAGACACAACCCCTCAGAAAAATGGGAGGTCAGTGGTAAATTCACCCTTTCTGATTCATTAATGGGATTAGCATTTGTTTCGGGTAACAAAAATATTGTTTTACAGCAATATTAAATATTCAATAAATATATATAAAAAATATAAAATATTCAATATATACTCATATACAATACAATATATATATATATATATACACAATATATCTTAATCTTTGGTAACAATTTTGATCAAAATGATGCATCTTTGCTGAATGAAAATATCAATTTTAAATGCTGTTCTTTTGAACTCGCAATTCATTAAAGAATCCTGAAATATTTCTGAAGGATCATGTGACACTGAAGACTGGAGTTATGGGACATGTCCTGTATATAATGCAGTTCTTGTATTCCAGCAAAACAACCAATAACTCTGATAAAATAGCAAAGCTAAAGTATTTTATTTATTTTTAATGTTATGTTTTAGTAATGCTTTAGCTTTCCTTTAAGGTGTTTTTTTATTAATCTTTTATTATTCATTTATTTATTGTATTGTTTTAATGTTCAAACAAATGCTAATAAATATATTTTTGGGGGGAAAAAAAGAAGAAAAAAAAAGACTGGAGTTATGATGCTGTTAATTCAGCTGTGATAATCCAGAAAAAAATATATTAAAATAGAAAGCACTTATTTTAAATTCTAATGATATTTCACAATATTACTATTTTAATGTATTTTAAATAAAAAGGCATGCAATGGTGAACATAAGAGACTTCTTTGAAAAAATAACATTACGATGTCCAAAAATCAATTTCAATAGCACATGGAGTTTAATTTGAGTTTCATCTTTACATCTACTACAACACAATATGAAGTTGGTCTGGCAATAGAACTTTTGTTTAGTGTCCAAGAGGTTCGGGTTTCTAATCAGCCCTACGTGACTGTATATCAAGATTAGGGACATGTTTCTGTGTATTTTGTTTTGCTGAACACTGAAGAGCTCGTGAAGCCTCCAAGCACTCAGCATGTGAGCACTCAGCATGATTTCAGAAACAACACATACCAGCGCCAGATCGCCTCTTATTTATCTCTGCTAATCAACTAAATGTTTAATTGGTATAAGATGCATCTGTACCGTGAGATGTTTCAAAAAGTGCTTGGGACAATAATGACCCGGACAAAAAGTGGTGGGGACATGTCCCATGTGCAAATTACATCTGTTGACAGCGAGCTCATTGTGAACGTACTGTGAATATCACAAAAAAAAAACAAAAAAACATTCAGTTCAAGGTTAGTCAAAAACGCATTACCAATACAGGTCGTAGTCTAAACGCTGATCCTTCCTATTGCTTCAAAACGAACAGTCCCTTTAAAATTCCTTCACTACCAATTACATTAGACACATGAGACGCATGTAATTACCGGGTGTGAACAGGCCCATAAAGCCCATGTGCTTCAACAGCTGAGACCATTTGTTTTGTAGTTGTAACTATGAATATAATAATATAATATATAATATAATATATATATTGTTTATTATGTGACTTATGTGTCAGGTCAAAAAATTAACAAATTGAAGTAACCATTTAAGCAGAGTAAGAAAAAGTTGTATTGCAAGCCGCAAGGCAGCAATTATTTTCCAGTCTTGCAAGGGCTGACCAGCTTTCTCAAGTGAGAAGCCAATTATGTTTTGCCTTGGCACTGCTTTATGAGGTGTTGTCATTACTAGCTAACGATGCATTTTCGAAAGTTATATTCAATAATGACATTTACGCAAAGAGCAGACCACAGTAGATACAGCAATCCATTCCAGGCAGTGGTGAAACGATGCATCACATCACTATTGGAGCACTCGGTAACATTAACAAGATAGTAAAACTTCACAAATAAGGTCTCATTTGTTAATGTTAGGTAATGCATTAGCTACATAATGTGTTAATGTTAGGTAATTCAAATACAATTCTTAATTGTTTGTTTGTATTAGTTCACAGTGCATTAAAAACCAATTACTCACCCTTGTGTCACTCCAAGTAAGACTTTTGATCATCATCAAAATACAAAGATATTTTTAATGAAATCTGAGAAATTTCGGTCTCTCCGTTGACAGTCCAATTAAAAAATATTGTCATTTGTGTTCCGAAGACGAACGATGGGTTTGAAACAACATGAGGGTGAGTAATAATGACTCTAATATAGTCGTTATTAATATGAAAATTTTCATTTTTGGGAGGAACTAACCCTTTAACTAATGGTAATAGATACAACAGTGACACTTCATAATAAGGTCTTATTAGTTAACGTTAGTGCATCAACTAACATATTGTACCAAATGAATTACTTATTGTTAGTTACTAAAATTAGTCTTAGTTGATAAAAGTACAACTGTTTAGTGTTGGTTCATTTCAGCTCAGGTCCATTAAATGATATAAACAGACAATTTTTGATAAAATAAAATGACAAAACTTTAATAATGTATTAGTGCAATGGAATGTTGAATTAAGATTAATAATGCTTTAGAAGCATTTTCCATTGTTAGTTCATGTTAACTAATGCAGTTAACTAATGTTAACAAATGAAACCTTATTGTACAGTGTTACCAAGAAGAAAGGAAAAGAGGTTCGGATCAATAAGTTCATCAAAAAAAAAAAAAAGTTTATAATTTTATAAAAAAAATTAAATGTGAGCATTAGAAGACGTTGGTTAATCTAAATGTAAAAATGAATTAAATCTAATATCAAACAATAACCAATATGATAGCAATATACTGCATACAGTCCAAAAGAAAAATCAGTTGTGCGACCAAAAACACAGCCACTATGTGTCCTCCAGTGATACAATCACTGTAAGTGAGAACATGGTACATACAAGCTCTCTGAAGTTCCCTCTCTTTACTGAGCACAGCGGGATACACGCGAGGCCAAGGAACGATCGCAGCCCTTCCCTCATATTCCCTCTGTGAGCTTCAATTTTCCAATAAATCACTGACATGTTCAGTGATCCCCTTTTATGCAACACCAACAATCTCCTAAACCTAATTTAGGCAACTGAAATGAATTCCAAAAAAACTGTACAAAAGTTTTGATTTATCTTGTAAGGGTTCTGCATTTTAATGGTGAATTAAGTATGTTTTAGAAACACATATGAAACAATTGAAAAATAAGAGCCACAAATCAACTGTATGACAGACATGCATGTCAAAAACTGGCTGCCATGGTTACTGGAGAACTTTGTGATTCAAGGCCGTTTTGTTCTCCTCTCTCTCTTTTTTTCAGTCCTTCACCTCAAGCAATAAATCTGTGCTACATGTATAATCACAATAATTCTGGCCAGCTCATATGGCTCTGTGTGCACAACATGGCAGGTTTCCAAAAAAAAAAAAAAAAAAAAATGCTGAAGCAGACAACCCTTGTTTGCAGTCCATCATTGTTTCCGAGCCTTGAAAAATGTAATGTACGTGATACAATTAAGCACATCAAGCACTCCTTCACCTCTCCGGCACAATCATAAATATTCAACGGACAGTAATAGCCATCCAAGGTGCATTCAAGACAAACACGAACAGGGCTTCCACACAACAGCATGTCTGATTGGAAGGAGCAGAGTGGAAGCTCATTACTATACATCTCATACCTTTGATCTCCGGAGGCGTGAAGCTCTAATCCATCTTGAGGCGCAGGAAGTTGTTGGTCTAGTAGTGGGCACTCAGAGCAGCACTCCACATCACAGAGTCCAGTCCCCTCACCACCTAAACCCACCAAACGTTGGAGGATGGACCTGTTGGAAGACAGAGAATCAGGTGTATATGCCAATACATATGAAGTATCTCCAATTCTTGGTGTGCATCACGAGGGAAATCTTATAAAGCTCTCGTCATACAACAGCAATTCAACAGTTCGCAAGATGGAGCGGAATAGGGAAAATTAAGAACACCCAGGCCTTTAGGCTCCAAAAAGGACAAAAAACCAGCATAAGTATACCATCCAAACAATAATGTAATAAATAATACATGCATTATATAAATATATTATTCGTAAAAATAAAAAACGAATGAATACATTTAAATTAAAATATTATATTATATTATATTATATATACACACACCAATCAGAGGTATAACATAATGACCACCTTTCTAAGATTGTGTTGGTCCACCTTTTGCTGCCAAAACAGCCCTGACCCGTCAAGGGAAAAGACTCCACTAGACCCCTGAGGTGTGCTGTGGTATCTGACACCAAGATGTTAGCAGGAGATACTTTAAGTCCTGTAAGTTGTGAGGTGGGGCCTCCATGGATGGGATTCAGATCTGGGGAATTTGGAGGCCAAGTCAACACCTCAAACTCTTTGTGCTCCTCAAACCATTCCTGAGCCATTTTTGCTTTGTGGCAGGGTGCATTATCCTGCTGAAAGAGTCACAGCCACCAGGGAATAGTTTCCATGAAAGTGTGTACATAGTCTGCAGCAATGCTTAGGTAGGTGGTACGTGTCAAAGTAACATCCACATGGATGGCAGGACCCAAAATCATCACACTTATGGGCTTGCCTTCTTCCCAAAGTCCACCCAGGTGCCATGTGTTCCCCAGGTAAGCAACACACATGCACCCAGCCATCCACATGATGTAAAAAAAAAAAAAAACACGTGATTCATCAGGCCAACTTCTTACATGCCCACTGTTGGCGCCTTCAGTGGTGGACAGGGGTCAGCATGTGCACCCTGACTGGTCTGTGGCTATGCAGCCCCATACACAACAAACTGTGATGTACTGTGTATTCTCACACCTTTCTATCAGAACCAGCATTAACTTCATGAGCAATTTGAGCTACAATAGCTGTCTGTTGGATTGGACCACATGGACCAGCCTTCGCTCCCCACACGCATCAATGAGCCTTGGCTGCCCATGACCCTGTCGCCGGTTCACCATTGTTCCTTCCTTGGACCACTTTTGATAGATAATTTATAAAAATGCAGATATATTGTATAATAAATTGAGGAAAGTATTATACAAATAGAGCTGTCCAAGGTTTTTCTGTTTCTGTCTTTCTGTTTGGAATTTGAAAAAAAGATTCCACAATCCATCCTTTTTTGTTGCAGAGAAAACAAGTATGCTCTATTTTTTGGAACAACATGAGTAAAAACTGACACGACTATCTCTTGAAATACTTGGCAAAATCAAATTGGATTACCGCCCTGAAAAGAAGCTGGCATGCATTGCAATCAAGCAATGCAAATACTTCACAAGTCTGTTAAATCTTTCGCTTACATGGAGTTGTTCCATAACCACAAATACATGTATTCTGTAACTTAAAATGACCTTCCACAATCAATGTTGAAGAAAAAGCACTTTAAATTTAGCATCCGGAGAAAGTCTGGCATATAAGCAAGGGTGAGTAATAGTATAATTTATTATTTCATTTCCTTACTATTTATATGTAGCTTTTGCTTTCAAATTGTCCTTGCTTAATCTTTTTTCCCTCTCCACTGCAACAGCATGACATTTTCTTGCTCCGATATTTGTGTGCATATTTTATCTGTCTGCCATTTAACTTTGTGTTGTGAGGGACAACATGCAACCTTAAATCTCACAGCCTTAAAAATAGCAGCACAAGCCAAAGTCTCATCTTATTTATGAATCATATGTGTCCTCAAAAGAGAAATCTGATGCTCATTAGCATTCTAAACATGCCTCTGAACAATATTGCCACTTAAATTTTAATCTAAATGAGAAAGTAAATGTCATTTACAGGATGAACATTAATGTAACCTCACTACATGTTAATATTGCCCTTTCTCAGATGAGGATTAAAACTGTCTTATGATGACCCAATCATTTAACATTAGCATCACAACCATCTGAGGATTCCCGACAGCTCCCACCTGTGAGATGTTATAAGTAACTAGACTAACTGGAGAGCAAGTGCCCTATTACATTTAACATTCCCGTTTAATCAAAGTATCTAAGTTTATACACTATATACTAGCTCTTAAAACCCACATGCAAATTATGGACAAGTAACGGCCTTCATGTCTAAAAAGTCATCTAATCCAACTCAACCTAAAAATACAGAACTAAAAATTGAATATTTTTGCATATTCAATGTTTATTTGATTTTAACAGAGAGCTGCCATAACTATTCAAGTTCAGATTGATTTCCTGACAAAAATGTTTTCAGATTTCAAAATTTTACTAAAAACATAATATGATGATATATTAATAAATTATTATTTAAATATATTTATACTACTCATATTTATAAAAAATAATAAAATATAATATATAGCTGGATACTACTACTACTACTAGCTTTCAGTTACCAGCAAGGCTTGTGAACCTGTATGGCAAACCATTCCAACACAAAGAGTGTGCATTATACTAACTTTTGAAGTAAAGTTAACAAATGTTAGGCTTCATTGATCCACCAAAATCTAACTTGTCTTACTAGATTATTTCACCATACTTTGGTGCATGCTACATGCTACTGATTACCATATTTATGTACTATGATATTTGGTTGATGGCCCCTCAAGATAATGCTGTGGCACTTTTTGGCAGTTTTTTGTTAGCATTAGTCCACTCTGAATCATTCGATCTCATTAAAATTCAAAGCTCTAATTTCATTTACAAACCACCATATCCTGAGGTACTGTCTTTAATCTTTCACATTTTGTCAGGTCTCCAAAGAGAATGCTAATCACCCTCCCAAAAACGTCATTTTCAAAGTTCTTTCCCTGTCAAAAACAGTTCTAATTTGTCTCTACGTAACTGCGAAAAGATCAGAGGTGCAGATCTATTCAGAAGTTTCGGGGAGACCACGCACACAATGCGATACATCAAATGAAAATTCTCACATGAAAACAGTTTAGGGAGATTGAAGGCATAAAGCATGTCCTTTTTCCCCAGGCAGGAGTAAGACAGTGACACAGTTTGACTGTGTGCTCAGCGTTCCCGCAGTACCACCTTCCCACTCAGCAATGTAGACAACTGCACTGGGGACTGACTCTCTCCCTCTCTCTCGCCATTTCACTTCCTCTATACCTCGAACCACCAGCGGAAACACAGAGTCAATGAAGCATCCCAACTGTCCCTGCACTCACAAAAAGATAAAAAGTTATGCCAATGGCTGAGGGGCTTGAAAGGAGACAGCAGTGTGGGATGATGGAAAAGCAGACCATATAATACAACACTATAGAAGTAATGAAGCTGTGATATTCAAGGAGGAGGAAAATTCATGTCCAAGCCGCCATGGGGAGAGTCTTCTGGCTGCGTGGGACCATCAAGAATTTATTCAGTGGCTCCACAATGAATAAGTTGGGATGTTTATTTTGCTAGTCCATTTAGTCAGATTAGTAGATGAAGAGACTTCATTTCATAAATCAAATGGCTTCCGTTCAGTTGGCTTTTTTGATGCCAAGCAGTTCTGCTAAATGAAAGAAAGCTGCATGAATATACTTTGACAGGCATAAATGGTGCTTTGAAAGAAAAGTATCTTTGAGGTTTGGAGATGAAATCAGCTTTCATTCTCAGTGGCAAATTCTGGAGATGTGCAGTCTGATTGAAGGGATTCAGAAACACTCCAAAAACATCTTGGGGGTGGGACCGGAGAGCCATAATATCTACTGAAGAACATGTCATTCACTGTCTGACTAGTAAACATTTTGTGTCCCCAATCAAACATTTTCAATTTACAGATATGTTCATTAGGCTTCAGAAGCAAACTTGTATGAAGGCAATTAAGGTAATAGCTGTAATGGGGAAAAATCCTGGCTTGTTGTTGTAATGAATAATACATTGGCATTCATGCTGTTGTTCCACTTGAAGGGGATTTAGAGCAGATTAAAGTTAATCTAACAGATCACATTTGCCTGTTCCTTATCAAACATGCAGAACGCATTAGCATTGTCTGAATGAAATCAGCAATTTCTGATTAGACAAAATTCAATGCGGCTTTACTTGACATAAAGTTCTGCTGGGGTAATTTGGGGAATGTAACACTACTCAAATGACTGTAAAACACGTTTTAACACAGTGATTCACTCTCACTACTGGCAGAACATTTTACATTGAACAACAGTAATACATAATCAGATAAATCAGTAATAAAATTGTTTGTCATGCAAAAGAAAACAAAAAATGTCCTTAAACTCAAATTGAGTTAGAGTGTACAAGCAAAATGACATGCAAAATTATGAATTTCATGAAAAGTGACAGTAAAGCGATTTATAATGAGACAAGATTTCCATTTCAAATAAATGAAATACCACCAAGAAACCCTGGTAAATATTTTTACTGGTAAATATCACAATAAACAAAGAAATAAAAAAGAGCCTTTGCAGACACAGTAGTAACATAAAAATGCAAATACATTATAATGCTGTCTTTGTTTAATGCCTGGCGGTAATACTAATGAATGCACAGTCAAAAATAATTGCTACATCTGTAATCCCAGAGACACTCCACCCTCTAATGAGTTTCCCAGCAGACACAGGTGTTCATTCACACATTTATAGCAGGGCTGAACATGAAGAGGGCCAGTCAGACACCTCTCCTGTTCTCCACATTTAAGTGTTTGTCTCATAGCTGACATGTTTTGATTTTGCTTCATTCACAGTCGTCAGAAACAGTACTGACATTTCACTTTAAACAGGCAATTAAGGTTTTCCTCCAAAACACAAGCACACACTTCCACAGCCATGGTGGGAAAAAAGGAACAAATAAAATAACTTTGCAGCATGTAATATAGTTGTAAAATTTATTAAAAATGACTGAAGCTGTTGCCTAGCAGTCTACATGAGAAGTTTTTAAACTACTTACTGCCAAGGACCCCTTAATGCAATGAATCTCATGCGATCTAAAAACATAAAGGCAGCTAAATGTATTTTTGCATATAATGACCTCTGTGTGGAAGAATAGTCAGCATAATAATATAAAGACAATATACTGCTGGCAAAATTAAATAACTGAACTATCTATTGCCATTGTACCAAAGTCAAAAGTACATTATTAAAGTACTACTAGAGCATGGTTTCTCAACTGGTTTTGCCATGAGACCCATGTATAACACTGATGAATAAACAATATAAGATAAGGCTATTAAATAGCAGTCTCAAACTTAGTTTTTCAAAATACAGCAATGTTAGTAAGATGGTATGAGCCACAAGTCATCAAGAATAAAGATAGCATAAAGGGAAATTAAAGTTCAGAGGTACATGTCGGCACGCTGCCCACGAGGCTATCAGCTTTTTGAAGTGACTAGAAGCCTTGTCACCTGACCTGAATGCTGGGTGCTGATTCACTGAAACAGACTTATCAGTTTCTGTACACAAACATGGAGCGCTTGTCGGTTACAATACCGGCTTTTTTGACAAAACGTATTTAGGGTTCAGAACGTGCTATATGTGGACAATAACGCACAGCAGTTAGTTTTTTTTGTTTGTTTGTTTGTTTGTTTAAGTGGAGTGAATCGCTTTTGGCAAATGAACTCTTCGTGTGTGTGTGTGTGTGTGTGTGTGTGTGTGTATATATATATATATATATATATATATACACACACACACACACACACGTATGTGTGTATGTATGTATGAATGTATGTATGTATGAATGTATGCATCTCATTCCTACAGTTACCCTAAAAAGGTCAATCAGTGGTCCAACACTGCAGTCAAAATAAAAAACAAAAAAATAAAAGTCCAAAATGAAACATACAAAAAAAAAAAAAAAATATATATATATATATATATATATATATATATATAGCACTGAATAGAGAGCATTACTCTTAGATAAGATAAGACCGTCTTGGTAAAAGCATTTTGCTTCCAACTTCAATTCCAAAGTACATATCCAATACACACGATTACCTCTGACGCACACGTTCCAGATATGCACAATATATGAAATCCCAGTCATATTCAAACCCTGGACTGATTATCACTGTTGTGTGGCGGTGTCATCAATCTTCATTGTTAATTCATAGAATGACACAATGTAAGCCAGTGGAATGAATCCTGAGCCATAGTGAGACCACCAGCCAATCTGCTGCGCCTTGCCAGATTGACGGCCGGCTCAGTGAGCCCTCCAGTTAGGAAGGAATACAGTTCACTATCAGCCTGAGCCATGACCCCAATTGAAGAGGCATATGCAATGTGCTGTGGGAGGAGACCATACGGTGTAAAAAGCCAAAGCCAGCTGCAAGGGACCGATAAAGCCATTGGAATTCATTGGCCGTCTTAAAGCCTGTCGTCCTCCCCAGGTGGATGTGACTGAATGCGTTACTTGACACAAAGAGAAGGAATGCTACAATGCACAAACACGGTCTTCAACTCAAACATGCCACCGGGATCAGAAACAGTGATGTCATGCTGGTAATGCGTGGACACAGCACCAGGATGTCTGATGAACTACTGCATTGAATGGAACAGAGAAGAGACTAACAGGGACAGGCAGAGATGGAGAGGCTGGCCAGTTAGCACAGATCAATTTCGAAAAGCAATAGCTCAGCACTTCTGGGCGTGCACACCTAATTTTGCTGCATACAGGGAGTATTTGGGACAGCCCTTCACCTGACATTTGTAACTTGTCATGACATATTGAATTGTGAAGTAAAATGTCTCAGTCAGTGGAGAACAATAGAATTATATTCCCATTCTGTCTATATACCCATTTGTATGGGACTAGTAATGCCCTCTAGGTAAGATTGCATTGAATTCACAAAAAAAAAAACTATAGGAGAACTTATGTTCAGCTAACTCAGAGCTCCTCTGTGACACACCATCCTGTAGGAATGCATGCGATTATGATATAGAATCTTTTCACAATGTTTCTCTTTTATTTTGACTTTTGTCAACCTCAGCTAAAACTGAATTTCTTGAAGCGGTGCCTGTTGCACCTTCATTATATGTATGTACCTTTTTGTCAAGTTTCTACATAAAACAAAAGTTGGTTCAAGTATGTAACGCCGGGATGACAGGAGACGCAGGTTTACAATAAACAAACAGGTTTATTCCAACAGATAACGATGAGCAAGCGACAGTGTGCACAGCACAAACAAACACCGACAAAGGAAGAACAGAACAGGAAGTATAAATACACAGACGGAACTAATGAACACAGGTGGAGGAAGTTAAACTAATCAGGGGCAAATGAAGACAGGTAGAGGATAATATATAGTCAGTTGGTCATTATTAGAAAACAAACACAGATTATTTTTGGTAATGACTAAGTGAGTGTGCACTAGCCCAATTTTTTATATGGCTTCTTAACCACAAAATACGTAAACGGCAGTCACTAACGATCATTTTTCATGGTCCTAAAAATAGACCTAAGCAAACAATAGCCTTAATAACAGGCGATTTTCTGGTTATACAACACGGGTAAATTGTAATCAAGGAAATTATATTTTTACCTGTTATCTTAATGATTCTGCTAATATATATATATATATATATATATATATATATATATATATATATATATATATATATACACCATGTATAAAACAATGCTTTCTAGTAACAAGACAAACACTGCAACAACTGAGCCCAGTTAAAAGTTGAAGGGGTTGCAGACAGATAGACAGAACTGTGATGACAAATAATTCCCCACCTGCACTTTTCCTAACAGCTTAATCAAATTTGATGATAAATTATACATCCCTAGGACCTATTTGTGCATTGTACGAGAACACATTTTCATTAAAAGATGCAAGAAATTTACTCCTAAACAAGAGAAGGAAAATGAAAGGCCAAAGTGTATGGAGCCAGAGAAGAATTAGTTTGCTGGGCCTCTAACCAAAAAAAAACAGTGATTCATCACAGAGCTGGAGCAGGAAATGATAAGAATGAAGTGTCTTAGAAAAGGAAGTGCTGTTATCTGACATTGTGAAAGAGAGAGAGTGAGGTGTGTGTGCCAGAGCCATTGCAGGACAGAAGAGTCTCATTTAGGCATCAGTGGTGAATAGCACTGAACTTCCTCTGGTCTGGAGACTGTGACGTGCCTGGACTCATGAGCAGCCACTTCCTGAAGCCGGGGCCTTAAATCAGACACAGGCAGCAGCTGGGCCATCAGCATCAGCCACCTCCAACCACAGGCGCACAACCCTGAGAAAGGCCACAGGGGATAACAGCAGTGCCGTAGCACCCAAAGTAACACTCACTAATTTAGTGGTTCGCAACTGGTAAGCCTATTCCGACAGGATCATGGACAGCAGGGAAAATAAATAAGGGCTTAATGCAAATAGTAAAGTCCAACTATCTTATTATACAAAGCTAGGACAGCAAAATAAAAAAGGCATATCAAAACGAAGGAGCAAATGTTGACGTCAAAGGCCGTACATCCAATTAAACTACAGAATTCTGGCATGGCAAATTCATCTTTGGAAGAATCTAGTCAAATTAGCAAAAAGTCAACATGGACAGGTTGAAAAAGAGATTAATATATGACAATTCTTTCATACAGCCTCTACAAAATAAAATAATATTAAATGAATACATTGAAATTTTTGATTTTAAGACATTTTCTTTGCATTTTTTGGTACTATGTTGGGTTACTACTCAACGTACGTGAAGTAGTGTGCTGTGCATGTGATTTGAGGAAAAAATTCAACTGCATTAATTAACCAAAATTACATACTCTGTTATGAAGTAAGCTGCAATTTTGCAAATGTCCAATTTGTTCCCTTTAATTCTCGTTAATTCCTGTTAATTCCCATTGAAAGTTTACATCTTTGAAAATTCCCAAATGTTGCAACCCTACATTTGCTGCAATTCAATGATTTGCACAATAATAATTTACTTAATTTAATATATTTTTAACAGTCTTGTTGATCTAAATTCTCTTTTTTTATTTCGATCTACTGTTTCTCCACTAAAAAATGAATAGTTTTAAAAAGCAATTCATGAAAAAGGTGTTGGATATTCAAGAAGTAGAAAAAACTAAATCTCTATTGATGGTCGATTGTAGGCCAGATGCAGAAACCAATTAAGAATCACTGCCGTAGGTGTCACCAAGCAAATGTCAGGCATCAACAAAAATCAAACAGGATAACGATGTCAAAAGATATCTGCATTTTCTGAGACTATGAGAGCTCCAGTGTGCTGTGTTAATACAGTCTTCTTGCAGATGGGCTGACGGCTTAAACTAAAGTCTGTATCACTTTGACTTTCCAGCCTGGGGAACCTTGAGATGTGTACAAGGAAGACAAAGCTCACCAGATGGGTAATTTCAAAAATGTAGGTGTCATAGTGGAGCCTGTTTAAGAAGCGATATAAAATGCAACATAAGGGCACCGGTGTAGGCGGTGCAGAAATGTGGACATTTACATCTTCAACCTCCAGCAGATGGATTACATGTGGTGATTAGAAGCCTTATGACTGTAGCAAACATCCCATTATGGTTTTACGTCAATCCTTGTTAATTAAACAGCTTGTCAATGCTGTGACACGGATTCTGCTCGCCACATCAAGCACGTGTTCATGTAAATAGATTTGGTCTTAGTCTCTCATAATTTAGCTGGTTTATGCTTCATCAGCAAGCAACAGCATTGGCTCCATGGATCTCATTCAGGACATGAGGAGCTGATCGTGGTTATCACGACACTCCTGAGGACTACATTTACAGCTCATTTTCTCGAGTGCCGCTCACAAATGCAGACACATACTCTAGGTCTCTTTCCAAATATAGCTCCATTGGCGAGGGTTGGGCATAGTCACTAAGGCACTGCCAAGCGTGGCTGCTTCAATAATTGAGAAAATGTAAATGACTTTCACTAAAACTCTACAGAAAAATCACCATTCCCATATTACTACATTTAATTACTAATGCAGATGTTGAAATTCATTAACATATTAAAAAAATGTTGTATAAGTGGAAGCATTTCCATATAATCAGGTGGACTGAAAAATCTGAAAAGACATTTTATGTCCTTTGAGTGGGAGTTTATTAGAACATACAAAAAAAAGTTACACATTATATTAAAAAAATTTTAATAGTTTAAAAAGTTTAATTTTGGATATTACAAATCATGTACCACTAGTGTCAGTAGCTTTCTTTCTAATCAAATTGAACTAATCTGAAGTGGCATGTAATGGTGCTATTTATGAATCATTCAAACGTTGATGACTCATACGATTCATTTGGTATCGTTTCAAACTGAAGATGAACAAATGCAAAAAGTTCATCTTCAGTAAAATGCAAAAATCACAAGCTAAAACTATTTAGTCTACCACACTAGCAAATGTCATGATGAAAGTTGTTGTTGCACCCTGCTAAGATAAAACAAAGATTGAATTCAAGTGCCCAACAAAAAAAAAAAACTTCTTTCCTTGACATCTTTCTGATTGCACACCGCCTGCCACCTTGAAACTGCGTCAACAGAATGAGACCTGAAAACAGAAGCCTGACATTAACGCTGAAGTTCACTTTGATTATTATAAGACAATACGTCATCTTTATCTTTCCCTGCTCGAGCTGATGTCATTAGACTGTTTCATTAAAGTCGCTCTGTGCAGTGAACTCATTCAAACTCATACTGCAGCTCATTACGGGCCCAGGGCTGCATTTGCTCATAAAGCACCCACATATCTATCATTTACTCTCTGTGCCTCTGTGTGTAAGAGAGTTTATGTGTGTGATGCTTGTAATGGTACATTACATAAGTAAACTTGTGCTCCATCTAGCCAGGGAAGCAAAGGCACCAGAATCTGAAACTGGACAGGACCGATTTCTCATTGGACAGACTACATACGCCTACTCGACCGCTCCATTGTAACATTATGCGCAGCCTTGCCACAAAATATATTCTAACCTTATTAACAAATGCATAATAGTATCCAAAAGGACTGTAACTGATTATAATGCAGACAGACGCCTCAAGAGCAAGTGTGGGATAAGGTCAAAAACAAATTGACGCACAGTGGGTGAAAGGGTCGTACATTAGCTTGCAAGGACAGTCGTCACCAAAGCTATTTCAACTAAGAACAGCGTGCAATGAACATTGCTAACTCAACAAGACAACAACAGATAAAATTAAATGACAGAGAATTGAAGCAGAACAAACATATCAGTGTAACATTTTCATTTAGTGCAGTTTTTGACAGCAGAGATGGAAAGAGAAGATGTTGCCAGTTATAAGATAAATATAATATATTGCAGCTGACAGAGTAGGAACATTACTTTAAATGTAATGTGTTACAATGTTGATTATTAAAATGTATATAAATGTTACATAATAATTGTATAAAATATACACAAAAACGTAATAAAAACAAATATTGTTAGAATATGTTTTAAAAGAAAGCATCCATTTTAGAGTGTTACTTGTGAAAATTATTGCTGCACCATATTTTAAATATTTATTAAAAGTACAGCAACAAAAGTTACGTTCACTTTTAATGAAAAGTAATATGCTTTAGTATTGTTGTATTGTTTAATTTTAAGTTACTATATATATATATATATATATATATATATATATATATATATATATATATATATATATATATATATATATATATGTGTGTATATATATACACACTATATATGTATGCTAAATATGTATTTTTTATGTAAGGTAACCTTGAATAACAATATTGTAAGTAATTTTCATAAAATGTAAAGATGTAGCATAATATTGTTAGTCATTATAAAAATTTGTGTTTTCAGTTGTACTTGCTGATGAATAAAACAATAGCGCTACTATTTTGAAAATGACAAATTGTACAACTGTTTTGAAAAATTACAACAAAAAAAATGATAAAAAGTAACTGATATTATGGTCTAAATTTAACAAATAACATTTTAAAGTAAACCCATTCGCTTACATAAGACACGTTATCCCCAACAGTGGTGACTGAATTCTGCTTCATTTTTAAAAGGCTGCTTTTCCTTTTCGCTCTCTAACTCCTCTTCACTCGTCCTCAGGTGTTTTGTCATCTTCCTGTGATGTATTTGTGAAACTTTAGCATCCAAGAGTACCTTGACCTTGGACTCTCTCACTCTGTAAGAACAAAAGTATTCTTTCCTTTCTTGAGATCCCAGCCTCCGTGTTTTGACACCCACCGTCATGATGCTCCTAGATTACCATGTATCTGCGTAACGTAGAGCCGAAGCAAGGTGAGCCAGGACATGTGTGTCTCAGATAAGCATCTAGTCTGCAAGCAATAGATTGTGTCACTGACTGTCTTCAATATCTGAGAGCCTGGGACTAATTTGACGGTCTCAATTGAGGATCGTCGGACAGTAATCGATTTTTCTCCCGCTCAATTGACTGTTTGAAATAGACAATGGCCTGGAAAAACAAATATTAGCTCAAATATTAGTTTAAGTTCAAATAGTAACACCCCCTTGAAGATTCACTAGGTCTGATCATCTTGCTACAACAATCCTTAAGTCAACCGTATCTCTCTGCACACACACATCTTCCAAATGAGAGCTGCCTTACGTGCAAGTAAATGATTCAAACCCTACCCAGGCCACACCTCTGCTAGCCACATAAATTATGCTTTCCGCTTAACCATCAACTAATTTCTTTGCTTTAATTTAATTGCTGGGGGGGTTGCATCTTAAACCAGCCCAAGCTGGTTTGCAATTCTTAGTTGGTCTTCCAAACTGGTCAAGCTGGTCTGTTGGCTGGGTTCAGGGTTTCAGTTGGTCAGCCAGGGAGCTAAGCTGGTCAGCTAACTACACCACAAGGGAGAAAAAAAATTAGAAAAATGGAAGAGGTCATTTTCTGCCATTATCTGTTAGATTCATTTAAAATATGTCTGGAAAAAAATATTCCTTCATATTAACACAAAACATTGGGTCCATTAGAGTGGATCATTCCATCAGTACTGAAAATGCACAAGCGTTCTGCTTGATTTAGAGCTACAGTGAGTGCGAGCTCATTAGCAGCAGAGCTTTGCTTATAAAAATAAGATACAGTTCTATAGTTAAATTCAAGGACATGCAAGTGTCTAAAATGCCTGTGCACAGTTCAGTTGAACTATAAAATTTGCATAATTCTGTTAAACTGAATGTCCAAAGTAACCCGTTTGCTGAAATAACCCCAACACTGAAATAAGAGTGCATGGTTTATCTGTCAATCAGCTGAGCATGAGAGTTGAAGAGTACAATGACCGTGTTTCAGAGGTGTGTTATAAAATGTCAGGTGTATATACATAGTTATTAAGAATAATGCAGTGACATTTCAATCATAAATGAAGACACCATAATCCAGAGAAAGAGAAGAAAGAAGGCAGTTTTTTATTAAGTTATTAAATTAATTATTATTAAGTGAAGAAAAATTAGGAGTAGTTGGGATGTATACCAACTAATGGTATTCTAGGGAGTCTTATCCATTGCTTTGTATGATTGTTGACAATTTAAATATGTCTGTAGCAGTCTTATACATTAACATGATGGCTATAATTACATTACATTGATATTTACAGTTTATTTACAATTGTCCTTTTCTGTTTATTTACAACATTTCCTTTATTAGTATCTGCATAAATTAGTGAGCGAGAAAGGGGGGTTACAAAAGAGTGGATTTTGAAAATTGCTAAGGGCCCCCAAATGATTGAGCCTGCCCCTGCTCATTGCAACAATGCCTGCAATTCTGCCTCAGAATTTGAAACATTACCCAAAATGACATACCCAAACTAAAACAGATGCAGTTCATGAACCCTTTACACTAAAAGCATAAGTATGGTCTCCATTTTAAAGCAGAAATTTTGCAGTTTATTGTGAAGCCATAATTAATTATTGTCATAATGGAAAAAAAAATGTTCTAATAGCTTTAAACTTTTGTAAAGCTATTAGAAATGTATTTTTATGAAATATCTTTATGAAGTCGGCCTTGCTGCAATCTAGAAATGCACTCCAGAATCTGAAATCAGAAGAGAAGTTTTATTGAATGTTTTTTAAGATCAGGTCATGTGATTTTATATTGAGAAGACTCTAAAATGCTAAATTATGTTTATTGCCATCTTCTAAGCATCCATTCAGTGTATTGTCTCTATTATTTTGTGGTGCAAACTGCCCCATTCAGTTTCAGTGCACCATTCACACATTCACACCTCTCCAGCCTGGTTATGGGTCTAATTATTCTTTTATTTTGTCTCTATTAGAATTATTGACGATGTTCTATTCAAGCAGATTTAATCCCTCATTTCTTTCATCAAACTTCTCACTTCACCTTCTTTGAAACTGTATCAAATGCCCTTCATGAAAAAAGAAACATTTCAAAATTATTCGTAATAACAGCTAGGTGGCAGCCTGACAGGTGCATCTACTAGCTTAGCACAACATCAATACATGTCAATTTATGAGATTTTGCTCCAAAATGATTTTATATCACAAGTCGAGTCTTTTTAAATCACCTGCTGTGATGTGGCTACAGATCAAAAAATCTGACTGAAAATATATTCTTTTATGGTTTTCTGCACAATGAGAATATAATCTATTATTATGAAAATGCCCGACATGGCATGAAGAACACAGATAAACCATATATCATCACAATCGTATATTTATTGTCTTCAAAAGTGTCTATCTGCATGTTATAGCGATCTCTAGAAGCCTCTGTTAGTTCCTGGACTGTCACATGGTATGCTTGTTCTTCAGTGCCATTTGTGGACTAAATGTGCACAGAGTATGAATCGAAAACACAGCACTCGTAATGATTACAACGGCGCATTTTGGGTAAAAATTGAATAAATATTGCTCCTCTGTATAGAAATTTGGCAAACATATGAAAATCCATCAATATTTCTCCAAATGTGCATGCTTTTGAGCTCAAGGCCCAGAGGGATATTGTTTTGTCAAGCATTTTCATGACTATTGCCTCAATTGGCAGCTTGCTAGGTTTTGGAACAAGCGCGATAGATCCAAATTTAAAATAATAGATACGTTTTTAACAAACACATCAGAATTCACACAATACACAAAAAGCTTTCTCTGTGTACTCTTCCCAGAGGCAACTCATTTTATCTGATCTGTATGAGATGTTGACCTTTGCATTAGTAATGCAAGTAGGTCAAGAACCGGAGCTCCGTATGAGTCTACACATGAATATGGTGATTCTCAAACTCTATATCTGGAAGGCTCACCCAGCCATCAGACTGATGAATGCAGTATTTGGCAGGTCGGCATCACATGTGTGATTTATGGCAGCATGATCCTGAACAGTGTTGATTGGCCTGATTGTTTCATTCAGTACCAGGAGCTACCTGAGCAGCATACAGCCAACCAAGGGAAATCAGAAGATTTGCTTTCATGGTCAGGTAAAGATTGAAGAATGACTATGAAACCAGATTCAAATAAAGCTGCTTTTGGACGAGTTTCTATTCGCAAACTTTCTGGGATCTCCATGTAAATAAAACAGAAGAGAAGAAAAATTTCCGTAGTGTGCAGAGGGTTCCAGTAGCATTCAGTCTGTGAAATGAGTAAGCGTTGTGGGGAGCTGCAATCTCATATTTCTTTCTCTCAATGTTTTCTTTACCTTCATCTGAGATGTTACCTAAAATAGGGTGAAGTTTTGCACACATCAATTCCCTCTGTGGAATTTGCTCATCTGAGGTGAATGCTCACCATGTAACAGACTCAGTATGTGATGTGTTAGCAAAGCCTGGGTTTATTCTAGAAAAAGACTCATTATCAACAGACTACACATTAAAAGCCCATTCAGTTACACAGCAGCATCAAATTACATTATGATAATCTCCATTGTCAGAGACAGATTCCGAGAAAGGCCTTTGGGGACACATGCAAGCATGCTGGCAAAACAACCTTGAGACATCTGGTACATTAGAGAGGTGAAAGAACTTTGCATATGCTGTTAAAGGGTGCGAAATGGTTCAAAAAATTCATAGAAATGCCAAATGAATTCAATTTAAGTGGAAAAGCATCGTTATGTATCTGTCTGTTTGTTTGCGGACTAATTAGGTGTCAATAATTCATGGAAACTGTACAGTTTCTGCCCGTTTCGGCAGCTGCCTCCACATGGCCAACCAATACAGTTTGAATATATGTATTCAGTAGTGGTCAAATGATGATGAATTATATTAATACACTTTTTTTTTCAAACTGTAAGATTTTTTTCTCATGTTTTTGAAAGTAGTAACTAGACTATTTATTTGATTACAGTAAAAACCGTAATGTGAAATATTATTACAATTTCAAATAACTTTTTATTTGAATATATTTTAACATGTAATTTATTCCTGTGATGGCAAAGCTGAATTTTCAGCAGTTACTCCACACTTGATCCTTCAGAAATCATTCTAATATGCGGATTTAGTGCTTAAGAAACATTTATCAATGTTGAAAACAGTTGTGCTGCTTATTATTTTTGTGAAAAACATGATATATTTTATTAAGTAAAAAACAGCATTTATTTGAAAGAGTAAAACAATTATAGTTACAGATGTTTCCTGTCACTTTTGATCAATTTAATTTGTTCTTGATAATTAATTATTTTAATTTCTTTTTAAAGTTGCTTCCCCCAAATTTTGAATGGTAGAGTATATACATTAAGACTATTATTATTGCTGTTTTCTGAATTTCCTGATATGCGTAATTCTACAACCAGAACCAAAGACATTACATGCAAATAACAGCTATTGGCAGGTGCAATTAAGTTTTAGTGAATTCCCCCAAGTACTGCGTAGCAGCAGCACATCTGATGGAACATCAGTCAGGACTCGCTGGACTTGTCTGGGCAGACGTTTATGAAAGTCTAATGGGCCCTCTGGAACTGAAGTGGAGTGATACGAAAAAGCCCTTTTTATCCAGCTACACAATGTCTCTGCCATCACAGATTGATCCAACAAATACAACAGCTTGCGTTTGTTGGATAAACAGACTTAAGTGTGAAATTACAGCTTTGGATTTGCCTCCTATACAGTGTCACACAAGATTGTGATGGCTGGAAGACAATTTGCGATTCTTTGCTACTTTCATTTTCACGATGAATCATTGAACAGAAAATGAATGGAAACAGTGTTATGCAAGATAATTAGGTTTGTACTATAAAGTTGGTGTATTTTTAATATTCATATAACAAATTAGGACAAAAAGCTCCATATTATATATAATTTTGTATCTTTCCATTCCTTCAGAATTTGGCGGAGATGTTTTACAGTGTTAGTTTCAAAGTATTACACTAAAATGAAGTTAAATTTACATCAAAACCCCAAAGCTTTTAAGATAGAAAAAAACCTTTATAATAAAGAAAGATGAATTACCATAGTTTAAAGAGAATTGTATGGGCAGAATGATGACACTTCAGTAATTATGGGTCTTAGGTAACACGTATATTACAAGTCGGATCCTAAGTAGGAGTTATTGAGAACCACGTTGTTATTGTGCACTTTAGCATGGTACTTAACATCAGTTTACTCTGGGGAGAAGGTTACTGCAGTGAGGCTGTAGATAAAGTGTGGGTGGAAAAGAATGACAAGTGCATTTGCTTAATCAAGAGAGATGCATTCATTGGTGGTTATCTGAGCTGTTGTATCCTGAATGTATAATATCTATCTCAGCCATAATCTTGTAAACCTCCCTAACATAAGTTATATATCTTCTATACTGCCGTATATACCAGTGTAACAAAGTTCGTAAATATGGGAAGAAGGAGGCGGGAACCGGCGAACATTCAACAATTTTAATTAACAAATAAACCAACAACGAAACAAAAAAGTATAAGGGCGGCAGTTCCTCACGGCGACTGCCGCCCACACAAACCAAATAAAACACAACATAAAATCCAGGCCTGGTCCTCTCTCGTCCTTCACTGTCGTCGCTCCTCCTTTATGCTTCCGGAGCTCCTCCGTGGGGAACTCGAGACCGGTGCGCCGAGCACCTGAAGCTCGTTAACTCTCGCGTCACCGGCCTCGCGCCGTTCCCTCACGGCTCTCGCCCGCCCTGCTCGTCACAACCAGCAAATGCATCCAAATAACTCCACAATGAAGCTCATATGGGGGAGTCCAGGCTAATTGTCACACTTCATACTTCAGTTAATATTTCAGAGGTTATGTTTAATATTCGAGTCATTTTTTGTAAAAACAAATAGAAAAAAAAAACATGAACACTTCAAAGAGTCATTTTGACAAAATCTTTTAAATACAACTCTTGTGACAACTAGCCCCGGTCTCTACTACATGATGATATTTGTGGCATGAAACAAATACAATTTGTATCTGCCTCATGGGAAGGATAAAGGAACCTGCCTCATCTGATTGCAGACAAACAAAACAGCAAGAGACAGCCACAAAACACAGCTCTGCTTTAACCACCAGCTACAAGTGACTGGAATCTAATCAGTTTTCCAGCACTGACTGATGCCCAAGAGTGCAGCAGTTGAAAACGAATCTGTAAGGTTTAAACATGGTCAGATTTTTAATTATGGAGTACTCGGATTGCTGACATAGCGAGCATTGGCCTAATAATGCCCATGCGAGGCTGTTCAACTTCAAATGTGCTGATGGAGGAGGATGGGCCATACGGTTTGAGCCAGAGATCCATCTTAAAGACCTCAGGGCTTGTAACTTCAGGCCTTGACATGAAAAATATGTCAGATTGAATCCTGAGCACATTCCCAAGGTCCTATAAGAATCATCTAAGACATCTCTGTCTTAATCTTTCAGCATCTGCTTCATACCGTACTTGAGAAGGCCAGAAACTGAAAGGAACCCTGTCAGGGTCTGTTATAATAATCACTAAAGCTGAGGCAAGGGAACTGCAGTAGATACGAGTTTCAGAAGCACACTAGCACCCGTTGCCAGACCTTAAACCCATTCAAACTGAGCGCTAACCTGCTCTGCACCGAAACTCTACTCAAAATGCTTTGAACTGAATGTGACTGCATGTCCTGCAGCCATAAAGCTAGGCGGTGATTTTCCCTGAACCTGTCAGTCGTGCATGGACAGACCACTTTCATAATCCAATAACTCCACAAGCATAGAATGTCAATCCAGAGCTCCTATGCAGCAGCAGCCCTCTGCATCTCACCAAATGTCAACATGTTAATCTATACCATTTCCCTGCCTTATAGGAGCAGTTTACCTAAAAATTAAGTTCTGACATCAATTACTCACCCTCATGTCATTCCAAATCTGTATGACTGACTTGTACGGAGCCCCTAAAGGGACGTGGTGGTGGAAAAAAAAATGGGATGGCAGGAATTTTATTTTAAAGAAATCCTTTGCGTTCCCTCGCAAAGATGTTTGCGTTCGCACGCAAAGATATTATCGTTCCCTTGCAAAACCTGTTGTGAGCTCGGACAAAACCTTCCTGTTTAATGTCCCGCTGGCTGGCAGTAGTGTTTATTAAGTCAGCTCGAGCATTTATACACAAAAATAATGCGCGGCTCATTTAGAGTTTGAATTTTCCTCAAACAAGCTTTATAATATATAAATTGGTCTCTATTAGCAGGCGGCAGTGAGACAAGTTCGAGGGGACCGTCTGAAAAGTGCAAAATGAGAAAAGCATTTCTACAAAAATAGTCATTAATAACTTCAATGTTACACACAGTAGTGTAACAAAACTCAGTTAAAACATCACTGCTCTCCTGATGGTTACACCACTTAGTTTGGCAAGTAGCACAAAACGGCCCTCTTTACACAAATGATGTTATGCAGTTTACATACTTACAACCAGCATGGACCAGCATGATAAATGCTTACTGAATTTGATGGTCTTACAAGTTATTAAATGTTTTACTATTAACAGTGAAGTTACTGATTTTGTTTCATAATCATCATAAAAGTTTTATATATATATATATATATTTTTTTTTTATCAAACTAAGTTTTCTAGTACAACCAGCAGGAGAGCAGTGTTACAGTGAAGTTATTGAGCGTTTTTCATAATATAAAATGAGAAAAAGGGTTTTGGGTTTTGCACTTTTCAGACGGTCTCTTGTCTTGCCGCCAGCTTGTAGAGACAAATTTATATATTGTAAAGCACATTTGAGGAAAATTGGGTTGTTGTAGCTCGTTGTCTATGTTACTTTGATTGGAAATAGCTGCATTTGTTTTTTAACAACGTTTAATTCACGAGTTATTGATCCGGGAAGCTCGAATATGTGAATATATTGCCAACTTTACTGAACTCCTTAGACACTGACTGCATTTCTATATATTTGAGTCAAACAAGTTCAAACTCTAAATGTGCCGCGCATCATTTGTGTGTATTAATGCTCGAGCTGACTTAATAAACACTACTGCCAGCCAGAGGGACATTAAACAGGAAGGTTTTGTCCGAGCTCACAACAGGTTTACGATAACATCTTTGCGTGCGAACGCAAACATCTTTGCGAGGGAACGCAAAAGATTTCTTTCAAAAAAATTCCTCCCATCCCATTTTTTTTTCCACCACCACGTCCCTTTAGGGGCTCCGTAGACTTGTGAGACAAAAGAGAAAATCTGAATAATAATGAAAGTGAATGAAGACTGGGCTAGTCAAGCTTCAAAATTTCAAACATTAGGCATTATAAAATTATCACAAAATTATTATATAAACTATATATAAAAATAAATATATAATAATTATATAAACTATTGCACTTTATTCCAATTCTAAAAAGTAATAAAAATAGATCTGTGTGAAGAATGAAACTAAAATTTAAACCATTACACAAAAAAAGCATTCTATTAAAGCAGACCCTGCCAATAGATCAGTTGATCCAGTTTACACAACAGGTCTGATTGATTCATTAGTCATTTACAGGTTAGATCCATTCACTTTCATTTACTGATTCAATGATTCAGTCACTAAAAGCGCAGGGCTGTGCTTTTCCCAAAAGCATGGTGAGCTAAGTTGATCGTAGAGACCATTGGTGGCTTATGGGAAACACAGCACAGATCCCTTCTCAAGTTCATCTCACTGATTTAATGATTCAGTCATTAACAGCTCAGACCAATTCTCAAGTTCAATTTAATGAGTCAATTATTTAGTCATCAACATCTCAAGATTGCATTTCCCAAAAGCATAGTGAGCTAAGTTGATCGTAGAGAACATTGGTGGCAATGGTCTTTACAATCACCTTGGGCTCACAATGGTTTTTGCGAAACTCAGCCCAGATCTATTCTCAAGTTCAAATCACAGACTTCATGATTGTTATTCCAACTCAGATGAATTCTCAAATTCAGTTCACTGATTCAATTATTTAGTCATCAACAGCTCAGATCTATTCTCAAGTTCATCTCTCTGATTTAATTATTCAGTCATTAAGAGTTCAGATCAATTCACAGATTCAATTATTTAGTTATTTATAAACAGCTCAAATCAAGCCAGTGTCAGAAATCGCACACTTTCTAGACTAGGTACATATTTTGAATAAGTACATTCTATATAGCATGAATGCGTGTAGTATGAATCTAATTTGGACGTACTACATTCGCCATGTTGCCCTCATCACGTGACCAACGAGAGTCAGTTGCGTCTCGTCACTTCCATGCACAAATCCTCTCCAGTGGCCTAATGGGATTGTAAAGTATCCATCTTATGCACACTTCAGAATGTCACCAGAAGTACTAGGTCATCCAGGTACTTTTTTCCTACTCTTTTATGAGTACTCTGAAAATCACATACTTCTTTTGTGGTACAACGTTTTTCACCTACAACATAGAAGGGAAGTTTCAATTTCGGATGCAGTCGTATTCTCAACTTCAAATTATTGGATTAATGATTGAGTCATTAACAGCTTAGATCAATTCTCAAGTTGAATTTACTTTTAATTTAGTCATTAATACCATAGTGGAAAAGAGGATTACCAGTGAATGACGACTGAAACAGATTTTAGTCTGTTTCATGCATTAAGATATCAAATGTCTTCAGAAAACTAGCACACCGACCACACAAACTACATTTAGTACTTGTGTGTCATTTATCAAGCTTGAAAGCTCCATTCCCAATTTGTTGTAATTGCTCAGAAAGTCCACAGAAGTCATATGACATGGTTTAGAAGAACATGAGGGTGAGTAAATAAAAAACAAGTGAGCTAATGTGTACTAATCCTTTAACAATATTATCTTAGCTTATTTAATTATTAATTTGATCTTTTTTAAAAAGGACCCGGTGGTCCAATCCAAACAGCATCTATAGCTACCTCCAGATGCAAAGAAACAACACTGTGCTAGCGCTGCAATTTCAGTATCAGTGTTCAATTAAAGTTGTTATGACAGTGCGAGCAAGCAGAAGACAGGGCAGTGGAGGAGTGAGATGGACTCCTCAGGCGGTGTAGAGATCCAGCAAGTCGTCAGGGTGTGATATGGCACCGAAAGATAAGACTGTAACTCTACAGTCGGCTGATATATGTTCAGCACGGTTAGCAAGGCCAGATACACAGCGTGAAAGATATAAAAACATGAGAAAAGAGAAAGATACAGCACGCGGGTTTCTCTGCGCACAGAAAAATCAAACAACAAACACTATTAGGGACCTATCGTCAATCTAGTGTCATTAGGAAACAGTGTGTTGTGTTGGTGAGATGCCCATTCAATAAAAATAGAATTATGGCTCTCAGTATTTCTCTGAAGATGTCATTTAAAGTATAAATTATGAGTTTAAAAGAATTATGGGTAATATCCAAACATACTCACTTGGTGACGGCTCCTTGTCGGCACACTGTAAAACAAACTACCGCTGTCAAGTACAGAGTATATCTGACGTCAATATGACCTTTTGTCAATATACTCATTACATTCATGACATTTCCATACCACAACGACTGAAATAGTAATCAATGTCAAAAATAAGTGCGATTGACTTGACATTAAACTGTAATTTTAGATGTCAATCATGTTTCTTTATGGAATTTGTCACTATAGATCATAATTCGTTACATGGCTGAACTTTCCAAAGTTTTTCATTCAAACTTTAAAACTTTCATCATCAGTTTATTAAAACAATGAAACTGAACTCAGACGTTACGTAAACAAGAAAATATTATTAACCTGAAATCAGTCAATTCAATTCAAATTGAAAAGAGGTCAGCCCAAACCAATTTGTGCTTGCTATTTTGGCATCTCTTGCACCCTGCACTCTCCATAAAACACTAATGCTATTGTTTGCATCAGAATATGATTCATTTTGCAGAGGTGTATCTGTCGTCATGTCTCAAATGAGATGGTCATGTGGACAGGGTTGACACTGACTCACCCAGAAGAGGTGCTGTAAAACTCGTCATAGGTTGTAATGAGCCAACGGGCGTTTTGCTGAGAGTGCACAGTCACTTGTGAGAGCTTCATATGTCACTGTGACAACCACTGAGACAACACAAGGTGAAGTGATATGGAAAATATGAGGACATTAGTGTCTGGTCAGGCAGTGCCACTGGGAAGGTCGTGCGCTACAGAGCAAAAATATTTCCTGGTAACAAACTTTATAATGATGTATCTCAGTATACAGTATAATGGTGTTTATGTCTGCAAACAAAGAAATTGACTTAATTTGTTTGGCATTTGCTTCAATTGAAAAGGAATGTTATATTAAACAGTAGTCACTGTATATTAAAACAAATCATTTCATCTTCATTTTAACATATACATTTATGTATATAAATAGGTGTTATTAGTTATTGTCAAGCATGGCAACTAGGCAAGTCACATACAGTGACAACAAGTTAAATCTGTAATTCATTTTGAAAATCATGCCTTTTTAGAAATGTCTCGAGAAAAATATAAATTAAAAAAAAAAAAGTTTAAGCATCTACCGTCATGTAAGCTTATGTGTTTGTATATGTATATATGTTTTTGGCATTGCAAGGAGAAGACCAAAGATAAGCCGTTAAACAAAAAAAAAAAGCACAAACAGGAAATGATGAGTCAAGCTTTAACTTCACACTACAGCTTAATTCCCAAATCCTTCCTGTCACTTCTGACAAATGGCAAACTTCCTTATATGCCTACAAGAATTTAAATGAACAGATGATCATGTCGGCTAACATATAAGCAACGTAATTGATGATGATGATTCTAAACAAATGGAGGTTAATGAAAACGAGGAGGTGACAAGTTGATTAAAGAGAGAGTGGGAGATCGCTCAATGAGCAATCAGTCTCAGAGAGCTGACAGAGCAGCCAGAACAAACGACCTCTCTTCACCTTTCTGTCTGCGGCAGTCTGACCATCAATGCCATTTCTTCTCTGCTTATATGGCTGTATGTGAGCAAACACCACACACACACGGCAAACAACCGACATCCCATTTCATTTGCATCATTTACATAAGTTAGTGGGTCTTTGTGGCAGCTTCAGGCAGGACCTTACAGCTGAACCCAGAACAGAGCGAGACACAGAGGCTGATGAAACAGGTGCGGCGATGGCGGTCTGTGGGGAAGACATCAAAGATGCAAGACGGGAAAAAAAAAAACAAGAGCACTACTCACAGAGCCTGAGAAAATGACAGATTTTAAGCCCCACACAGAGAAATGGCTCACATCAACAGAAACAATATGCCAAATGCCACCAGCCACTAAGACCCAAAATAAACCAGAGTCAGAAAAGGGCACGTGGAGAATGAGTTATACAGAAACAAAACTGTCTTGGAGCCAAATCGAATGCAACTGCCACTGATAATATCAATTTATTACCATCGCAGACGAAAACGAGGAGATTGGAAATAAACATCTGGATTTTGTCATCAACGAATAGTGAAAATGTTTTCATCTGCACATTAAGACTGATTTCATTTCAGATAAAGAATGAGTTTCATTTCAAGTGTCAGAGAACTAATTTTGTGGGATGAAACATTTCAATGAAATTACATCCTGCAAAGATTATTTGCAATTTGTGTAAAAGAATCAAAACAAGCTCTTTAAAAATGTAGTTAATTTTAGGAAAAGGAAAAAGGGTCGTCTCAGGGACAAAGAGAAACTGAAAATAGATTGGAGAGGACATTCACCCTTCATAATATACCATAATGTGGCAGAATTAAGGTCAATGTGGCTTTGGGAGACAGTTTATGGGGGTGTTTATCCAACATAAATCCCTGTTGAGGTCAAATTTATAGGGCTGGTGTGACTGATGAAGTAATGTACAAACTGCATCTTTCTTGTTTGTCACCATTCTCTGCTACTTAAAGGTGAAGTACATAAATCTTTTCAGGATTTCAATACTTTCACAAAATGTCTGTCAGCCATCTCACCTCAACCTCTAACACAAACAATGGCGTAAATTATTTTCTTTTTTTCCATTTCAGTGGGAGTCAATGTGGTCCAAATCATTTGTATGGACAAAAAAAAAAAAAAAGTAACATTCTTTAAACTATTTTATTTTGTGTTCTAAAGAAGAAAGTCACAGGTTTAAAACAACATGAGGGTTAATAAATGACAATTTTTCATTCTCATGGGAAAGGATGAGAGAAATGGTGATTAACATAAAAGTAAAATTGCTGAGTAAATGTGTAAATTTTCAGTTGACACCAATTTAGACTAGTTTAAATACTTTTTTGTCTGCGCTTACTTGTATAATGTGCATACGTGAACGAGATATAAATTAGCAGACAATTTACTGAGGCTTTTGGAATCCAATAAGCATAGAGAATACTACAGGAATTACAAAGCGATATAGAGACGGTAAGATAGTGTGGCTTTAAAAGAGCCAGTAATAATAGGGAGCCCATGGCCCAGAAAAGAGGAAGTGAGATGGCATGAGCAGCCCAGGAGCCAAGCTCAGCTGCCAAACAATTTACCCCCAGTTGCCCAAGAGGGCAGAGTTCAAAGAGTGCTGACAATAACTGCATCCAAAAGAGAAGTGGGGGGAAGAGAGAGAAAAACCCTAGCATAGGTTACTGTCATCCATTATCCTGTCTTAGACTAAGGGCCTTAAGCAAAACCTGAGAAAGCCTACAACTACTGAAAAGGGAAGGTTATACACAAAATAATAAAGAAAATAAGAAGTTTGGGGTTCTCAACATTCAGATTAATAAATGTTATGGATTCCCCTAATATGGCTGAGCACATGATAAATTGCAGTCTTATATTTTAATTTTGACAATAAAAAAAATATATGAATTTCATTCTGATTATGGATTTTAGATATGAATTGAGATAAATGTTCTCAATTTATTTCCCAATTGACAGACCTAATGTAGTGTATATATGTGCTTTCTGATGGAAACAGTGGACTGTTTACAAAGGTCGGGGCTGCTACATTGAGCGATTATGACAAAGAACTTGCTAGATAATTGCTAGTAAACAAGATATCTGTCTGTATTTGACAAACAGCCCCTTCTGATGCACGGCGGTCCATTAGACACCCCTAAATGTCAAGTAAAAAGCCAGTGAAATGTGATAGTTCAGACTGCACCTTCTCTTCTGAATGGACGGTTCTAGATCGCAATAAATTACAATGGGCAGCAGGTGTAAAGTCGATAGCCAAAACTTTGGCTTGTCAGACCAACAGCCTTAAAAGTAAAGGCAAAAAAAATTAAATGTGAATGCTTATAAATAGAACTAAAGAACAGGAACATTTGCTCTGGTCAGGACAGGACAGGACTGTCAAGAACAACTCCAAGGTTCATGATCATGTGTCCACAGAATTAAGCTCAGGTGCTTCATTTTAAGGTCGGGCCAGGCTTCCAGCAATATTTGATAATGGCAAAAGTTCAACAGACAGTGACCGACAAATTAGAGGTTTTTCTTTGGTCCCATAATGCCATATTTGTCTTGATCGTAACGGCTGAGGAATTGAATTGGTTCACATTAAATAAACGTTTGTTGGGAGCATTTCGAAATGGCAACCAACAGATAAATCTAAATTAGTCTCAGCAGACCACGTGTCTATGTCAGAAACAGTCCAAATTAATCGAATAACCCTTTTAGAAAAAAATTCTCCATCCGCAAGTATTTACAAGACACCGCATGAAATGAACTAAAGGACCAATAGATTCTTTCAACAAGTAATTAATTTGTTCCTCATCAAAAGCAAATGGATGCAGCCAAAATGCACTAGATGCAAAACATCTGAAACAGTGACAGAAAAATATAAATACTCCTGATATTCCATTATGATATTCTTTCAAGGCTATGCATTATTTGCCATATAAGCCTGATGATTGACAGGACAAGAGAATAAGATGATTGCAATAAAATCCTATGAAAGAGAAAAGTGTTTTATTTTGTAGTTACTTTGAGAGTTATAAAAGTCTCCCTTTTAAATTTAAGCAATTAGTGCTAAACCACCTAAGTCTGGATGTGATTTTAGGCTTATAAATCTCAAGTCTAAGGGGAGAGCTAGTTATATCCGATCTAGGAGCAAAAACCCACACAATTTACAAAAACATTTTCTATGGCAACTGAAAGCGTCCCAAATGAGGTGAAATGCCAAATTCTGAATAAAACGGAAATATGAGTGGACTCTATAAAAAGAGTGAGTGAGTACGGCATAGACTGTTAACATCTGAACTGATCAGAGCATCAGCTTTCATAATATCATCTAATTGGTCTACATGTTTGCTAATGCATTATTTAACTTTGCCCTCTACCTTCATAAAAGTTTTCATAGACTAGTTAAATCACAAACGACGTGTTAGTTTCAACCAGTGAGTCAATATCAAATGTCCTGTCACTGATGAAGTCACACTGTGAGTGTGATTGAGTCAGACTGACACGCTCCAGTGTCATCAACAATCGCAAGCTGTTCTCATTCACTCAAGCAAGATTTTCTTTGTCATCAAGCCTTCCAGATGGAGCCCTTGACTGACCATGGCATCATCTGTTACACTTTACCGCAACTGTTTGAATGAAACTAGGACAGCAAAGCGCTAATTCACATAATACTGTCAACCAATAAGTATAGAGAATACTACAGTCAAGAATGAACAGACCAACATGTCTATTAAGTGTTCTATCTTAAAAACAGGTAGCACATGCTGTACTGTGTCAACTCCTCTGGCTTATGAACACTGACTCTATTTCTGCCCTGTGGGTCTTGCTTTCTCTTTACAAACTGGACAATTTCAATAGCATGTAAAGTGCGTGGTGTGTGTAGATATCTTGGCAAAGGCAAAGGTTTTGAGACGCATTTGCACGTTGAGAAGGTCACATGTTGTTTGTATTGTGCTGTGTGGGAAGTCTGCTCGCGTTAAACAGGCCTGTCCAGATATGCATCAGTCTATTCGAAATGCCATTTCATGAAGTTTCGCCTTTCAATACCCTTGTTAACCTGAGTCTGCTGACAAGAAGAAATACGGAAGAATTAATGTGCAACATTGAATATAGACAAGCCACAGGTCAAAATCATAATTAAGTAAAAATATATTCAATACAATAAACACTGCTATCATTCGAAAGTTGGGGGGGGGGGGGTTTAAAGAAAGAAATTAATATCTGTATTCAACAAAGACATTAAACTGATCAAAAGTGACAAAAAAGACATTTATATTTGAAACAAATGCTGTTATTGTAAACTTTGTATTAAAGTATCCTGAAAAAATGTATCATGCATAAAATATAGCAAGACTATATTATACACAAGTAGTTAATTTGATGTACAAAGACATACTAGTGCAAGGAGTGGTGCTAATTACGTATGTTTTGTTTGTAGGTAGTATAGTTTAGTTATAGTGTCTTGCATGCTGAAGATGTTTCTATCTACCTCTTTTGTTGTATGTTAGTTTAGTTCTTTAACTTTAGTAAGATGTTTTTTCATTGCACCTCTGCTCTTTTGCTCCCTCCTCTCCTCCAGATTGTCTGTGATTGTTTGTTTATTCTTGTTAAGTTGTACATATTGTAAATATTACTTTATTACTTTACTTCATTACTTTATTACTTCACTATCATAATTAACCAAATTAAAACTTTGCAACTAATTTGCTGGCTGGTTGTTGGTCCTTTTTCTTCTGCCATTCCTGTACTGTCATTACACACACCTGCAACTATTTTGTTATGTCTAATATTCCTAGACAATTAACATCTAATTAATGAGGGGTGTAACGATAATTGATAATAATAAATGCGTCTTAAGCATCAAATCATCATATTACAATGATTTCTGAAGGATCATGTGACAGTGAAGACTGGAGTAATGATGCTGAAAAAGATTTAATAATATCACTTTTTGCTTTTTATCAAATAAATTTAGCAAATAAGCATAAGCCACCTCTTTCAAAAACATTTAAGCAGGGATGGTTGAAACTAAAACTAGCAAAATTATACAGGCTTTCATGTCTAAGATTCATTAGTCAACTTAAGACAAAGCAAGACTAAATACTGTATATTTAGTATTCACTTTGTGAGCGTGATTATAGTTTCATGTATGAAAACCCATTTACAGTATACTGTGTGATACTGTGTGAAAAAAATACTGCGCATCATATTATAAAGACATGTTCACAAAATTACATAATTGGCTTTTCTATGTAAGGCTAAAGCAAATTATTGAAAAATTATAGAGACAATATTTACTTTTGCATTAAGCTGAGACCATATATTTTACTATTAGAGTAATATTAGATTTATTATCCTTTCAAGTAAAACAAAATATTTTATGAGTCTATAAAAATACTGAATAAAAAAAAAATAGAATAAAACGTAATTAATCTCATGATTTAACCTGTCTTTAGAAAGCAAAAATTAACCTGAAAAAATATATAAAGTATTTAATAATATTGCAAAAAATATTTAATCTCTATATTTAGAGTTGAAAGATGGCATGCTATTGAATTAATCTCTAAAGCATGTGTTTCTCGCACATTTTCCACAGCCATGACACCAGTTTGACAACCCATGTACTACTAAATTTTGAAAATAAGTTGTTTGTGCACATACCTAAAATACACCACGATGACAACTCCACATACATGTGGAAAGAGACGCAGAAGACAGGAAGGCATGACAACTGGATAAATTGATACTGAAAAATTGCTCCCTGCTCAATACAAAAAGTCAACACAAACTGAGTTGACCTTTAGAGATCTGTATTCCAAAGGCTTTAAAGTTTTCACATGAACCCGCTGGCATATGGTATACTGTGTTTAGCTCACTTGTGATGGGCAGTTACATGGTTAATACCAAGGCGAAGCTTTTAATATAAAACATTCTGCCTGCTATTAAAGTAACTAGTGAGCATTGAGGTACGAAGCTTTAATACCTTCACAGAGTCACGGAGCCATGCCAAATGCTAAATTACTGGCTTCATGCTGTACAGTGATCCCGTCACTGCGCATATGATTCTGTACCTGTGTTTTTTTCCCAGAATCCTCTCTGGATGATGCGATAATGAGCCATCTGTCATTGTCATTGTAATTAATCTGCTGGTATTTAGTGGATAATGAGATGCTGTCGTGTCATCTTTTTTTCTATCTTCTACACTCCAGACCCTGTAAGAAGAAATGAAAGGAGGGTGTTGTCCATGTATCTGAGCTGCCAGATGGGATCTGTTGTTTACTTCAAAGGGTTTTTTTCCTGAAATGGCCATTATATAGGGAATTGTTTGTGTGACAACCTTGTTTTAGTGCAACTAAGATGGCACAAACAAATGTCATGCCAAAGACAAGACACGGACTGAGCACTGCAGAGAGGCTTCGCTGACATGACGTTTCTGCCACACTTTGCCAAAAGATGACAAGATCCTATGGGCCACGGAATCCATGTAGAATGTCTTCTATGCAGACTGGAAAATCTTTTTCAATCATAAGTGAAAATTAAGTGGTGGTCTAGATGGGCACACCACTTGAGATGGAAATTGCACTGCCACATGTAATTTCACACGATGGTACAGCTCTCACATCTATACCACTTCCTGTTCCATCCTGTTGTAGGTACAGATGAGGAATATCCCCCGAGGAGGGCGTGAAACTTTATTATGCTTCATGGGTGGACCGACATGGACTATGTCACCTCGTAACAGGAAATACAGGGGACTGGATTGAGTATCAACACCCCTGTTTATCTTACTGCTAATTCAAACGTCAAACCAGAAGCCTTGCAAAAAAAAAAAAAAAAAAAAATTAAAAAAAATCTCCAGCCTATGTTATCTGACATCTAGAGCCAACAGCAAAACCAATTTACAGGCAAATTGGGTGAGGACATGACAAAACAAAAATGTCAGTAAGCTTGAGATTAATGCTCAAAAGTCTGAGCCATACACATTATTCATTTTCAAACCATTTACTGTGCATGGTTTTAATTATTGATGTTTGCCATCAATTGTTCGTAGGCGATGAATTCTGCTACGTTTATCAATAGAGTAAATGGCTGAAAGATTTTCAAAGAGTCTGTCATTCAAGATGAATAAAATACCAGAAAAACAGAATAGTAGGTAGTAAATAAGGAAAAACCTTGAGGGAAGCTCGTCATGACAAAATGAAGGATGGTTTGGAAGGAGTGATGTTGGACTTCTTAAGAGTGAAAGCTTCAAGTAGGGGAAGAGCCTCTTGTAATGACATGTTTTCATTCCAAACTCACTTCATCAGCAGAGTACTTGAAATAACTTCCTTTCGTGATCTGACGTGGCTTCATATAAATTAAATTATTTTATTCTATACGATGATAATGGCTATGTCAATTAGCATTGCACTATAAATATACTTTATTCTACATCTTGGTTTGCACCATTTACATATGTTTGCAGTTGTGTACAGTGCAGATGTCTATATTTCCAAATCAATATGCAGTGCCATTAAAAAAGAAATTGATCGCAACAATGGCTGAGGTTCACACCAGGCCACTTCTTTGTTAATATAGATTGTGGGCATCTCCTTAGAGCGTTCACGACAGCCAACTCATGCTGCTGCAGATTGATCTGAATGTCAATGAGACTGAGGAAGGTTGAGTACTGTAGGGTAGGGGACACTGAGGAGCATGTACCCAAAAACACGCACTTATTATCTGCAGATTACAGCTGAGGGACTATGAAATGTTGACAATCCACAGCAGCGTGTGGCAGAAACAGATATCAGTTTCCACACCAATTACGACAGCGGGCACTGTGTCCCCTGAAGATAGACACGAAAAGCAAAGAGCAAGCCATGCTACTCAGCACCGCTAATGAGGAATATCAACAGTACAACTTCAGAACACACACATACACAAAGCTGACAGAGTTCAGAGAGTGACTAGTCCAGAAAACACAAATCAGCGAGTCTGCAAGACATAAAAGGGAATGCTAGGCTATTGTTTGCCAAAGTAGGGTATACGAGGAGACAGGCTACCACTCCTGAGATTTACGTCCGGGACCGGTGTGTATTTAGTGTTGACCCTCTAAATCTCAGCTCAGGGTGGTCGTGTATCGATTTCTCTGACAAAATACGAAATGAAAAATGGAGTGGGCTTTTCCAGGGGTTCATAAATGCATCCCCTCTATTTTCCAGCCGCGAGTGCGGTGCGCACACACACACAAAGACCATTGAGCCCACACAGAGCCGCTCTGATGCAGAGGTTCCAGCATCATGCACCTACTTGCTGTAAACATGACGAGGTCACCCATCTACCTCTCACCAAACATCAGCTGCTCCTGATTTAGACCCATCTCCACTTAGCCACCATCTGTGATTAAAAAAAATCTGCCTCAAAAAGAAGTACAGCTACTTTTGTCTTTGTGGCAAAGGACCACTCACCATCACCATCTCTGCATAAGGAGGTGTTTTGAGGTGCTGTGAACAGCATGGCTGAATTACACTTAATCGATCCATTTGAACTTCCCTTTGTGCGGAGGTCCCTTCAATGTTACAATTACACAGCTCGGAAAATTAGGGTATTACTGGCAGCTAATGGAGGCTAATGATACCCTTGTGCATATGCTGACTGGCACCCTGCTTTCAAACAATTTCACAAATATCTTTAGACATCAACAATGCCATATGCATTGGCCTTTATCTGGCATGGCTTTACTGTTCAATATAATCAATACTTTACAATGTTGCACTTCTTTTCTCAGGGAAATATTCACAATTCATGTTGTCAAGAGTTAACCACAGATTAACGGATTTTTCTACATTTTCAGAACTGATTTTGGGGTTAATACTCTGGAATTAATTTTGTTAAATATGATAATCAGACCTCGAGAGTACAACACTTAGCAGCTGAAAGTCCTCATTAGAATTAGCATTAACAAATTATTTAAAAGGGAGATTGTTCATTAGCAACTAGTCAGGCTAGTCTCAGTTTAAAAAACATCATCAACTATTGGCTCATCTCTCTGACGGGACAGCACTTCTCATACGGCATCTCTATATTATTACAAACGGTGTGATTTAGCATTGAGAACCCTACTGTTCAACAGTACTCGCCACTATAAAAGGCCTTTGGCTGAATGCCATGTCTCCAAAGAAAGATGAAAGAAAGGCTTACTGATTGAACCCATTACCATACTGATGCATATGGGTAGAATTACATTGAAACTGCATTCCACCTAATCAAAATATGATAGGTGCAGCGATTTGATTATTTGTTGGCATGGCAATAATGGAGCAGGATATAACCTCGCTCTGATATGCCTAAATTTAATTCATAGGTTGAGTCAATTTATGAATGTATTACAATAGCAATCTGTGTGAGTTCTCTAAAAGACTTCAGGGAATGGTGTCTAACAAAAGGGAATTAACAGAATAGTAGACAAAGAACAAAGCTTCTCAATCAACAAGCGAGGAGTCACTCGTATACAAACCACTTTGTATTTCATCTTTCCCTATTACTATGATAAACATACATTGTTAGTAATAAACAGAAAACACAGAAGTAATTTCTCTGTAAAAGTAACCTCCGAGACATTCCCAGCCATCAAATCAAAATTAAAAATTTAAATAAATAAAATCACAAAACAACAACAACGATCCTCAGTAAAGAGGTGTCCTGAATCCCCGATAAGATTTTGGTAACCCCTGTTTTTTTTTTTTTTAAATGCCTTTGCGATTTCACTGAATTTCTATGCAATTTTTGACTGCACATAATTTAGACAGTTAAAATATTCCCTTCAATATGGAATATTCCATTCAAAAAAGAGAGAGTAAATGATGGTAATTAAATATTTTGGATGAATCGGTTCTTGGACCGACTGGGTCTGTCTAGTCCGGGTCTTGACTTTTTATTTTATTTTTTGCATATTGTGACTAATTTTGATTCCACTTCAATGTGAAATATTCAATGAATGTGGCAATTGACCCTTCGCAAAACCCGCCCCATGTTGCAATGCCCGACAACCCATGCTTTCTCACACCACATATCATGTTCTCCCGCAGTGAAAAATACATCGCAAATACAAATACACCGTAGGGTTCTCAATGCTAAATCACACCGTTTGTAATAATATAGAGATGCCGTATGAGAAGTGCTGTCCCGTCAGAGAGATGAGCCAGTAGTTGATGATGTTTTTTAAACTGAGACTAGCCTAACTAGTTGTTAATGAACAATCTCCCTTTTAAATAATTTGTTAATGCTAATTCTAATGATGATTTTCAGCGGCTAAGTGTTGTACTATTGGGTCTGATTATCATATTTTAACAAAATTAATTCCAGAATATTAACCCCAAAATCAGTAATGAAAATGTTGAAAAATCCAATCTGTGGTTAACTCTTGACAACATGAATTGTGAGGACACTGACAACCTATGAAACAGTTTCATATTTAAAATATTGTAATTTTTTTAAGCAGTTTAAACTCTAAATACCGCACAGTGGCTCCTTAATGTTTAATTACAGATCCTTCAAACGGCTCGTGAACCGATCATCTCTTCATACTAGTTCATTTATAGCATCAAATAAACATGAATGGACATCAGAAGGAATGTTGTTTCAACTGCAGAAAGATGTGAGTACACACAAAGTTTCAAGTTAAACAACATTAATCTACTATAGGCAACTCCCTGACAGCTTTGTCAGATATGATGGCATATTCTGTGTTATGATTGGTTAGATCGTCTGTCAATCAAACTGTTTGCGAAGGGTCAATTGCTTTAACTGTAATGTATTCACTGTACCTCCAAGCAAAAGAGATTTTAAGGACTGGCGAAAGAAGTCCTCAAGGTCTTGTTAGCTGTGGAATGTGAAAAGAGATTTAATGGTCCTGTTTATAGGTTCCATTTTACAGCTTTATATTACTCAACCAATAAATTTTAACCAAATAAATAAAACAAAAAATCACCAATACCCCATGGTACAAATAATTACCTATCCCACTCAGTTTCTCTTAAAGAATTAAATGTTCATCTCAGATCTTATCACATCAATGCTTCATGTCAGATATACTAGGTATCTTTTATGGACATTACAAAGATATTGATTCAGTTCAGACTGCATTATATTACCAAGATTCTGTTCAGACTGCTTTATATTACCAAACTGACTGGATTCAGACATCCGAGGGACCTGTCGATTGCAAAATACACCTTGAAATTATGTTGTTAATAATGAGTTTGAATAAAACATCCCTTTAAGTCCAAGGCTAGGAATAGGGGTCTGGACTAGAACAGCAAAACCCATTTACAACTAATTAAATACAGCTTATTTCTCTTATCTGGAGATAAAAAGTTCCATGAGCTGTGTTTGAGAATAATGACGTATTCATTGAGAATTATGAGGGTTAAAGTTTGATATTTGCCAAACAAATAATACAAACCTTCTAAAACCATCACTACAATAAATATCAATGTTGTATGCACCATTACAGCACTTTTATCACCTGCAGCAATAAGCTTTTATGTTTGAAAATATAAAATGGTCTCTCTATATATACGGTGCCTTTCTAGGTAATGTTAATGTCTGAGGCTAATACTATTCTATAGTGTCATTAACACCCTGCTAGCTGCAGAAATACAATATTACACTTTTATACCCCTACAAATGAAAAGAGTAGTGAATCGCTGTATCTCATTCTTTGTTTCTGAGCTAATTGTGAGCAATGACTCATTCCTGTAGGAACACTTGGCTTTTGATAACTCCAATGTCCAGCAGTCAAAGTGTCTGATACAATGACACCTCACTCCTATCATCTACTCCTCAGGGGGATAAAATGTATATTTTACCTGCGAGCCTTACAAAACAATAGTCAGAACTTGTGAAGAAGCCGTTCCTTACTGCCTAAAAGCCACTGCGTAACTCAAGCAACTGCTGCTGGACCTCAAAGCTGCAAAGAGTGTCCAACAGTCCTGATCAGACTTGGCAACACATTACACATCTAGATGAAGAGTGAATATGTTAAATGAAGGGTAATGATACACAGGGCAACTTTTTGACCAATGTCGCCGAGTGATGATGCTTAGGCACTTTCCCATTGAGAATGGACAACAAATTGTGATCTAAAGCATGCAGATAGGCATTTGTTGCTCATTCGCAACAGGCAAGTGCCCAAGCATCATCGCTCGCTAAAATTGCCAGACAACATTGCTCAAAACGTTGCCCTCTGTATCATTACCTGAACAGTTTGTCAATTTACTCATCCTTATGTTGTTCCAACCACTTGTGAATAGGGTTGGGTATCGTTTGGGGTTTTTTCGATACCGGTGCCAAATCGATACTTTTAAAACGGTACCGGTGCCAAAACGGTGCCTGAACCGATTCTTTAAAAAAAAGCCACAAAATGATGGTGGATGACTCGGTCAAGAATACCTTTTTACTGGACAAAAAAGTTCTTTAAACTGAACAATATATTAAAAGTTTAAAGTATACATGAATATATAAGTAAATACAAAACACAACAAAAGTAAAACCTAAGCCAACTCGCTAAACTACAATAATTTAACAGCTTCAAATTTCAGCAATTTGTTTTGCAGAAATATGACCATATTTGTCATCTCTGGCAAAATACGACACCTCTCCTGACTTATTGCATGTCCTGCACAGGAGAAAACTCTCTCAGATGGTGTCGATGAGGACTGTTTGAAAGTGCAGACAATATGGGAAGACTGTCCCGCTTACTGAAGTCATCCACACTGATCGTGCCAGCTGATGTCCGCAAGCGGTCAAACACGCTCATATTCCATGTGCCCTCAAATGTTTCATTAGGTTTGACGTGTTTCCCCCTTTACACGCAAACATTTGCTGCGCGTCGCGGTGTCGGAATCCTTTCTGGTGAAATATAGCCACACTTTGGAGCGTTTAGTTTTAGGCATTTTAATTTAAGTGCGTTTAATTTAGCTAGCTAAGCTAACGGTAGACCACATGCTGCACTGCAGTCAGCGCGAGTGTAGTTGCTGCGCTTCACGGATGGTCTCACTTCCCGACGATTTGTGATTTGTATCATCAAAGCTTTCCGACGTTCACGTGAGTTTTCTCAGTCAGGAAATAATTTTTCTGAGTATTCTGACACCCCTTGAACGCAGTATTTAAATTTAACTAGCGATCAGTCGTGTTGATGAATCTGATGCTTCTTACGTCCGTGTCATAGCACCAGAGGACAAATATTTCAATCACTTCAGGCATTTAAGTGGCACCGAAATGAGGCACCGACATTCCCATTCTGATTCGGTCCGGAGCATACCGGTTCTATAGGTACGGGTGCCGTATTGGCACCGGGTTTCGGTACCCAACCCTACTTGTGAATGAGCGCAGGAGAGCAATAATAACTGCGAATTTACAGTGAAACTACTTAAATTTCTTGTTGCTCACTAAGACACAAAAGTAACATGGACTTTTTGCTGATACTCTTTGGTGCATTATTAAGCATGAAAGTGATTCACAGTGTACCACCATTGTATTGAATTCACACAAACGGATATTAAATTACCTTCTTTTGTGTTCCAAAAAAAAAGAAAGTCATACAGGTTTAGAACTACATGGGTATGAGAAGATGCTATAATTTTGATTTGAGTGAACTATTCCTTTACAATACCATCTTTTATACTAGTTTAAAGATGGTGTAAGTTTTTTTTTTTTCTACATGACAGATATCTCTGAAATAGGAGTTCTGAGAAACAGCATCTCTAAGAAAAAAATAAAATAAAGAAGAGGGCCACAGCTTTTAATAATCCCTCAGAAATGCTCTCTGCCTGTGAATCATTTAGCATGTTTGGTTGCTGAGATTGTGCTTTCTTTCCATTTGAAGTCCATTACACCAAAACTTTGATGCTTCAAAAAGTACAGAGAACATAAGAAATCTATATGAATTGAGCTGTTTAATCCAAGTTGTCTGAAGAGACACAGTCGCTTGATATGATAAACAGATTTAATTTAGACTTTTCACATAAACGCTTATCAAAACACATACTGTACACAGAACATAAAAAGGGTGAATTTCTTTAAAAGGCAACAAGTTTTCAGGTGCTATAAACACCAAGGTAAACAATGTTATAATTCATCAAGAGTACACCATTAGCAATTGGGAGTAGCTTGACATAAATCTGTGGAATTCACTGATTGTGAACTGTGAATGTGCAATAGCGCCATGTAGCTTTATAGCATTTAAGATATTTAAGACTTATGGCCTTAATTTTGATAAGACTTTAAGAACTAGCGAGGAACCTGTATTCATTTTTGGTTGAACTAACCCTTTAAGTGGTCCGACATTACAACATATGGCTCAACTATTGGTCTTTGTGCCAGGACCACCTGTTTTAAGGCCAATTCACATAGCACCAATAGATGGTGACAAACCAGACAATCACCAGGTTATAGTACGTCACTTCTTAGACACTTCACGACCTGACAACTTTCAATCGCCGAAAACAAGTGGCGACCATCAGATGCCGACAAGGGTAACACACTGATCCAATCAAACCCGACAAAGTGTTTGTTGCCTTTGGTTGGTGTTTGTCGGTGCAGTGTGAATTTTTACAGAATGGAAGACAAGTGAAGAAGTCATGGCAGTAGTTTTTGGGAATCCTGTTTGGAAACAATATCCCAAGACACCACTAATGCTGCGTAAAACACACATTTCCCTTTTAAAATCCTGAAGATTGACTAAGTTTAATTATGATTTATATCTGCAAAGATTAGTGAAAGGTTATGATTGCAAAGATAGAAAAGATTACGATCATAATGGGATTTTAGGAGAGGGGAGGGCACTCAGAGAATCTTGAGGAAAGATTCGGAGAATCTTGAGGAAAGATCGCTCTCAGAAAGGAACATCAAGGCAATTAACACTGCAAATTCCAAAGGAAGATAACTGCCTTTGATTGGATTAAAGAGTGAATGTCGGTGAGCTGTCTTTAAGAGAACCACTGTATATTAAGGTAATACTCCTTTATTCTCATCTCACATGAGATGGGCTGTACTTTTAACTAATCAGCCTTCCTCCCTCCTCTCTCCCAGTCCCAGAGTAATTACGGCAGTGGAGACCCCCGCTCTGCGTTCCAACAGCACCATTAATAACTGTTGTGTAATCAAATTATCCGTCCTCTCCCTCTCTCGGTCACTGCTGATTAGTCCGCTATAATGAGCTGTGGTGATGGCCTGCATGCAGCTTTGATCTCTAAACTCCCATCAGAGGCATGCGGAGCCAAAAGCCACGAGACCCACTCTGAAGGTGTGGTACGCCAGGGGTCTCGGTTGCAACAGGAAACTAATAGCCTTTGAGAGAGAGATCCTGCAAAATCGAGCCCACCTTATTTAAGAAACAACACTGTCGCAGTGACAGCGCAAGGGCTGAGAGATAAATGATGTCAACCTTTGGTAGAATAAAAAAAGCAGCGAGCAAAGTAATTATTTCTCGACAAGGATCACTGACCCATCAGTCCTCACACAGGTGATAAGTTCAGAGAAAATATCTACCCAGCCCGTGGTCTCCATGAGAGAGACCCTTTATGGCATGACCTTCCTATTTCTTACATTAATATACTGCTTGAGTGGAGCGTAGCTCATGAGTAGGACGCCGAGTCGTGTCTGGTCCTCGGATAAATGGTCGTACAATCCACAGGTGTCAGAGTGAGTAAGATGGCCTTGCATTTGTGTCACTCGAGCTTACGGCCTCACGGTGGGGCGACGACCGCCATATGTTGGTCTCATCATTGGCTTTGACATCACTATCACTCACCTGCAGTGCTAAAAGGACTCATAGGCAAGTCGCAAATCCTTTACAAGCAAGATGGACTGCTGGTGAAACATACCAACGTTGTGACTGATTTTCTTTTCTGATTTTCATACCATGCCGCTGTCACCTCCGTCGAATCCAACATCTGCTAAATCGACAAAAAAAAAGCTCTCTGAACAACTCACACCCCTTCAAGGCATGCTTGAAAACACACAGAGGCCCTCAAAGTCACTATGCTGTAGTTTATCATTTCCGTACATTTATTTGAGCTTCATATGTTCCCTTTTTCTTGTGCGTTGCCTGACAGATGCCTCCACCAAATCTTGTTTCACTCAGGGAATGAATGCAGCCATTTAATGAGCGCCAAAGTAATTATCATAACAGAGAAACTATTAAAGAAAACGAATGAGTAGAATGGAAGGCTCAATTACAATCATCAAAAAAATTTACGTCTTTTCACCACCACTCTTAAAGTACTCTAATTCAAGAGCAGGAAATGAATCGAGTGGAGTGGCGCAGCACTGGCTCTGTGTGACCAAGCAATGGCACTTCATCTTTTTAAAACTTGCTTAAATTTAAAACCAGTTTACCAAATAAATGCACCTACTTTACAAGATTCACAACAACAACCACAACCACAACAAACAACGACAAATACTTGATTGTTTTAGCTAAACTGTAGAATTGACCGTGGCCTGGCATATGATTTCCTACATAGCAGTGCTAGTTTCCTGTTTCTCATATCACTCATTCTTCTCACTTAATACTCAAATTAATATTTCATATCCATTTATTTATTTTTTTTATAGTTAGTTAGATAGTTAGTTGCCATGAAATAAGCAGGGTGATGTACTGTTAGCCGCTCATTATTGTGATAACAGGCTCCTTCAGGGTGATGCGACACCTCTGCCGTCATAAAGGCCAAAAAATGGATAATTACATACATGTGCACAAAAATGCACCAACTAACAAAAACAATAAATGGACAAACAAATGCATAAATAAGTGCTTATCTAAGTAAATACATAAATAAATGTATGAAAATAGGCCATGAAGTGCCCATAACACCACAACCAGGAAAGTTCATTATGATAAAAATATATATAAAATCACAAGCTGAGAAATCATGGTTTATTAATTGTTTATTCAGAACAGATTGAAAGCAAGGCTTTTGCATGTGTATATTTTATAGAAGATAAATTTAATAACAGACTGCTGGATGAGATTTCTGATCAAAGCAAGATTATATACAAAGCTTAAACTCAGTTGACTAAAGTCGTGCTCAAGATAAAAAAAACATTAAAAAAATTGGTCAGGGCCAAGGGGAGCTGAGGAGGTTGTGGATGGTTTTAAGTTAGACCACAGTACTAAGACTAGATGTGGCACCGATCTAAACTCCCTTTGGGTCACTGTAGCCTCGCTGCCACGTCCAATTAACAGCCTGTCATATTTCCCAGCATGCAGCCAGAAAGATTTGTCCCAGGGGAGACAGTATTCCCTCCATAACGATGGTGTATCTCATCTGTCTCAGCGTGCACCTTTCTGCAAGCAGATCCGTTCCACTCATTTCTGGATATCTGCAAAACCAGACTAAATGGTCTTGCATCAGTCACATGAGTAATTGCAGCCAATGTGAACTGGTCCATGGGACTGTATCCATGGATACGGTCCACCTGGTCTGGGAGAGTTCACCCAACATGTGATAGTGGGTGAGCAGGCCAGGACATGAATGGTGTCAGAGCACCTCCGATCAGCCCTAATGAAGCCCAACTGATTCATGAGCGAGACATTTGGAATGACTCATCTGCTGTGAAGGCGAGAGGCAACCAAAACTCTGCCAGCCTGCTTTGGGCGCTGCTGTGCCATGCTGCCTTTACAAGGCACCTTTGAAAATTCAGTGTTATGGATTTGCCTTTGTTGATCGCCAGCTAGATCTGTCTAGATGAAAGATGTGTGGAATAAGCAGTGATGCCACTGTCATTAGCAGTGTTTGTACAACAAATGTTTTTTTTTAGACCATAGTTTGGTAACACAGTAGGAGTAAAAACACTGTGAATAATGCCCAGCTCTGAACTGCTCATTTTCTGATCTGTGATAATCAAATCTCACCCTCGGTATCAGCAAGTAGGATGGTCTTCAGCAGACTGAAAGGAGAGCAGAAGCTAAAAAGCATCGTCACAGTATGAATGTTTGTTAGATAATGTACTTCTATCTGCACTACTTCATAGAGACATCCAATTTGAAACGAGAAAAAAAGAATTCTAAGGACCAAAGAAGAGATCTGATTTCAGACTTTCATTTTGTAAACATTGTATTTGAAAAGAAACAGGCTAGTTATTAGGGCTAGGTACTGACACAATTTTCACGATTCCATTAGATTTCTATTCACAAGCTTTCGATTCGATTCAGATAATTTTTATATAATACATGGCAAATGCTGTAAACTATACATGAGTGTTAGTTGGTACTACAATACTATAATACAGAGGGTTAAAATTAACTTATTTAAATACAAACACTTAAATTACACTCAAGGATGTTTTTTTTAATAATAAAGTTATAATACTAACTTATATAATCATAACTCTACTCCAATTAAATTTGAAACAAACATTTAAATTGTGTCTGTCATAACTGATTCATTTCTAACATGCTTTAAATATTGAAGAACATTAAAAATGATAATGAATATGTAATATGGTGCATATATTTATCAGAATGCTAAATTAATGTTTCTAGCTGACTAACGAGTTTATGGACACTGAATAGGATTTTTCTTTTTGTAAATGTGACATCAAATGACATTGTTTACATGCTGGTTTATTGAAGTCTATCCACGGTTGAAACACTGAGCGATTACACGTGACACGATATGGATTTTGGTAAGTTGCAGTGCTTATTTACAGCATTTACATGCTACATCCAGGCCAAGTAACTGTATGCCATAATACTGTAAATTTAAGCTTTGCACCATTAAACTTGGTTGAACTAAACTAAATATTTATGGAAGCACCAAACTGAGCTTAAATCAATAAGCTTACATTTTGTAACACACAATTCGATACTTTAGATTTAACTGATAATGTTGACATTTACACTCATAAAAATTCATGTAGTGGCCAAAAGTGATGTCTGGCCTAGGAAAATTGATATCTTACCCCTTCAAATTATTAAAAATGTGTAAGCATATGCTTTGTAAGCACATCACGTAGTTGTACTTAGAATCAATTGTTTCATTTGTGATAACGCAATAAAACATGGCAAATTGTGCAGATTTTTTTGGTCATACAAAGAAATTATGAACACAAGCAAAAACAAGAGAGAACCCGCATTTGATTTGAAATTTTGAACAAAACTGATTATGAGGTAGTAAATGTATGCGTTTTCCTTTTTTTTTGCATGGTAAAATAAAACCTGTAGCTGTAGTTTACCCCTTTTGCCAAATAAAATATTTTCCTCATATTTTGATGGTTTAATTGAACTGGGTCATTAAAAACAAATCCAGAAACCAATCCCCTCCAAGTTCTCTCCTAAGAGAAAACATTAAAAAACATTAAAGAATAAATGAGACGGCAATTCCACTAAATCAGTATTATATTATAAAATAAATAATTAAATTAAGTCAGAATATAAAAAAGGTGAAAGAATACATTATTGGTTTACACTAGAAAAAAGTTTCAAATTTTATTTTTGTAGAAAACTCCCTTAAATATTTTTTGTATTGACAATAAAGGGTTAACAAAGACTCATCAAAAACATCTTAACCACGGCTGACCTCAGGAGGCCAGATTTTCCATTTCAAAAAGGTTTTGCTAGCAAAACAGTATAATTAATAACATTCTCAAAGCAAAAACCCTTTTAGAATAGAATCCCAACCCATCAAGCGATCAGACATCAATATCAGCACAGCAAGAAACACATTTAGCATTGCCGCTTTAGCCTGGAGCTAAACAAATGTCTGTACGGCTGTGCAGAGAGAGCAGACGTTTATTTTCAGACACTAATACATCAGACACATGGTCGTTCTCTCCCTCACTCGCTCTCTCCTTCCCAGGAGCTAGGCTAATAGCTGACCATGAGCACAGCAGGGCACGCGGTCAGAAAAGGGAGGGCTAAATGATAGCAAGATCTGCAATCTCTCCAAGAGCGTGAGTGGGAAATGGACGACCTATCTGCTGTCTTCACCATGGGAACTATTATCAGACCTGGTCATGCTGTGCCATTTCCAAATAAATAAATCATCTTCAAGGCTCAGCAGAAGAATTAATCACCTGTAGCATTGTCTCACACACACACACACACACACACACGCAATCACCCTCCTGTCATCAAACCCCATTAACTATTATGTGACATACAAAACAGGATTAAAAGCAGCATTTTCTAACTCGATTACTACATTCTTAAGTTGAGTGGCGTTGGAGTTTAAAACTTGCCACTGTGATGCTAGAGTATTGTGGGTGGTTGCTAAGGTGTTCTGAGTGGTTTTTACTAGCATGTGGCCATGTTATTTATTTCTTACTTATTTTGTGTGAACTATGCACGACACATATTATCACTATCAACGATATGATATTGTGGCATTTTTGTATTGCAATAGATTGTGACATGATATATTGTTACATCTCTTCAGAAATATGCTGATTTGATGATCAACAAACATGTTGAGATTGAGAACAGATGTGCTGCTTAATATTTTTGTCAGGATTCTTTAATGAATAGAAAGCTCAAAAGAACAGCATTTAATTGAAATAAATATTTCGTAACATTACAAAGGTCTTTTTGTCACTTTTGATTAATTTAATGTGTCCTTGCTGAATAAAAGTATTTTATTTAAAAAAAAAAAGAAGAAGACACATATTACTGCGCCCAATAATTCGGAAGGTAGACGGACTTTATTAAATAAAAGCTAAGAATCTCTCATTTTCATGTCATGGCATCAGTAATACTCACTGCAATGCATTTGTTCAACCCTTAACCTTAAGTATGTGCAATATTAATAATAATGGTCGCAAGCCATACTAATTGCACTCACTATCCAAGACATATCATCTTTTCTCTCAGTCTGACTGCTAAATCAATATATTCCATCATGGCAGCATTCCATACATCCACATACACTGCAATCTGTAATGAAAATCAATGTGATTTAACTTGAACATGCACAAAAGGGAGCTTGGTTGTGGGTACCATGGAGATGAAGAAAGGAAGCCACGCCCCCTCAAGAGCTACTCTGTATTTAGCATCACTCAGCTGTGTACACATGAATGGAAAGAAAAAACAAATCAAATGCACCATTTATTTATAAAATCACATGGATTTTGATGTGACATATTTATGGCATGCAGTCGGAAGGAACAGTAAAAAAAGATGGGCTCCTTTGCAAAGTGCGTACTTGTATTTTTAGAAAAATAAAATGCTGGATGAAGCACGTAAACTGGCTCAGCTAAAAGACTGACATCTTTTCCAGAACCTCTGTCCGTCTTACCAAGAGTCGTTTTCGCATAGCTAATATTATTAACGGTTAACATTAATGCATTTTTGTGTACTTATCATAAATCATCAACTAATCATGGTATTCAGTCCATTAAGATATAAGTGATAACATATATGTATGCAAATATGCATGAACAGCATACACCGCGATGAAGTGTCTCTCGCAATGGCATTTTTGCTATGGTAAGATTAAAATCCTGCCGGTCACAATAAGAATAAGATCTATACACTGACATGTCATGTTTTATTTTGTTCTGCTCAGTTGTGATAAAACAAATGTTGATGTGATGAACTTAATGAGTCAACAGTTGATATGCACCCTACAATAAAAGCAAAAAAAGAAATTCATGCATAGTTTTAATCCACACCGAGAAATCTCACTACCAGCTACACCAATCTCAAGAAATGATTCTCGTTAGTCTTTTGGCATCCGTTACTATGACTCTTTAAAAAAGAGAAACAAACATAGCTCATATCAAATCAGCAAGTATTTGTTTGTAAGGAGCCTCAGCCCACTTCTGTTGGCAGACGCTTTCTATTGCTATGCTTTAATTCAGTCAAAATCCATCCAGCAAGAGAGAGTTTTACATGGATCTCCAAATTCAAAAGCATTTAAGAAACTGTTTCCATTCACTGAGCCCATGATCTAGCTAAATAATCTGATGGATAAAAGACAGATGGAGCTGTAGACCAGTAGTTAGTACGTTTCAGATTATGTGGGTGATGCAAGTTTCCCTTCTCCTGTTCATCATTTCCAGTCCTGTTTCTACTATCACGATCAATTCAGTTCGTGGAACTGATTATGATAATTCTTATGAGTAAAGAAACTTTACACATAAGTGTAAAAATTAAATGAAGTAAAAAAAAAAAAAATACATTTTTATTTAAGTTTTACATTTAGTAAAATTACGAATTCAGCTTAAACTTATTTATCTTATTTAGTCAACCATTTAAATTTTGTTTAAGTCTTTCTATCAAGCCTTTTCATTATATATAAAAATACACAAAAGTGAATGTAATGGTAAATAAAAGAAAAATATAATGGCACCCTTGCTAAATCCAGTATATTATCTTAAACAAAATTATGCCATTATGAATGGCAGTGTGTGTTAAAAGACTAAAAGAGTAAATTCAAATTAGCCAAACATTTGTAATAAATACTGTAAATATAAACTAACGTAACAGGCATGGCTCAGTGAGGTCACTGAGGTCCAGACCTCAAAGAAATATTTATCTTCAAAAATAAAAGTTGTCTGAATGACCAATTAAACACCTGCATGTATAATTCAAGCTTATATAGTTTGCTGGACTGTCTAGGGTCCATGGGGTGAAAATGATGGAGAGTGATTCATGTCAATGTGAGATGCTAGTGGAGTGTCCGGGGCTTGAGAGTTGTGAGTGAGGGCGGGTGAAGCCTCTGCCGTGGCAATCCATTCATTATTACCGTCTTTGGACTTGTCCCATCCCAACCCCCACACCCCCGCCACCTCACTCTAATGCTATCAAGAACAGTAGCATAATAACACTAGTATACAAATCGGTAGAACATGTAGGTAACAGAATTAAATATTTAAAATATGCAAACACTGAATGAAATAGCATAGCCTTCTTCGTGGCCAGTTTAGTTGTTAACATTTCACAAAGTCAAGCTAAAAGCATTCATAAGAGCAATAGACAGTTCTTATTACTGTAATAGTCATTAATTAGCATAGCTATTTGGTTAAATAAGTATTGTTGCATGAAAAATAAAATGATCTAGCCTATAATAAGTTGTGATACAATAAATGAGGTCTAATTTAACAATAACTGTGTTTACATTATGTTTATTATTCCTAATAATCATAGTAAGGACTCGCAAGATGTTTGTATGACACGAGCAAACCCCTTCACTCGCATTTACATTCAGTTTCCATTATTCTTCCCTCAGTTTAATAAAGTTTTAAAAAGTTGCGGTCAGAGATTAATAAACCGGACCCACGAATTTCAAATCAAACCACACCTTCGGTTTTTCAATCCGTACAAACAAAAACATTATCTGTGTGCACACTTTCGCACACTTTCCCACAGTGTTGCAAACTGTACTCACAAATTTTTGATCCGTCCTTCATTTTAAAAATTTAGTCTACAGACATATGAACAGAAACAAGCTCACAGTTCTGTAAACGATTCCTTCTGTATATTGTTTTATAGTGTACTAAGATGAATACAACTGTCTTAACTGCATGCTTAAATTCTAGGCTATAATTTGGGCACAGGGTGAAATAGACAATGATTTATCTTTTTGTGTGTGATATTCTAAATAGTTTCACTTTATACGGACAAGGGTTGGTGTACTTTAAATACAAAATACTTTTTACCAGGACTTTAACTAGGCTATTTGCAAGAATCATTACAAAATACATCAAACATTCCATGACAACCTACAGTCTGCACATAATCCTCCATTCATTCTTCAACATTATATGATTTAATATTACCGGAAATACAGTCGTGGCCAAAAGTTGAGAATTACATAGATATTGGAAATTGGAAAAGTTGCTGCTTAAGTTTTTATAATAGCAATTTGCATATACTCCAGAATGTTATCAAGAGTGATCAGATGAATTGCATAGTCCTTCTTTGCCATGAAAATTAACTTAATCCCAAAAAAACCTTTCCACTGCATTTCATTGCTGTCATTAAAGGACCTGCTGAGATCATTTCAGTAATCGTCTTGTTAACTCAGGTGAGAATGTTGACGAGCACAAGGCTGGAGATCATTATGTCAGGCTGATTGGGTTAGAACGGAAGACTTGACATGTTAAAAGGAGGGTGATGCTTGAAATCTTTGTTCTTCCATTGTTAACCATGGAGACCTGCAAAGAAACGCGTGCAGCCATCATTGCGTTGCATGAAAAGGGCTTCACAGGCAAGGATATTGTGGCTACTAAGATTGCAAAAATCAATAATTTATAGGATCATCAGCAACTTCAAGGAAAGAGGTTCAATTCTTGTAAAGAAGGCTTCAGGGCGTCCAAGAAAGTCCAGCAAGTGCCAGGATCGTCTCCTAAAGAGGATTCAGCTGCGGGATCGGAGTGCCACCAGTGCAGAGCTTGCTCAGGAATGGCAGCAGGCAGGTGTGAGCGCATCTACACGCACAGTGAGGCCAAGACTTTTGGAAGATGGCCTGGTGTCAAGAAGGGCAGCAAAGAAGCCACTTCTCTCCAAAAAAAACATCAGGGACAGATTGATCTTCTGCAGAGAGTTTCGTGAATGGACTGCTGAGGACTGGGGCAAAGTCATATTCTCCGATGAAGCCCCTTTCCGATTGTTTGGGGCATCTGGAAAAAGGCTTGTCAGGAGAAGAAAAGGTGAGCGCTACCATCAGTCCTGTGTCATGCCAACAGTAAAGCATCCTGAGACCATTCATTTGTGGGGTTGCTTCTCATCCAAGGGAGTGGGCTCACTCACAAAACTGCCCAAAAACACAGCTATGAATAAAGAATGGTACCAAAACACCCTCCAACAGCAACTTCTTCCAACAATCCAACAACAGTTTGGTGAAGAACAATGCATTTTCCAGCACGATGGTACACCATGCCATAAGACAAAAGTGATAACTAAGTGGCTCGGGGACCAGAACGTTGAAATTTTGGGTCCATGGCCTGGAAACTCCCCAGATCTTAATCCCATTGAGAACTTGTGGTCAATCCTCAAAAGGCGGGTGGACAAACAAAAACCCACTAATTCTGACAAACTCCAAGAAGTGATTATGAAAGAATAGGTTGCTATCAGTCAGGATTTGGCCCAGAAGTTGATTGAGAGCATGCCCAGTCGAATTGCAGAGGTCCTGAAAAAGAACGGCCAACACTGCAAATACTGACTCTTTGCATAAATGTCATGTAATTGTCGATAAAAGCCTTTGAAACGTATGAAGTGCTTGTAATTATATTTCAGTACATCACAGAAACAACTGAAACAAAGATCTAAAAGCAGTTTAGCAGCAAACTTTGTGAAAACTAATATTTATGGAATTCTCAAAACTTTAGAATTAATTATTAATAATAATCATTATTATTATTATTAATAATAATAATAATCAGTGACATTTAGGGGTGGGCAATATAGCCTCAAAATTATATCACAATATTTCAAGAATATCTGCGATAATGATATAAAAATATCTAGAAAAATATATGGAACAATGTTTTATTGGTGATTGCAGCTGGCAGGCAGCAGCAATTATTAGTGCAAACAAAATGAAGGGCATTTGCTTCATTTCCTTTTCCAATGAGCTACTGTCAATGATGACAGAATAACTAATTTGCAGTGTAAATCTATTGTCATAAGCAGCATTATAGTAAAATAGTATACCTTGGGTCGAGCTTTTTAACTGAGATGCACAATTTTCTTGGCCGACACCGATTTTTGCAGATTACGCTTTTCTTTCAAAGAACTATAATTAACAGCATATACAAACAAAAATCTACTTTTCTTCCACGCAAAGTTTTATTTTGATAAAAAACAAGTAAAAAAAGTCAATAATAAAATAAAAAAACAACAGCACAAACAAATGCAATGTAAAGAGGGCTATGAAACTAAGTTTTTCAGATTGAGTAGGTTATTATTCAGGTAAGAAATACTACAGAAATTAAAGTAATCAAATGTAAAATAACACATCCAGTGTTATTTTACATTAGATTACTTTAATTTCTGTAGTCTTCATTGTAAAAATTAAATACAGATTAATGCATACCATTAAAGTTATAAAACTTTTTTCTGCCAAGAGCATAAAGTGATTTTCTTTGTCGCTTGTTCTTTGAATAACATGACAGACAGCAGCAGGAATATTCGACTGCTGTCCCTCTTTCTCAACTATTTAACATTCCAAAACTTACTGGTTAACTGAATACTCACCAAGACAGGAATTTTGACATAATTTTGTATGTATTTGACCCTTTTAGCGCAGTAAACCATTCATTTTGGTACTTGTGACTCAGAAGCTGTTTGAGGCAGAGAAGCAGCTTGTGTGTGCCACTAATATAGATCAGTAGTGGTGGTGCACGTGCTTTTGGTGCAAGTGCAAAACCTGCGGGAATGACTAAAATGATGCGCAATGCAGCTACTATTCAAATGGAGCAAATGAGACAAGTGAAAGAGGAGGCACCCATGCGTGTGTGTTACTTCGACGGCTGACATTATTGCCTGTACCGCTGGTAACAAAATGGATCAGCTCAGAATCGGAAAGACGTGAAACACTGACCAGTCAGTCACCTGTCCAGGAAGATCATGAGGAAAATCGGCCGAATGCAATTGCATTTTGGCTAAGTGGTGAAACAAGCTTGTTGCGTTTCCACCTTTAGCAGTTTTCTTGCATATTTTGCAAAATATTGTACATAACTGTTGGAGGTCTGACCTCTTGTAATCAAACCACTTCCATACTATTGTTACAAGTCTTTGTGTTCTGGACCCAGTTTGTGTTTGGACTGAGTTTCAGTCACGCGTTCATTTTTGTCAGTATGTTCCTGCCACAGTCATTAGTTCATTCCCATCAGCTGTGTGTAATTAGTTATTCTCGTTATCTCGTCTGTTCTCTGTGTATTTATACCCTCAGTTTCTATTCAGTCCTAGTCGATCGTTATATATGGTTTAGTGTTCTTGTGTGGATCATTCTTCCTGGTTATGTCTCCTGATTGTGACAATTAAAACTTTGTTTCTGTGTATTTCCGTTGTTGTGCTCAAAATTATACCCGTATTATCGTGGACAGTATGATATGGCATACCCCTAGTGCCATTCCCATGGGTAATATCCAGAAAAAGCTGAGCACTCATGGAAAAACACGAGATAGTCTCCATTATAACCAATCAAAAAGTCGATTGAGGGTTCGGGAACCTCTGATTGGTGGATCTCACATTGGATCCTGGAGGGTGAATAAAGCTCTCAAAATCTGATTCAAGTTCAGATTGCATCTTGCCAAGTTGATGTCACGGATGCCAAAATACCATTGGCTCAAGTCTGTTTCCCTTTTCTTCTGGAGCTTGACAGTAATGACCATGACTAACAAACAGTATTAAATTGGATCTGTCACACTCAACCAATATTCAATCCATTTTAAAAGGTCAGTATGGGTGCCAATTCCAATCCAGGCATTCCTACAATAAAAAAAGCCCAAAAAACCCTAAAAATGTTGAACATCTGTTTTCAGGAAGGTAACTAGAAAAAGTCAAAGTATTTGATAAATCTGAGAGGTGAGATGGAAAATATGTGCAGAGAGGCTGAGAAATGCAGAGTAAGGTCACGGTCGAGCTCCCGACCGACAGGTCTGTTCTCGGCCAATCAGTCGACAGGCTGCCTGTAGATGATTGACAGCAAGGGAGACAGGTTGGCACAGGGGGGAGGCAGAGTCAAGCTTCGCAAACCACCCCAGGGCAGACCAGCTCTTACTCAAACACACACACTTTTCTTGGAAATAGACTGAAAATCCATGGCCTACTGAGACTCCGAGGCCCTCACATTGTGTAGTGGTTCGCATTGTCTCCCAGCATCCATTACCCCTTCTGCTCTCCTTCTATCTCACTGCCTGACACTCAGCGTCATTCACACTCAGCCTAATGTCGCTGTTTGATACAAGCATAAAGGCAGCCTTTTCAGGAACTATAATCCTACTCAGATCCAGCATTGTGGAAAAAAAGCCAAAGAAAGGGAAGGAAATCAAAAAAGGGTCTCTTTTTCTGTTTGGCTGCTTACATTAGCAGCACGCTCTGACAGAGGGATTTCCATAGGATTAATGGGGAACAGGAGAAGGTTAAATGGCCGGGCTTTCAGAAATCCTCAAAACTCCTTCATATTTATCCACTTTTTCAGCACTTTTATTTGGATTGTTGGAGCGTTCTACAATCAAGTACATTTAACAGTTTGAAATTTTAGGATCTTTGGCACAGCTGAAGAAAAGCTTTACTTTTAACAAGCAGAGCAATGGGGAATTACATTTGTAGAGGCTTCACACAAACATTCTGCTTATGGATATCAAGTTAACTTGCTAATATGTAACTAGAAAGAAGCATTTGAAGTCACCAACTAGACAGATTTTGTCAAATACAGTGACTATTTCACCCTCAAGAGAACTCATTGTGTCAACAAAATACTTTGTAAACACATATTCCCGGCGGAAGTCAGCCAATCAGATTAGAGCTTGCCATATCTAGTTTTGTGTGTAACATGCTGTAGGCAGCCCATTGGCGGTGGCTGTGCCGTCAGAGGCTTAGGCTATTAAATGGGTGAAAATGTCAAGGTTTACTAGAATCCATGCATCCTATCACAGTTACAATGACATGATCTCAAACATCATATTGATAACTTGGTGAAATTATAGTATTATGACTAAAAAAAGATTTCACCCTATTTAAATTTTTGCTCGTAAGTTGAGGTTAGAATTGTTTTTTAATAAATAATTTTATTAAACAAGGACACGATAAATTGATCAAAAGTGACCATAAAGAATTTGAAAAGTAGAAAGTTCAAAACAGCATTTCTTTTAAAAGAATCCATTAAAAAAAAACATGGTTGCACAAAATTAAGCAGCACAACTATTTTCAACATTGATGAGAAAAGTTATTGAGCATCCATTTAAAAACAATTCTGAAGGATCATGTGACACTGAAGACTGGATTAAAGATGCCAAAAATTCAGCTTTGCCATCACAGAAATAAATTACATTTTAAAATACGTAAAAATCAAAAAGATATTTTATATTGTGATAATATTTCACAATATTACTATATTTACTGTTTTTTGTAATTAAAATAAAAGCAGCTTTGCTGAGCATAAGAGAGTTCTTTAAAAAACATGAAAGATCTTACTAACCCCAAACTTTTGAACGATAGTGTATCTTTGCAAAGATTTTTCTTTCTTTCATATATATATATTTATATATTCATTTATATATATATATATATATATATATATATATATATAAATATTTTATGCAAGTAATAAAAAAAGCAGCCTAAGAATCTGAGAATGATCTCAAAATATAAGCAACTACCTTCCCTTCAGTAGTTAATAATAACAAAATAGCTACAAAATGGGAACAAAAAAGATGAACCACAAAAAGCCAAAATCTCAGCACTTAACCAATTAACTTTCAGTCTTAAGATGGTCATCTTAATGCTTTTGTTTATCTGGTCCTTCCCCTGCTGCCATTGACCTTTCTTTTCTTTATTAACCATCTGTCTGCACATCAAATCTAATCAAATCAGCTGGACACTTGCAGTCTTCAGACCCAAAATTTTTAACCTGAAGACAGAGTGATACTCAAACGATACAAGTGACGGAGACCACAATGATAGCTTCCATTAGAGGACGGCACAAGGCAGAGAAAAGACAGTCTAATTACTGTTATGCACTTATGCAAGAGCTGCCTTCTGAATTCTTAATGCATCCTTCATGTCGATTGAAATTCAGCACTCAGGCGAAATGCCCGAGACCCAAGTCCAATAGGAAGTTCAGAGCGTGTGAGCACTGAAGGGTAGGAATAAACACCACAGAATTGCTGACATCAAGCTCGTTTTCGACTTGATTTTATATTTGTATTCGCTCACTCAAGCTACTTCCTTGATTGCACATAAGAATACGGACACATCTCTGGGGTGAGTTCTGAGCTTTGACGCTCACTGCATCAGCCATAAGGTGCTCCAGTCTGATCAATATGAGCACAAGGCCGTCGTGAATCACAGAGATGGCTTTTTCACTCTGTGAATGTTCTCTGAGCAAACAAGATTTGTACAGCGTGAGAATAACATCAGTGCTCCGTTTACAGAGATTTCTTAATACAGCTCTTTTGGCAAGCATATTAATGCAGTGAAATGATTTGTGGCATCAGTAAAGGTCAAGATGGTGAGGGACTGGTGCCGTATATATATCTATTAGAGTAAAGGAAAAGCATGTAGCTAATTACTCCATTTGATTTCTTCCCTGGGTCGACACAAAGGCCAATGCCAACAGAGGTGAGACTGCTGCATCATTTAATGAATTAAAGGTTCCCAATTATTAACGTTTAAATCACCATATGTCGACATATACGTGGCTTGGCTTTGATCCTGCTTTCCTGCGTGCAGGTTCATTTCAGGTGCTTTCTAGCAAACCTTGGGCAATTTGTATGCACATACGTCCTTGTGGGATCCGATAAGCCTGCATTTCAAAGGGTAAAATAAAAGGGGATTAAAAGAACACATACTGGCCCAGGCTGTGAATACTCCACTGGCCCAGAACCAAACACATGAGTCAGAGTCATTAGAGCTTATCCCTGGAAATCACAAGACCTTTTCCTGTATCAATATTAGCACAGATTGGGATAGCACCCTGCCCGGAGGAATGGGCAGGAATGGGAATCATTAGGAAGTTTGAAACTGGATTAATTTGACTGTGTATAATTAGAGCGCATACAAGGCACTTACTCTTGATTACCATTGACTCGCACTAATAGAACCATTGGATGTCGGAGCCATAGCCTTGAAGGCAGCTTGCTGACATATGGTGCAGTTGCGCTTCAGGTTACAAGAACTTGAGGTAGTTTCCCCTATCCTGTTCACCTTTATTACCTTTACATAAATAAAGAATTATTGTATATCCAACAAGCACTGATGATACACCTCATTGTAAAATTTTCTTATTGGATTGCGATTGTGAAAATATCGCTGACCTCATTCTACCTGCCTCTCTCTATTTGGGCTTATGACTTTAGTCACCAACATTTTGCCTACAACTTCAAATGACATAAAATTAACAATTATATTAATAATTATAATGTTCAATGAAAAAAAATAGGGTTTCAGGGCTTCGCACTTGGACCCCTAATTAAAGTGACCCTATTATACTTTTTCTGATATTAACTTTCATGCAGTGTGTTATACAGCTGTGAATGTAAAAGGTCTGCAAAGTTTTAAATATCAAAATTCACAACAAAGTTATCATTTCCCAAATAAAGGAACCGATTCTGAACTGCCAAAACTAGTTGTTAGTAATTCCAGTCTTACTTCCGTAACATTTATATGTAACACAATGTAATAATATTGCATATTGCCAACCTATGGTCTTCATAACCACAGCAGTATAAGCTTTTATTGTGTTCATTCATTTTACTGACAATTGCTTCTCAAATGGACTTTTTTAATGATGTCCATACTGACTTTCTGGGCCTTGAAAGTGGTACTAATATTGCAGTCTATCGGAGGTCAGAAAATTCTCTGATTTCATCAAAAACATGTGTTCCGAAGATGAAGGAATGACATGAAGGTGAGTAATGTCAGAATTTTAAAGTTAGTTTTAAAAACTAATAAAAATTTACCATGTCCTGCTCAAGTTATCCTTGTGATGGAGGTTGGGGAATAGCAAGTTCTGGTTTCATCATCGGATTTGAAATGATTTGGTAAAAATGATGCTATCGTTACGGTCTTTATAGTGTATACAATCACAGAGGATTTATATCTGGATATAGGATCTATATTAAGAGAAAAAGTGTTTAACCCTTGACGCATGTAAACCTGTTGTAGGACACCTTCAAAACAAAGTTAGGAACCTTTAAGCATATTAGGGGCACTTTAAGATTGCAATCAAAAATGAAACGAGTTACATTTTCGCCTGCCAAGTTCCCAAATAGGGAGGGGAAAAAAAAAGACAACAAGTCTGGACTTCTGAAGTTGCTGTTCTCAAATCTCATTCTCAAAAAAGGCATCTCTAAACATTTGGCACCAGGTCTGATGTCAGTGAGATCAAATGCCATTGAAAAAACGATGGCCTGCTGGCCTGATGCTGTCACGTGTAGACTATGATCAAGGCACGAAGATGAAGGCTGCTACGTAAAACAGTTAAGAACCGACAAGGACTGGACTGACATAGAGGGAATAAATACAGAGAAACACAAGAGGATAACGAGCGGGGCACAGGTGACAGGCATGACTAATTACAACACACAGCTGAAGACAATGAACTAATGATGAGACAATGACAGATCGAAACCAAAACAAAGACCACATGACAAATGACAGGACTAAACAAACAACAGTTCATGGGTATGACAGATGCAAGTTTATGTAAAATAGATTTGTGATGGTTTTAAAAGCATCAGTAAGAATTAGAGTTGTTCTGATTCCGATACTAGTATCGGAAATATCACCGATACCACAACAAATTCTGGCATTATTTCGGCGAGTACTTGAACTCATGTACCGATCCGATACCATTTTCTTAAACAAGACCAGTTATTATGACTGCTAGCTTTTCCTAACCGCTGCACGGTACCAGCATTTCTGTAATATCAACTCCAGAGTATATTCAGTACCCGCAGCTGCGTTCAGTCGCTTCCGTGTTAATCTAAGCACAGGGCTCCAGACTGTAGCTGAATATATACTAGTGTCTGTGAATATTAAACTGCAAAATACTATTTAAATATTACTCCTGCAAATTCTGCGTGGATGACAGGTGCAGATGCGCGGATGTGCAGCCTCTGCTGTGTGTCACTATATGAGGACATGAACATGTAAACCATCCGTCACTTCATGAGAATTTACTGTTTCATTTGAGAAAACTGTCATATGAACACAGACACTCAAAGGTCTTCACGTCAAAACAAAAGTTTGATTTAACATGAATAAATTGACAAAATATTAGGCTACTGTTGTAGCCTACAGTAGATTGAGCTACATCTCTATGTAATAATAATACGTGTACTAATAATAATTATGCCTAGATATTTGCTTATTTTTCACTTGTTTTGTTGTAAATAGATTATTTTCAGATTAATATATCATTTTTTATATTCATAGATTTATTTGTTGCACAGTTTTTTATACAGTTATATTGTGGCTGCATGTGAAGTTCTTTTTCGCTTAAGAAAGATAAATAATATTACTGTCAAATACATGTCAGATAATAAAAATACTGTAATAAATACAGTAGTTCACTGTACGTATTTGTTCATGTTTTATTAAGGGATAAGTCTGAAGCACACCATAAAATAATTCTAGCAATTAATATGTTACGTGTGTTTCTGTCTGGACTCTGTGTTTTTCATTTTCCCTGTTCCCATTGGTTCCGTTCTTGTGTTCATTATAAGTTCATTCCTTCCACCTGTGTGTAATTCATTATCTCGTTCTCCCTGTGTTAGCCCATATATTTATTCCCTCTGTTTGACTCACTCCTGGTCGGTCGTTGTATAAGTTTAGTGCCTTGTTCGGATTTTGTCTCCTGTTTCCCATTAAACTTTATCCCCGTAATTCTCCCATGTGTTGCGCATTTGTAACCGGCAAGTACCGTAACATAATACAGGGCTAGTAATATATACAGATACACACCCAGGTATCGGAATCGGTATCGGGAAGGGAAAAAGGGTATCGGAACATCTCTTGTAAGAATGCAGGGCTCCAGAGTATTTTGCGAGCATTATTCCTGCTAGTGCGACCAAAATGTTGTTAGCGGTCGCACAACCAGCAAAACGTTGCCCGACATCTGAAGGCATAACGAAACTACTTCTCATTTGTGCTTCACAAACAGTTTATCAGTTCGGACCAGTGTCAGTGCAGTGCAAAGTCGTGAGCTACTCATGACCCGATCTTGTTACTACACCACGCTAGAAGAAACAGAATAGAAAGCATTTGAATTTGCCACAGAATTACATCACTACGAGATCTAGTGAGAAGCATTCAAATTTGGCGCAGAATTCTCCGTTATTGATAGATAGATAAAAGATCAAACAGCGCTGACGTGAAAATCAGGAGAAACATTATTCCATGAATGAACAAGTAATAGAGGGCTTTCAGTCGACAAATTAACAAAATTGCCATGGATTTAATGTAGTAACACCAATGGTAACCATGGAAGTTTGGCAGGAATAGTAAAATGCTTTCAGGTTCTTCAGACATCTTTTTCCACTTAAAAACTGTTATATTATTATATTTACATGCTATTTTTAATGTGATGACCAAAAAATTATTTGTTTATTCTTCAAAGATGACCCCCATTTATAAAGCTAAAAGTTTCAAAAATGTAGTAAAACTCACTTATTTTAAAATTTAAAAAATGCATTAAATTACCACTGTAACCAGTAGGTAGCTGCCATTTCCATCCCTTAATATATATTTTCAATCAATTTGCTTTTGAATTATTTAGACATTATAAATGATAATGCTGCCCTCAAATGTTACAGTTTTTTTCAATTGTTTACACGCAATTTTGAAAACCAGGTTCTTTTTTTTCAAAATATAATCACAATTATCCAAACACCACACTCAAGTTGCATGATTCCTAGATTGTTTGCAAAATGCCACACTTCAGTCAAAACATATACACATATTTGTGAAAATACTATTAGTTTTCATTTAACCAACACAGTCCTCAATGATCAGCCAGTTTCACACTGCTGTGATAAATAAAAAAGACATTTGTAAAAAAACTGATTTTAGGAAATAGCAAGTGCTAGATTTTTTCATAACACATTGTTATGTAGGGGATAATTTAGATGAAAAATAAATAGTGACAAACCCCAACATTCTTCATGATTGGTTTGAGATATAGGGAGAATGTACACAAATAGACCTTCTATAAACTTACCAAGCACTGCACAAAACTGATGCTGCAGACTGAATATTTCAAGTATTTATTTCAATACTTACAGCATTTCTTACCATAATCAGTTACAGTAATCAACCAACAATGAAATGAATAATACAAATAAATTCTGTAGACAAATAAAAATTACTGCATGAAGTACATACACTTTGAGGAAAAACTACTGTAAAAGCAACAAGAATACTGTAACTATTCATCATCTCTCCGTCTGGCTGGATCAGACCATAAGATTTCATTCACATCGCCTCGTGTGACGAATCTACCCCTGGACAGAAGCTGCTTCGATGTGATCACAGGCCTGCTACATGGCCTGAACAAGGGGCTAACGGTCATAGGGCCGCAGGTCGTATACCTTCCACCGCCATGCTGAAAAAAACTCTTCTATTGGATTCAGGAAGGGGGGGTATGGGGGAAGGTATAACACTTCAAATTCAGGGTGCTCATGGAACCAATTCTAGACCAGAGCAGCCCGATGGAATGAGACATTGTCCCAAACGACAATGTACCGCATCTGGTCCACTTGGTTTAATGCTGTGACAATCTCGTGCAATCTGTCAAGAAATGTAAGTATTAGATTTGCATTATTGGGTCCCAGATTTTCTGGGATTTCTGCTGAGATTTGGTTGAACTCTTCTTCCAGCTTCCATCAGTGTCAGTCCATGGTTGATAACATGGTCAATAAATGTTGCACGGATTTCTTGAGTCAAATTTGGTCCTCGCCTCTTTGTTCAGGTTCTATCAACTCTTCAAGTCCTTCTCTACCTCTTCATCTACTTAGGCCTCCTCCTCTACCTCCTTCTCATCTTCCTCTACCTCCATCTCCTCTTTGAGCTCCCCCTCTCATTCTCACTCTTCTTCTTCTTCAAGCTCCTTCCATTTTTGTTGAAGACAGGTGAACTCACCTGCTGCCTTTTATAGCACACCTGAGTCCTGCGTTTTCAAATTAGCACACGTGTGCTTCCACACCTGGTGGATGTGATTATCCAATTCATTTATATGTGTGGTCATTGGCAATCCGGGGCTTTGTAATGACAAGGAAGTAACCTCACAATCCTTATCTGTGTCTAAGGTGTGAACAAGTGTGTAGAGTTTTACAAATCACTGTGTGTAATGTTTTGCAAAAAGGCTGAAGCAGACATTGTGTGTTATGTTCTGCAAATCTGTGGAGGTGTTTTGCTCATTGGAGAAGAATTTTGCAAATTGTGTGGAAATTTTTATTTTAGTGTGTAATCAATCGTAAAAAACTGTAATATAAAGCCTTACAAACTTAAAATAAATCTGCACACAGTAATTTCTGTAAGGCATTTGTCAGTAATACGGTAAAAATGAGGGGATGTGTGAATAACTGCATTGCAGGTCGATTTAAGGTGTGCTCCTAAATTTTCTGTTTGTGCTCCTAAGATTTTTAGTAAGGGATACAGTGCTCCTAGTAAAAATGTTAGTCTGGAGCCCTGGAATGTGCTGAAAACTACAAGCTAATTATTAAAGTTTTGCATCAAATACAACCATTTTCCAGTGCAAAAAAAAAAAGATAGATAATAAGTGTTTATATATATATATATATATATATATATATATATATATACACACACACACACACACAAACATATATTGCACACAACCATGCATTGAATTTCCCACATACTGCACTGATAACAACTTAAGTTTGAAAAATGCAAGTGAGATTCAAGGGGGAAATTGTCAGTGGAAAAAACTTAAAAAAAAAAAAAAAAGTTTGTGTTCCTTACACAAACTGGATGAATAACTATAGAAGCCCTTAAAATACAATACATGAGTTGTATGGATGACATGAACAGTGATTTTTGGAACTTTTTGGAGCTTGACAGTATAAATCATATGCTTTCATTGTACGAACAACTCTTTTGCCTTGCCAGCTCTAAACAATTCCTTGAGTAAAAGCAGAGTGAATGTTAAAATGGCATTTCTGGTTTGTGTGAAAATATCATAGTCTTTTTTGACCCCACTAACAAGTATACTCAATTGCATCTATTTTATGAAAACGTGAAATGAAAGGTTACTGCAGACCAGACACTAGTGGAATGAAGACATGGGGAAAATGTATCAGTCATTTTTATTGCTCTTTATGTGGACTTAATGTTACGCTGCCTGAATGGAACACCATGACTCACCAAGTCTTTGCTAATTGCGGCCATTCATTAGTGTAGTGCTTGGACGGCCAGACATAATGGCCTGGTTTTATCAATTTTGCCATGATGGCACAATTAAGCTCTTATTTGACATTAAACATGAAAGGCAGTAAGGGACAGACTGGCCGCAGACATGCTCGCACAGAGGAAATGTCAGTGTGTCTGGAAAGGGGACCGACTCACTGAAGAACAGAGGTTTGGACAACACAACTGAGAGAAAGCTGGTATTCCGCCAGCCCACTGCCACGGCCATCGAAACCCAGCAGGGAAATGCTCCTCCATCCCGCATTAGCTCTGACATTCTGCATTCAAACGATGCCATGGCCCAGCATGGGCAGTAGTGGAAGGCGGACGTGCCATAAAACTGCTGTGACAGCCCACCTGGAGCTGGGGATGGTGTGGATAATCCTGCCGTAGTTTGATTATGAGAGACCGGGCCCCAAGGAGAATGCAGGCGACAAATCAGATTCGACAACAGACACAACAGCATCTGACACTTGGGAGGGGGCACCACCTGTAATAGCCAGCATGGAGTAGCAAGCACACCTGACCCCAAAGTGAGAATAATGAGCTTCTGGCTGGAACACACCAGCGAGGGCCCCTTCAAATCGTAGTGCGGATCGTACGCCAGAACATCATTTCACAGCAGCGGTTAACCAGACACATGGAGAAAAATGGCACTCGGGTTTGGCTGATCTGCCCCCCAGTGTTGGGTCAGGGGGTCAACCACAGCAGGACAGCTTGCTTTTCACTTTACGATGACCAGAACAAAGCACAACTCATTGAAGTGTTTTTCAAGGGTGAAATACTCAAATATGAGCAGTTTTCTTGGAAACAGAAATAAGATATCTAATATAAGAAGCTATTTTACTGCTATTACAATCCATTAAAATCTTTGCCATTTTATTGCATGGGTTGTTTCACATTATTTCAACACTGAGGGAATAAAAAAATAAGCACTAGTAGAGAGGTTAAGCGAGGCTGCACTCATCACCCCACAAAACCTAACAAAATTAGGTAGGGATCCGTGGGTATTGAAGTCAATCAGTATGTAATGAGAAACGAAGAAAAGAAATGATACTGACCAAAAAAAGAGGCAAAAGGCCACACAGATTCTTGCCGGAGCACCGCTGTGTTTTTTATTAGTTCTGCCTCAGTACATTTCACTCTAAAACAAATATCCACTTGAACTCTAAGAACAGAGTAAGACTCCATAATTGATATCACTACGAGTAACTAACTATTCATTAGCAAAATCGACTGCAATTATTTTCCCTGTTTGAGTCCTGACTCCCGTCCTCCTGAACAGCTTCGGGCGACCAGTTTGGTGACATATTTTCCATTATAGCTCAGCTCCATTATATCTTTTATTGAACAAACACAACAAATGTAATAAACGTGGTCAGATTAATGTGTATGAAGTCATTTGAACGAACACAAGATTCTGCTACTGTGATAAAATATTTATTGAAAAGGGGGGGGGGGGGGGATGGGGGGTTGGATTTATTAATGTTTTTGGGAATCCACTTTGTATTTTTAATCAAATAAATGCAGCCAGAATTCATTCTAATATGCATTCTCAAGAAACATTTATTATTAATGTTAAAAAACAGGTGCACTGCTAAATAATTTTATGGAAACCATAAAATGTGTATTTCAGGATTCTTTGATAAACAAAGTTACAAAAAAAAAAATGCATTTATTTGAATTTGTGACGTTAAAGACTTTACTGACACTTGTGATAAATTGAATGCATACTGGCTGAATCAAATATTTTTCTTTGGAACAAAAAAAAAAATCTTACTGACCCCAAACTTCTGAACATTAGAGTATAAATAATATATAGTTTTTATTATTACGTTAGTGAGACATTTTAGCAATGTTACACAATGTACACTGATTTTGCCAAAGTCTGCAATTAAAAGACAGATCTCAATATCAGCTCTCTACCAAGACCAAATTATTTGGCCTATGCTACAATTTGAGAACAAACAACTGATACAAAGATGATCCTTAAGAGACAATACTGATAACTCCAATGAAAAAGAAACATACATTTGAGCACTAAAAAGAAAAAGAATGTTTACCAAGAATAAGGTTTTTTTTTTTTTTTTTGTCAATGCCCTGATCAAAGAGAGAAGGTTTTATCTCTGAGGATCTCACAATAATCCACATTTTCCACAAAAGCCGGTTTGGTACAAAACGCATGGTTGTCTTCCAAGTCAACAATGGAGGGCTTGAGAACCCATCCTATTTCAAACAAGATATTAAAGCATAAGTCAGAGACAAATACCAGTGGCTTATTGTGACCTAGTGTGATAGCTAATACTTAAATAATCTTGACATCCCACAAAAACTGTAGTTGGAGGAACTAAAGGATTTATGTGTAATAGAGAAGGAGAGAGAGACACCCATTCTTCTCAGAGCACTCTGTCTTCATTACTCTGTGTTTTAATGTCCATTGCTATAGCCATCTCTAAGGCTCAGCATGTATCTCAAAGGAGCATTCCAGAAAATGAACCTCAGATGTGATTCATTCCACAGTGCTAAATTATCCCAGCTCTGCTACAGGAAATTAAATGCCTTTTTTAACCTCACGGGATTTAAGGCACTGGGCTTTTAAGAGAAATAACAGAAAACTCCTCATAGCATTGAGAGTAACAAAAACCTGAAAATGTAGGCACCCAATGGTTCACAAGTTTAACAATGCAAGCCATTTGAGAAAACACAAAAAAACGGACGAAAATAGAACAAATGCTAAACGAATACCTAATTCTGGACCCAATTTAAACCACACCATAGACAGACCACTAGTGCTGGCTTAAGCCCCGTTCTGGTGTGCCAGTTTAGAAAACAACAGATGTTGATGCTCAACCTTGATGAAACCCTACAATCATGATACTGTAAGAGCCAGACAACATTTTCAAATAAATTTTAAAACAAAGTTTGTTCACATGCCTGAACATGAACATATGGAGCTCATTTGTCCTGCCACAAATATGTATAATTGGTATGTGAAAAGCTGAAAATAACTACATATTTACATTCAATGAAAGAAAACATAAGTGGTGCTTCCCCAGACAAAACTTGCTAGGGTGTTCAAGGTGGTTGTAAAAGTGTTGCTATGTGGTTATGTGGCTATGTGGTGTTCTGAGTGGCTGTTAGCAGTATTTTCACACTCAAATTAACTGTCATCTGAAATAGAAACACTTAATAGAAAATGAAGCTAAAATACATTATCATGACTTCAAAACAAAATATAGGTTTGCTGTTGTTTTTTTAAAGCCATGGGCAGCTTATTTGCCTTTTGTATTAAGTTATTAATAATTAAGACATTTTTGGGCAAATCATAAAATTCTGAAACTAAATTAACTAAACCTAATTATTAAATCTTTCAAAAGATAAACATAAAACAATTTGCAGTTTAGTGATAACTGTAGACGGCAGAGAAATTGGAAGAAGAAGAAAAAACTTGATCTAACCACCATAGTGAAACAACTTAAACTAATGTGAAAGGCCAAAATAAAAATAAAAAATAAAATATTTAAAAAGTATAATAAATCTGGTAGTATAAACTGATATGCAGTTACTGTGTTCTGGGTGGCTGCTAAGTAAAAACAGCCTGCCCAGAGATCCAACATGGCGGCGCCATGTATATATAGTGATATATATATATATATCACTGTAAACAACTTCACGACAAAATGACCTCGCATACTACAAAGAAAAAACATGGGAACCAAGAAGATTCGAATGCTGAGGCAGCTCAAGCTAGCATGACACCCGAGGGTAACGTTAAAGAAGCCAACGCGAATACTGACAAAAACCAAGACAGCAACATTATGAATTCAAAGGATAAAGACAGTGTTACAAATTGTGCGTGCCAAAGGCAAAATAACATATGACGAGCGCGAAGTGAAGTTTTTCCAAGATATCACCAGAGAAACACATCTGAAAAGATGGACATTCGTTATGGAGTAATATTTCCAGCGAAGATGCGCGTTAGAGCCCAGCTGAGGTGGAGAATTTTATTCGCAACCCCGAGGATACACGCCGTTAATCCTCCAGTCAAGAAGGCCGAATACAGAAGAAAGGAATCGTCACGTACCGAGATCTTTGCTTTCTTTCCCTCCTTTTGAGACTGGTAACGTATTTAGAGTGAAATAGGATTGATTGGCTATTCAATGGCACTTAGTAACTTTACAGTTCTGGTCAGTGACTTCTAACCATCTATATTGTTTTTCTATTATTTCCATTATAATTTGCTGTATATTCAGAATCTGAGATAAGATAAGATGATTGATTTAAATCGTGGTTATTTCAGTTGTTTTTATAGGCTGCTGTTCAATTTCTAATATGATCAGCCGTTTGTTGGTGGGAGCATGTGATGGCATAGAACATGCTTTCGATTCGCGTTGTGTTGCTCCTAGCAATAGGATCGGTGACACAAAGTGTTATATCTTTAGTTTTTGTGTTATGGGCAAAGTACTGGCGAGTTCAGGGTGCCAGTACTAATATAAGCATCCAATGTATGTTTTTCTGTTTCTCACACAAGGGGCAAATTGCATTGTATTGTAAACAGGCTAAGGGACAAACTGCAATATTGTGCATTTCTCAATTTATGCACTAAAACGGTTAAGAGTTCCTTTTCAGAGTTAAAAATAACATCGTGGAACGTGAGAGGCTTGGGGAAATTAACAAAAATTAAGCAAATAATGGCTAGAATTAAACAACTTCATCCCTCAATTGTATTTTTGCAAGAATGCCATATTTCTTCAAATGACACAACGCCCATACAAAGGCGTTGGAAAGGCCAAATCTACTCAGCTTTATTCTCTCCAAACTCTAGGGGGGTAATGATTTTAATACACAAATCAATCCCAATCCAAATATCCAAGGTTTTGCAGAATGTAGCAGGTAGTTACATTATAATCCAAGGCTCTATTCTAAATGAAAATATTATTTTGGCAAATGTATATGGCCCTAATACAGATTGTCCAAGCTTTTTTGAAAAATTATTTCTTCTACCGTCTTCTTTACCAGGAAAATTACTAATTGCTGGAGACTTCAACTGCACAATATATCCTAGTCTTGACCGCTCAACAGGTTTAGATACGACACATTCACAGTCCAGGAAAAAGATTTGGGACTACAAAAAAGAACTCAATCTATGTGACCCATGGCGAAGGTTATACCCTAGTAAAAGAACATATTCATGCTGTTCTACTGTGACGAAGGGTCATTCCTGTATTGATTATTTTTTAATTTCTATAGACCTCTTTCCAAGAGTAACAACATGTCAGTATGGCTCTATTGACATCTCAGATCATGGTCCAGTTTCTTTAGTTTACAAATCAGTAATTGATATGAATGAAACTCGTCGCTGGCGCCTTCACCCAAAATGGTTACATGATCCGGATTTTGTAAAATCTGTAGGAGTACAGATAGATAATTTTTTTAAAGAGAATAAAGATGAAACTTCAGCTACTATAAGGTGGGAAGCATTCAAGGTATATATCCGAGGTCAGATAATTTGTTATACAAGCTCAAAAACTAATACATTTAAACTGGAATTAGATTTATTGGAAAAAGAAATTAAACTTGCAGAGGAAAATGCTTATTTAGACAGCTCAAATACTATACACCACAAACTCCTTAAACTTAGGGCTCAATATAACACCCTTTCCATAACAAAAGCTGAAAATAGCTTAAGACTGAAACAATCTTTCTATGAACATGGAGAAAAGGCAGGAAAATTATTAGCATGGCAAATTAAAAAATTGGACACAGAAAAAGTCATTAATAGTATTCAAACTTTGAATGGGGAAACAACTAATCCTTTAGAGATAAATAATGCTTTCGCTTCATTTTATAAAGATTTATATAATTCTGAGTCAACCCATTTTACTGAAGATCAAGCTCGATTTCTCCATGACATTCAGTTCCCACTCATATCAGAAGAAGATAAAAATATTTAGACAGCGCTTTAGAAGAAAGGGAAATCTTGGACTCTATATCAAAGCTGAAGAATGGTAAATCCACTGGCCCTGATGGACTACCAATTGACGTATATAAGCTTTTCAAAAACAAATTGGTTGGCCCTCTAAAGGAAATGTTCGCAGAATCATTTCAAAATGGTCATCTACCACCCACACTGATAAGTGTGTTAATTACCTTAATTTGAAACCTGATAAGTCTGCTAACAAATGCGAGTCACACAGACAGATCTCTGTACTAAATACCGATGTAAAGATCATTGCCAAAATCCTGGCATTAAGATTAGAAAAATGCCTAACATCTGTAATAGGTGTAGACCAAAATGGATTCATCAAGAACGGTCAGATTAGTCATAATATCAGGCGAGTCTTAAACATTTTGTATGAAAAAAAAGAGCCTCTGACACATGTATTCTATGACTTGACGCAGAAAAAGCGTTTCATAGGGTAGAGTGGCCATATATGAATGATGTATTGACTCGATTTGGTTTTGGAGACTCATTTCTACGTTAGGTTAATATTTTATACTTTAAACCAATAGCTGAAGTTAGGACTAATAATACAACATCAAGACCTTTTAATATACACAGAGGAACATGGCAAGGATTTCCTCTGTCACCAATGCTCTTCATTTTAGCATTGGAGCCTTTGGCAATTGCAATTCGAAGTAACTCAATCATTAAGGGTATTAAAATTAAAGATCGTGATCATCGAATATCACTATATGCAGACGACACCATTCTTTTCCTAACAAGGCTCGAGAGTTCTGTACCAGTATTGCTTGAACTGAGACAGATTTGGAAAGTTCTCCGGCTATAAAATTAATAATACCAAATCATCAATACTCTTTTTAAACACTCAAGAAAGGCATCAACCACCAATTGGGCATCCATTTATAAACACAATCGATGGCTTCAACTATTTAGGCATAGTCATTACTCCTTCCGTTGACAGGTTAGATTCGGCCAATTATAACCCAATCATAGCTAAAGTCAATGAATCTGTAGATAGATGGTCCTCCCTACCAATCTCATTGATTGGCCGTACAAACGTTATCAAAATGAATATTCTACCGAAATTTCTGTATTTATTTCGCTCTATTCCACTTTCCCCTCCATTCGGTTTTTTTTCTAGCCTGAAAAAAAACTAACCAAATTCATATGGAACAATAGACGTGCAAGGCTCCGTCTAAAATTGCTGTATCTTCCTTATGACAGAGAAGGTCTACGTTTACCCAATTTGCAGTGGTACTACTGGTCTGCCCAGTTAGCTAATGGCACCTATTGGTTTTCCTCAAAGCCGCAGCTACCTTGGGTAGAAATAGAATCGACAGTTGCAAAAGAAATGTATGTTTTTGTGAAAACCAAATTTCACAGCTTTATAGTAAATTTGTTAACAACTCTAAAGAATCATCTGAATCCAAGAGACATGGTTGGGGCATAGATTTGCAGTATGACCTTTCAGATTCAGAATGGAGTCAGATATGCACTAGAGCCCAGAATTTGTCAATTAATACTAGATTTAAGCTGATCCAATATAACTGGGTAATGCATACTTATATCACCCCCGAAAAGTTAAATAAATTTAACCCAAACATTCCAGACACGTTTTAAATGCCAAAAACATAAGGGAACATTCTTTCATTGTATCTGGGAATGTGAGGTGATTAAGACACCAATATGGCTTAGTGCAATTATGAAATCGCAAAGGCTGCGCTTAATTTTATATGCAGTGTGACGAGCAGGGTGGGCGAGAGCCGAGAGGGAATGGTGTGAGGCCGATGATATGATTGCTAATGAGCGTCAGCTGCTCGGTGCACCGGTCTCGTATCTCTCACGGAGGAACTCCAGAAGCATAAAAGAGGAGCGACGACAGTGAAGGACGAGAGAGGACCAGGCCAGGATTTTATGTTGTGTTTTTATTATGTTTGTGTGGGTGGCAGTCTCCGTGAAGAATTGCCGCCATTTTATTTTCGTTTTGTTGTTTGTTTTATTAAAGTTACATTGAACGTTCGCCGGTTCCCGCCTCCTTCTTCCCGTACTTATGAACTGTTTCATGCAGCTTGCCAGTGAAGATTGTCTCTGTAATCAGTAGTAACAACGAAAAAAAAAACCTGCCTTTGCCAAATCGCATTCAGTTTATTTTCGATTAATCGTGCAGCCCTGTTCCCATTCAGTCAGTCACTTCGACGTACGTCGGATGACCGACAAATAGGAATCTCGCTAGAGAGGCCAATCTACTTCGAGTGTAACTAAAACGAGCCAATGCACATTGGCATGCAATCATATGCAGCAGCTGCTCACCTCGCAGCGCGGGTATATAATGAGCAGCAGGTGCGTTGCATCTTTAGCTTTTGGTTCTCAGCCCCCCACCCCGGTTCCCTTCTTCCCGGAGGTGCATGTAGAGATCACTGGCACGTGGAGGGCACCTTTTACTGCCCGAAACCGTGCCAGTGGGACCTCCTCCCTCACAACCCTTGATGGCGGTGCGGCAAAGGGATGTTCGCGCATACCCCCTGTGGAGCGGGCCGTTGCCTTGCAACTGTGCCCTAACTCCACCTGGCAGGGGGAGCGTCTCTCCCTTCCTGGGCCTGTGAGTGCTCGTCGGACCTAACCGGCAGTGCTTACTGGTCCTGCGTGGAAGCCGCTTCCGCCTTACACGCTATGGCGTTGTTGCAGGTCCATCAGGCCAAGGCACTGAGGGACCTGCACGAAGGTGGTCATGATCCACAGGTTCTCCAAGAACTTCGTACCGCAACGAACCTCGCGCTTTGAGCGACGAAGGTCACGGCACGGTCAGTGGGTCATGCGATGTCCACGCTGGTGGTCCAGGAACGTCATCTCTGGCTGTGTCTGGTGGACATGAGGGATACCGACAAAGTCAGGTTCCTTGATGCGCCCATGTCCCAGACCGGCCTCTTGGCAACGCGGTCGAGAACTTTGCCCAACAATTCTCGGCTGTACAGAAGCAGTCTGAGGCCATCACATCCTGCCGAGGCGGTCAGCTGCTGCACCTCCACCGCCCGCATCGCTTCAGGCTGCTCGTCACCAAGGGCGCCCCCCCGCGACCGCTCCCGCTCCCCAGCAGCAGCAGCCATCATCAAGCGGCGCCATGGAGCCGGTTGTGGTCAGGGTGCCCAGCCCGCCCTGGCCCCCACCAAGAAGGTCGGCAAAGCCAAGAGCTAGAGGCCCTAGGACGGGCGACCTGGAGAGGGAGGGGACTGCTCTTCAGGAGATGGAGACCTCTCCACTCCTTCCCCGGAGGAGGGCCGGGTAGTAAATCCTTTGTTGATTGGTTTTTCTGTTACCCAAATTTTCAGAAAAAAGAGCGGTTTCCTCCATCTCCGGGTCCGAAGAGGACTTGGAGAGCAGTGGGAGGGCTAGAACCTCACCACTCTCTTCTCCCTCTTCTGTCGCCAGCGGACAGCAGCGCGAAGCAGGCAGCCAAGGCTTTGCCTGCTCCCACTGTCCATCTGTGGAACCAGGTAAGTGTTGCACAGCACACTCTGACCCCGCCTCGGGCCGCCTCGCAAAGAGAGCCTCCCGGGCCGCGTCCCTGTGTTCCACTTCGCTGCCCCACGGCAGGTACGCCTGCAGTCCCTTTGGTCCCGCTTGTACGGTCTCTGTGAGCCTGGTTAGCGCTCCCCAGTCCGTCTCGCTGGCTCATTCGGACCATCAGGCTCGGCTATGCGATTCAGTTCACCCGGCGTCCCCCGAGGTTCAGGGGCATCAACTTCACTTCAGTGAAAGCTGCCGATGCTCCTGTCTTGCGTGTGGAGATCGCGCTCTTACTGGCGAAGGATGCGATAGAGCCGGTCCCTCCAGCCGATATGAAGTCAGGGTTCTACAGCCCCTACTTCATTGTACCCAAGAAAAGCAGTGGGTTACGATCGATCTTGGACCTGCGAGTTTTGAATCGGAGCCTTCACAAGCTACCGTTCAAGATGCTCACGCAGAAATGCATTTTCGAGTGCATCCGTCCCCGAGATTGGTTTGCAGCGATCGACCTGAAAAACAAGTACTTTCATGTCTCAATCCTTCCGTGACGCAGGCCATTCCTGCGATTCATGTTCAAGGATCGAGCATATTAGTACAGAGTCTTACCCTCACCTCAGCCGGTTGGGTCTTCCAGGTCAACTTGGAAAAGAGCAAACTCGCCCCCGTGCAGAGGATCTCTTTTCTCGGTATGGAGTTGGACTCGGTCGAACAGACGGCACGCCTCACAGAGGAACGTGCTCAGTCGGTGTTGAACAGCCTGAATACGTTCAACGGCAGGACGGCGGTCCCACTGAAATTCTTTCAGAGGCTCCTGGGGCATATAGCGGCCGCAGCGGCAGTAACTCCGCGGTCTGCTTCATATGAGACCGCTTCAGCACTGGCTCCACGGCCGAATCCCGAGATGGGCGTGGCAACGCGGCACTTTCTGGGTGGCAATCACTCCAGAGTGCCGCCATACCTTCAGCCCGTGGTCGGACCCCTTGTTTCTTCAGGCCGGAGTGCCCCTAGAGCAGGTGTCCCGTGGTTTTCACGGATGCCTCGACCACCTGCTGGGGTGCCACGTACAACGGGCATGCAGTGTCAGGGGTGTGGACGGGCCCCCAACTGCAGTGGCACATCAATTGCCTCGAGTTGTTGGCAGTACGGCTCGCCCTGAGCCGCCTCAAGGGGCCGCTTCAGGGCAGGCATGTGCTGGTCCATACGGACAATACTGCGACCGCGTACATCAACCGTCAAGGTGGTCTGCGCTCCAGTCGCATGTCACAACTCGCCCCCCATCTCCACCTCTGGAGTCAGAAGCATCTGAGGTCGCTTCGTGCCATTCACATCCCCGGTGTTCTCAACCGTGTGGCCGACGAGCTCTCATGAGCTGCGCTGCCGGGAGAGTGGTGACTCCATCCCCGGGTGGTCCAGCTGATCAGGAGAGAGTTCGGAGAGGCTCAGATAGACCTGTTTGCCTCTCCAGAAACCTCCCACTGCCGGTTGTTTTACTCCCTGTCTGAGGGAACACTCGGGACAGACGCACTGGCGCACAGCTGGCCCCGGGGCCTCCGCAAATATGCGTTTCCCCCAGTGAGCATACTTGCACAGACACTGTGCAAAGTCAGGGAGGACGAGGAGCAGGTCATGTTAGTTGCGCCCTATTGGCCCAACCGGACCTGGTTCCCGGAACTCTCACTCCTCGTGACAGCCCCTCCCTGGCCCATCCTGGTCGTCAGGTTCCTTAGGGGGGCGAGACGGTTAAATCCTCCTCGTCCCCCCTCCATACCCTCTTGGGACTTGGCTCTGGTGCTGAGAGCACTCCAGAATGCTCCCTTTGAGCCTTTGCAGTCAGCAGACTTAAAGATTGTCAATGAAGACTTTGCTGCTGCCTGCATTGGCCTCCATCAAGAGGGTAGGGGACCTGCAGTCTTTTTCGGTCGACGAATCGTGCCAAGAGTTCGGGCCGGGTGACAGCCACGTGGTAATGAGACCCCGGCCTGGCTATGTGCCCAAGGTTCCTACCACTCCCTTCAGGGACCAGGTAGTGAGCTAGCAAGCGCTGCCCTCGGAGGAGGCAGACCCAGCCCTGGCTTTGCTCTGTCCAGTTCGCGCTTTGCGACTGTACGTAGACAGAACTGAAAGCTTCAGGACCTCAGACCAGCTCTTTGTCTGTTATGGAGGCCAGCAGAAGGGAAAGGCTGTCTCCAAGCAGAGGATGGCCCACTGGATAGTGGATGCCATCACCCTGGCTTACCAAGCTCAGGGCGTGCCCTGCCCGCTCAGGTTGCATGCACACTCCACGAGAGGTGTTGCATCCTCCTGGGCGCTGGCTCGTGACGCCTCGCTAACAGACATCTGTAGAGCTGCGGGCTGGGCGACACCTAATGCGTTCGCTAGGTTCTATAGCCTTCGTGTTGAGCCAGTCTCCTCCCGTGTTCTCACCTCAGGTCAGAGGCACGGAGAGGCCCCGGCTTAGTGTCGGCTTGCTGCACTTATATGTGCTTATTCTCCAGAGAGTCCCTACAAGGCAGACCCTGTTGAGTCCTCCGATCTCCCTTCGGCAGCCGACGTGGCGGCGCATCTGGCACCAGGCCTATACTCTGCTGCATCCTTGAGAACCGGATTTAGGCTGGGTTCCATATGAGTGACCCTACGGGGATCCCATATGTCTAGTTCCACGGTTGCTCCTAATCGAAGCCTGTGTCTTTCCCTCTGGGAGAACCCACCTCTCATCGAGTGGAGTCACCCCAGTTCTTCCATATGACAACCCCACGGTTAGTCCATTATTCTTCCACATAACTCCTTCGGGGAAGGATGAGGCTTCCGCAGCGTCCCTTTTACACAAACGGTACGCTTTCCCAGTGTTATCCAATAGTCTCACTGAATGGGTTTGGGAACAGCAGTGATTGACACTCTCTGTGTTAGCCCTATCCCACCGTCCTCGGGCAAGGGGGTTCAGGTGGCTTACAAAAGAGCGCTGGAAGAGGGCAGCTCCTGTGGCGCTTTGGTAGGGATTCCTATTCGTCGGTTATCCGACGTACGTCGAAGTGACCGACTGAATGGGAACGTCTCGGTTACATAGGTAACCCTCGTTCCCTGAAGGAGGGAACGGAGACGTACGTCCCGTCACCACAGTTGCTGTACCCCGCTGATGCTGCCGCCTATCTGGTTCGGCTCCTCAGCGAAAACCTAAAGATGCAACACACCTGCTGCACACGCGCTGCGAGGTGAGCAGCTGCTGCATATGATTGCATGCCAATGTGGACTGGCTCGTTTTAGTTACACTCGAAGTAGATTGGCCTCTCTAGCGAGATTCTTATTCGTCGGTCATCCGACGTACGTCTCCGTTCCCTCCTTCAGGAAACGAGGGTTACCTATGTAAACGAGACGTTCTTCTTTCAGCTGAACACAATCCGAGTTATTTTAAATAATATCCTGGCTCTTCCAAGCTTTGTAATGGCACTGAAGTATGCCCGAGTTTGTGAAGTTTGTGTCCAAAAAGTACATCCATCCATCCATCCATTATAAAAGTAATCCATACAATTCCAGTAGGTTAATAAATGCCTTCTGAAACAAAGTGATGGGTTTTTTGTAAGCAAAATATCCATATTTAAAATGTTATGAACTATTATCACTGGTTTCTGGCAATGTCCAGAAGCACGTTCAATGTATGGCATAGTAGCACGTAGGATGTAAGACATAGGCATAGTGTAAGCTTAGGAATAGATACCACTCGTGAAAACCATATAACACTCTAGTGAACGAGATGATTCTATTGATGATTATAGTTTATAAAGTTTTAAACACGAACTATTCCTTTAAAGTTGAAGATACTCTGGCTGAAGTGTTTTCCTTCAATGTAGAAGTAAGATATTTTTGTCCGTCTGTTCATGTGCCATAAATCAATAAATAAATAAATAGGACGCACAACAAACAGCAAGATTTGAGGCATCATTCACATCCATGGCAAAATTAGAGCAAGGCTAGTTATACACAAGTATGAGCACTAGTGCCTCGGCAAACAGTAGTAATTAGAAATGTTAGTACATCAAAGGACAGGAGAGTAAAGAGAGAAAGGTTCAGAAAATGTAATTTGGAGGAGTGGCTGTGACTGACTATTGGATGTGTCAGCCTGCAGGTGGAGGTCAGTGCTGGAGAACGATGGCTTTAGAACAGACTGAGGTTGAGTAATCACCGTGCTGACATCACAAGTCCTAAATCAATAATGGACGGAACATCACACCCAGTGCCTCCTTTCCTGCAGATTAAGCCATTTAAAAGGTACGAGTATAATTGCTCACAAAAAGCACCATATTCACTTCTTGTCCTTACGTTCTGTTTGCGGGTTTAATTAACAGAGCAATGACACGCTAATAGGAGCAAGACAGCCTTCCCGGAGGAGGGGTGGGCAGAAGATTGCTAGCTTTCTTTATCCTGGCTTGACTTTCCCAGGATGATGAAAGCGAGATCTAAGAGTGTGTCCTCCTGACCTCATAAGATGAGCAGAGTGTGATGTGTGCAGCCCCGGCAATTTCTGCTTCGTGCCTGCAGGCCTGATTATGATGGAGATGAGGCTGGCACATGGAGTCGCTATACAGTAGTGCAGGCCACCCACACCCGCCTTCCACCACACAGTCAGCTGTGCTGCTCTGACTCACGGCTTGCTGGCCAAATTTCAACAATAAATCTGACATCACGAGAATGATAACGAAGGAGGTTCAGCCAAGGATCCAAAAAAAGACTGGTGATCTTCGCCTCTTGATTCTTGAGTGCTCCTCCCAAATGAATGAATCAATCTTGATTTAACACAGTGCCCTTCAGTAAGACTTGCCTTCCAGTGCTACAGATAGTAAAATGCTGGGGTATGAGTAATTTCATATCATAACTGTAGGTTTTACATCACATTGTAGTTATTTTTGTAGGAAAAGGTTTATATTACACAACAAATAATGATGCATCCAATATCAAGCTTCACAGCTACATAGTATGAAATATTTATGTAAACAATAAAATTAATAGTTCTGACTTTTAGCTGTGCTTTATGCTCTTAAGTTTATATGCCTGTCATAAAGGTATAATAAATTTCATTAGACAGACAAACAGATCATGGCTCTATACTGCAACGATTTCACTCGCATTTGCAACAGAAAATTACTGTGTTTGAGTGTGAAAAATATTTAGGCGCACCGGTGTGAGTGACCCCGTCGATTCTCATGAAAAGATCTATAATCCAATCAGAATAAAAAAGTACAACTCCCAAAATGCATCTACACTGAACAACTGTTATTTTTCGTACTGCAATCAGCTGCTTTTCATGCCTTCATTCAAAGACCTTACTTCAGCCAGTCAGCGCAAGTACAAAAGACGGACTAAACTTTAAAGATTGTTTACAAGGTGAAACAGATGATGCATCACAATAATCATAAGCAAGGTCGAAAGCTAACGGGGGCTTAAGGGCAAAAAATATTAATAAAAACGCATGCATGAATGCTTGTGCCTTTTACTTTCACGGCAATTGGGAGGCGGCAATTACTTGAATGGTGGGAGGGCTCGTTATTATTTTTAATGAAAAACACAAACTCTTAAATGTATGCCTTCACATTTTGCTTTGCAACCAAATCTTCATCCATCCGTCTGGTCATTCAGAAAAAGTAGGCGAAAAGGGTGAAGTGAGGCAAAATCTGACCCTTGCTGCGGATCTGTGACTCTCGAAAAGTGTCTAAATAATACCACTTCAGAGGGAGCTTCTGTGCCATTTCTGCAGTGCAAAGATGCATTTTTGATGATTTCTTTTGATTGGTAACAGTCAGATTAGGTCTTATTGCTCCAAGTGAATTCATTGCTTAACATTTAAAAAGAAAACTTTTATTTTAATTTAAGAAATTGACAAAATATGATGCATACATTTAATAAAATTAGAAAAAAAATGCTCTTATAATAGTAAAAATGCCCCTGGAAGTTATTTTAAAAAGGGGCAAATATCACCCTGAAAGGGAAAGTTAATGTCTGTCATTGATCAGAAAATACTCCTAAATTTTTTTTATTATTTTTAAAATGTTAGCGTAGAGCCCTGTAGATATATAGTGCTGTCATTCGATTAAAACAAAAAACAAAAAAGCTAATAGCTAGATTAAATCACAATTTTTTTATTTTTTTAAGTTTTTTTATATATTTTATAATGTAATAATTTCACAGTTAATTTCCAAATTAATGTAGAAAAGACAATATATTTTAAATATTTGTTTAATGACATCTTTTTATGAATGAAGGCCAGTATCACTGATACTAATACAGATACTAATGTCTCTATGAAAGGATTTTTTTCCCCAATTTTAAACATTATCTATAACCATTCAACAATACAGTGTAGTTGAAAATAATTTTTTTTTAACATTAGGCTTCAAAAAAAAAACTTTTAATTTAAGTGAACTCCTCACATAAACCCATAATAAATGTCATTTTTATTTTTATTCACTGCATAAATTATAAATTACATATAGATTAATCCCTAATAAAGCTACAAAAGTTCTTTAGAGCAGTGAGTCATTTTCTGTTACCTTTGTTCTTTGATGAACATTAATGACATCACAGCAGCTGGTTTCTAAGGCTACTGTGACTTTAAGAGCTGCTGCTGCTGAACATTACGCACTTCACACACGTCTCATTTTCTCACAACTCTTTAAGGTCATTTAAGACTGCTCTTACAAGGATACTCGACAAATCAGACATTTTGGCATAATTGTGTGTGCTATTGTTCGTTCAAACCCAAAAGAGAACTCAATTCTGGTACGCTGTCTATGCACACGATACTGGCATGAGTCTTACTGTGCGTTGTATATGTCAGGAAATTCACAGACAGCTCATGTGAATTCACAGACAGTCTTGTCATGCTGGAATGGTTTAAAAGCATTTGCATGAATAAGAGCATGCTTATATAATGTAACGCTAACCAAAGGAGGACAGAAAAAAATGGATGCTGCATTAATTGCGTTAAATATCGTTAATATCGCGTTAAATTGGAACAAATTAATTGGAAGCATTAATGTTAAATATATATATAGCATGTGTATGTACACATATATATACACATATAAACACACACACACACACAGGGCCTAAAACTAACTTTTTGCCTACTTGTGAAAATTCACAATCCTCTATTCCAATTTTGATATCACAGCTAAAACTACGAACTTAATTAATATCAATAGCCTACATTTAAGACAATTAAACAGTCAGTAATGTTTTTATCATGTTATTGGAAACAGTTCTTTTAACCCCAAATTAATGGAGTGTGTCGCTGAAACATGATCCTGAAACATGATTTAAATGTATACCTTTTATGATCATATTGTTTCTGATATATCTGAAAACAGACACCGTTTGGCTTGGTGGGGTTTAGTGAGGCATGTACAAAAGAAACTGGGGGAAAAGAAACAGTACACTGTCTCTTTACAGTCCAACTCCTTTTTTGAGTAAAAGAGAGAGAGAGAGAGAGAGAGAGAGAGAGAATCGCCTGAAGCATCCCACTTATCTCACCCCTCACTGTTTGTCGATGATAACAGCCTATGCTCTCTTACACACACTACCGTCTGCAGTCCAAAAAAGCACAGAAATAACTCACTACGCACACAGATACAGCTCTCATGACAAATAACAGGGCAGTGAGTTGCCTATTCAGACTAGTGTCTGGAAAATGAGGAAATTCCATTCAAGCATAGAAGATCAATCAAGCCTGTATGGCAGCATGCTCCCGAAAAGCTATCTGACAGACTGGCAAGTAGAGAAGAGCAGATGAAAAGCAGTAGAAGACTCATAAGGGTAGGTGCTACCTGCATTCCTCCTCCGTTATTTAACATAAATCCCTATGCGTCTAGACAATTCATTAATTTGACAGATATACCAGTGGTGTGCTTATGCTATGGGACACTGAAACACCATTAAGAGCTGCTGTATCCTGCCATCTTGAAACTAAAGGCAATTACGGAGTGCCAGTTCTGATTCAGAGACTGCCACTTACATGTATTCTCACCTGTTAATTACTTGTTCATTGCAGAGCCAATAAATTCATGCAGCATAAATCAAACGCATAGAATTAATGCATATGATCACAAGTATATTTAAAGAGTGACAAATCTCACATTACATTGCCTGAAGCTTTTGTGATCAAGAAAACAGTTGACTTTCAAAGTAAAGGTTTCCTGGATTAATATTTAAAGTCAACATGAAATTAACACTCGCTAATCGATGTTATTTTAAACAATCCTTTTTATTTTACCCACTTTTTTTTTTTTTAAATGACAGTTCACATTCATTTGAGTGCAACGCCCCATCTCAAAATCTAATCAACAACCGATGACTGATCAATAATCGGTTTCACTCGGATGTATCATAATATTGAAAACATTTACATTCATTACAATTTTAACCAAATACATATTGGAACCTTATAGTTTGTCTGCCAATATTTTTTACCATTTTTAATATTAATTAATAACAAAAGGAAATCTAAACGTAAAAAGAGAAAGACAAAAAAGGGAAGCAAGTATACACAAAACATATCCAATATCGGTCAATTGATTATAGATATTTAATACTCATTTAAATCTCATTTCCTCCATTTTACCTTTGCCACCATCTTAACGCTCGCTCAATCTTTAAGAACACTAATAATCTCGAGATCTCTAAAGTCTCAAAATGAACATTCACTTTTAGTTTTTAATGTTTTATTATTTAGACAAATTAGTATTGCATTTTATAATTAAAATTAAAAATGATTATCTGTGCATTATAGTTACACCCCTAACCAAATATACATTGTAAACTTAAATATTGCAAAACAACCTTTTTAAATTATCCAAATAAAATATGCAATAGGTGCTTGCCAATTTAAAGGTCGCCTCCATGACATAGGGATATTGTGGATGGTTCCCACGAGTTGTAATCATACATCTGATTGCAAATAACCCATCAACTGTAAGTCACGTTTTGAGGCTTCATTCAGGTCCACAGCACAACTGCATGGGACACAGCAAAAACTGAATAGTAACAGCGATGCTCATCTTAGCAGACAACATTTTATATATTTATTCAGCACAGTAACTACTGCTAATAAATAATGCTTTGAAGATGCTCGTGAGAGCCAACATCTCAAAGCTGTTTTTAGTCTGTCACATTGCATCATGTGTAAATGCGTGTTCAATGCACAAACACGTTCGATTAAATGGCTGAATGAGATTCCTGATTAGGCTCATTCCTCTGTGATCTGCATGTCTTAGAAGATATTATGGTTGCCACACAGTAATTATGTGGCTTATTTGTGCCTTTAAACTTTTTCAAGATCCAGGATGACACATTAAGCAACATAGCCAACAATATTCCATATTAGTCCAAAAACACTATAAGCTGTCCAACACTCTTAAAAATAAAAGGTTCTTTGTTGGCATCGATGGTCCATGAAGAATCTTTAACATTTATGGAACCTTTTCATCGCACAAAAGATTCTCTATAGTGATAAAAGTTTCTTCAGATTATTAAAGAGGACCTATTATGCATTTTCCATTTTCAAAATTTTTTTAGTATGTAATGTTTCTGTTTGAGAATGAAAAAGGTTTACAAGGTTACAAAGAACAAAGTCCACTCTGAAGGGAGTTATTCTCAGTAAACAAGGTTTCTAAATTCCCGGAAACACTTTGATTTTAGTCTTCTTCTGGGAATGTACAGGTCACTATATTCCTACATTATTTAAATAGTTCCAGCCGAAGACATTCGCAAAAATGAGCAAGGCCTGTTTGAGATGCATGTTATGGTAAGGAGTGTGACATTTCTGAAACATGCTCGAATCGGCTGACCAATCACGACACACTGGTACAGCTGACCAATCACAGCCCACTGCACTCTTCCAAAGGAGGAGCTTTATAGAGACTAATTAAACAGAATTAAACAGGGAATTAAACTGAGTGTTACTGACAGAGTGGAAGGAGAGCTGCTGCAACAATATAAAATATGTAAAAAAAATAATGTTTTTTGAACATTCAAGCATGAAATCCTATGCTTGTAGACCCCAAAAACAAAATCAAGACTTTGTAAAATGGGAAAATATGGCCTTGATGAAATATTTTTCACACTAAGAAAAAAAAAAAAGAGCCTTAAGAGCTGTTCACAGACTATTCTTTTGAAGAACTCAAAATAGTTATTCTATTGCATCGCTATAAAACCCCCCTTTTGGAACCTTCATTATTAATTGAAGTACAATGAAATCAATTTGTAAAGATCTTAAGATCCATTTTGGTGGATTCACAAACTGAGAAACCATATAATGCTTAGGGTCAGGTCGGAAGACAGTGTTTAGAGCAACGATTCCTGCGGTGACTTCACGGGGCTATGATTGAAGGGCATAATGTTTATACAGTTGTGTTCAAAAATATTCAAACCCCCCACTGATGATTGTTTTTGGCGGGTTTGTGACATTGATTTTGATCATTCAGTCATCATGGTACAATTAAATCAAAGAGGCAACGGTAGGGTCAGACAAATATAACATAACATTTATACATAAATAATGAAAAAAAATGTCTTTCTCTGCTCACATCATTTATCTTTTTATTCACCCCCAACCCCATTCTTAATTAAATAGTACAACATACTTAGTACAACATTTATTTACTTTTTTAACAGCTTTTTAACATAGCTTTGCACAGTGTCTTTGTGTCGTCTTGCAGCGCTTGCCCATTCATTCCATTCATCATGGGCAAAAGGTCTCCATTTCAGGCTTTCATCTTAGGCTTGCGCACTCTGCTGCTTGCAGTCAGAGTACTCAACCTCTATTTCTGATTGCGATTTGGTCTGGTGACTGCAATGGCCCAAAAATGTTAATCTGCCAGCCTTTGCAACCATGCTCTAGTGGAGTGGGAGGGAGGTTTGCTTGGGATGTTGTCCTGAAAGTTCCAATGTCCCCATCCCCTCAGTGGTCTGGTGAAATGGACTACATACCATTGTCATCCAATATCTCCTGGTACTGAAGAGAATTCATGGTACCTTGCACATGCTGAAGCAAACCAAAGTACTGCAGAAGCAAAACATGCTGAAGCATGACCCAGTACCCCCCCCCCCGCCACAGCCAGTAGGCATCTCTTTTCTTCCTCTTCTTCCCTCTTCAGTCTCCTCCGTTGATCCATGGCGTTGGCCACATCTTTTCTTTTTTTTCTTATTTTTTTTCCCACACATACAGAACACTTTCTCTTTTTTTTCCCACATTTTTTTTGGCTGCAGTTTACTCTTCTTCTTCTTATTCTTTGGAGCTTTGGTGCGGGGGGGGATGGCTGGGGGGCATGGAGCATTTTTTATGCAGGGTGCGCCGTATTTTGTTGAGCATTCGTTTTAGGCAAACCTACATTACTTATCTTTTCTTCATTCAGTTCCTCAGCTGTCAACAACGGGGGACAGTTTCTCCACAGTCACTCACGCTCAGCATTCCGAAGTCAGTTTCTTTCTTAACTTTTCTTCGACAGTGCGCAGGACAGTTCCCTATGCTTTGCCTTTTCCTTTTTGATTGCCCTTTGGATTTCCTTTTTGCTTGTTAATTTATTTGTTTACTTTCTATATATCTCTCTTGCTTTCCTCTCTTTTCTCTTGACTTCACCTTTGCTTTTCTCTTGTATTCTCTTGACTTCTCTTGACTTCACCATTGTTAAAAACCACACCAGTGAATTCAGTGAAGGAGTACACCAGTTTAAGTATTTTTAAAGCTGGTGCTTATTAGCTTATTTTGCTTTGCTGCTGCTCATCCACACGTGCTGGTTATTTTTTACTTGCAGTCAATTTCAATTAAATGTGGTTCTTCAATTCAATTGAAAAAGTTTTTGAAAAGGGTTGAATATTGTTTAATTGTCTTTAATAAAAAAAACATTTTATTTTACAACAAAAATAACAATTATTTTTTTTTTAGCTTTATATTGCTTCTGTAATTCTTCTGTAGATTTTTCATTCAAAATTCTGCATTCTAATTCATTCTGTATTCTAAATCATCTACAGCATTGGGGTACTGATAATTTTGAACACAACTTTCAACTTGTACATCTCACACAGGGCTATATATAAGAGTGGAGAGCTGTTCACCAAGAAAGGGTAATTACCCCCAGTCTGAGCTCTGTTCCTCTGCTCTTACAGTCAGACTTCATTCACTGCGCTGACCTGAAATCCACGTTGATGCATAGCGGGAACCAAACCGAGATGGAGCTTTTCTCTCCATTCTGTGAAGTACCTAACTTGCACCAATCCACTTGAGTGGTAAATGTGTCATTATCCCAAGAGGGGACACCCATCGTGCAGATGGGGTTGAGTGGATGAAGTCAAATGTAGTCGACCCAGTGTCGCATTCGCTTCAGGAATCGAGGTCTGAACCGATAAGAACACCGGATCATCGTAGTCCTGCTGAACGAGTGAGCGAACAAGCAAGCGATGACAGGGTGAGTGGCATTAAATGAGACTCTTCTATAAACAATCAGTTTAAAAGAGAGGCTCCGTTCTAGCTCTCCAGTTGATTAAAGATGAGATCTGCGATGAGGCCCAGCATCTGGTAACACAATTGAACATTCAGGGAAGCTGTAACTAATGAGCTGCCTTCTCCCTCTGTGCCATACTTGTATATTGCACTATCCAATGCCATTATGTATGCATGACAAAGCATGAATCAAATTTGGGTTTTAATACACATATAAGATTTAAAAAATTACAAGAGTAGTTTTGGCAAGCTAAACTGCAGCTCTGAGTTTGGAAAACATAAATACACAGATGAATAAGAATATTATTAGCAATTAGTTCTTTAAGTTTCTTCAACGTTCTTCAAAGATTATATTCAGTGTTATTTTAGTATTAACAATACTTATTCACTATTAAATTTGTTCATTTGAATATTATTTGAATTTTATTTTATATTTTCAGTTTTTCATCTAAAATTTATATTCTATATTCTTTCAGCTTTATTTCACTTAATGAGAACAATTTTTAATAGTTATAGCTATAGTTACCTGTAACAACGTTTTAAAGTCAAGATGGAATCAAATTATTTACATTTTTAATAGACATTCTAGGGCTTAATATAGTGCAAAATGATACTATTTTCCTTTTCAGCTGGCATCATTTATGTTGTGCAAATAAAATGTCAGAAGTAAACATTTTAAATGCCATTTTAAGTCCAAGCCAGTGTCTGGTTTGATGTCACTTCCACTCCCTGCTAATTGAATCAACTGCAGGATCCGAATCCTTCAATATTGCTTTGTATCTTTTCCATAATTAATGTCTGTGTTAACTTTTCAGCAATAATCTTTAATCTTTGTTTTTACATATGTCCTTGAGATTCACAATGATCTCTATAACTATAATGAATAGCAGATAGAAGCAAATTGTTGGCTAATTCTTTTTCTTTGTCAATTGTAATACATTTGTTTAAATGTACAGTTTTTATAGCATAACTGGTGGTTTACCAAGCACATTGTGACAAGCCCTGACTGGCATCTCAGTGGCACTAATCTGATGTCTTTGTCTACTAATGGTCATTACCATTCCTGTGCTGTCCAAAGACCCACCAAAAAGTTCAAATGTTTTACTGTTCCTGCAAAATCCTTGAAGATAATGACCCTGTAATAACCCAGGCACTGGTGTTAATCCAAAACTAAAACGTGGGAACTTGGTTTTTGAGTTTTGGGGGTAATACAGGTACACTTAATTCTTAAGATTCTACAACTAGGGTTTTCAAATGAGGGTCAGCCAATCAACATTTAGAATTTGACCACATTAAAAAAAGAATGAAGAAGAAGAAGAAGAAGAAGAAGATACACTACCCACTCAGAAGTCTGGGGTCAGTACTATTTTTTATGTAACACTTATTCCACAAGGACACATTCAATTGATCAAAAGTAATAGTAAAGACATTTATAATAATACAAAAGATTAAATAAATGCTTTATTTTGAATAAAGAACTTTCTAGTCATAAAAAGGGTCATGTGACACTTAAGACTGTAGTAATGTAGCAATGATGCTGAAAATTAAGCTGTGTCATCACAGGAGTGCATTACATTTTAAATTATTTTCATATAGAAAAAAGCTATTTTATATTGTAATAATTCACAATATTTTTTACTGTACTTTGATACAGTAGCCTTGAGGATCAAAAGCAGCTTCTTTCAAAAACATTAAAAATTTTACTGATCCCAAACTTTTGAAACGCTGTGGTAAATCTAGCTACACATTACTCTACAAAGATAATGTGATCTGCATATTAAATAATGTGATCATACTAAATATGGAGACGAGGGCTAGGCTCAAGCCTTCTGCTGTAACCTTCTGCTCTTCCTTACTGAATACTGATTCAGTCATCTCTTCCACATGTTGAGTAAATCCCACGGTCACGGCGCGAGGCCGTCCTCCTTGAACTCTAATCTCAGAACATCTCTTATCGACAATGCTGAACGACATGATTAAAAAGGAGCTAGGACAATCCAGCGTTCCGCTTGGGATCTCCTTTTCTCTATGGCCTCTGTCAATCACCCAGGTAGCTTCCATATGGCTTTGCCTGGGCGGCCAATTAGACAGCTTCAGCAGTCACCTCTGTGGTGTGTTAAGCACCCTGTGGGCATTAGAGATTCTATCTGTAGAGCCTGTATGGTAATGAGGATAGGTAAAGAGAAAGTCTTCTGGAAGCCCAGTCTGTGAGAAACTTGCTTGGCGCTGAGGGCTTTTTTTTTTTTTTTTTTTTTTAGCTGTTAAGAGATGCTGGCTGTTCTCGCTCAGACTGACACTCCAAAAAGCAAATGGCCTAGGGCCCCGGCACTTCAGCCCCCATTAGCAATGAAACAAATCACAGCGGTTGCAAAGGCCTACCTGTGAAATGTGCACCATTTGTCTCCAATGAACTTCTCTCTGAGCCTGGAAGCTTATTTGCGGAGGTGGAATCCTTCAAAAGTGTACAGACATCTCCATGTATCGACTTAAGATTGGCAGAGAGGAAGAGAACCACTGTTGAACTGATGGAGCGAGTGATCATTGGGACTACCTGCTTGACAGCCTGCTATCAAAATATAAATAATTCAAACTATATTGATGTCCCAAAAAAATACTAACTCGGATATCAATGTAATCTTCGAGGCTTTGAGGGCTCATGGACACACGGGCGGTGAAATCTGAGGGTTGTATGAGGGAATTGATGTCGACAATGCTAATTTTCAGGTCTGGCAATCTGAAGGAATCAGTGAAACAGAAAATGGAAAAATGAAAGCCAAGCTCCTGTTCACAAAGGCTCCTCCAAGCAGCTATATCTAAAAACAACAGCTAGCAATTTCACACCATAATTGACAAACATTTTGCCAAAATTAGAAACAGGGAAACAATCTTTTGTACAGCTGTTTTTTCCTGGCTGACTACAGGGTTCCAGACTGCGACCAAAATGGTCGCATATGCAACCTTTTTTTGAGAATGTGCGAATTAAAAATTTTATGTGGTCGCATTTGTGCAAGTGCATGATCATGTTATTCGCACGTGTGTAATAGAACGAGGTATCAGCAGCTGCTGCCGTCCGTAACCATTTTGTTTTCAAAATGAACATATATATATATAAATATATATATATATATAGCTGTATATATATTTTATATATATAAAATATTTCGATTAATTTTCATACTTTTCATATTTCTAAATTATTAAATATGAATTAAAATAAATATAAATTATACATATATACCAGATTTATATCGGCCATCAGCCACTGTGATTTAATATATTTAAGATTAAGACAACTGTTAATCAAGCATGCATTGATTAAAATTGTTGTAGCAAAAAAAAAAAAAAAAAAAAAAGGTGCGACCAAATCATGTGCTGGTGCTGGTGGTGAACTGAGAAAATTGGTAGCACCAGTGCAACCAGTGGAAAAGTTAGTCTGGAGCCCTGGACTATGTTGGGAAATATGAATTATGAAATATGAATATGGGTGTCACAACAGGACAATAAGACAACATTTAAATGAAAGCAGTTGAAAATCAAGGCCCTTGCGAGATCTGAAAGGAAAAATTAGATGTTACCAAGATTGATGAAAAAAGTCCTCAGGCATTAAATAAGACCAGCCTCTAGGTTGTTTTATGTAAAACCTCAGACGGCCGTTCTAAAAACACATTTATTTAATTTATCAGTCAATTAGAAGATGCCACATCATTTAAGTCACAAAAATTCTTTATGTTCACGCTGCGTCTTCACTAAATAAATGCAGAAGTGTTTCGCACAAGCAAACGCATTAGATCATGTACAATACTTCAGTCACTCACCAGTTATAAATCTCCTGCAGGGACCATTTTTTCGCTTTTGACAAATGTATATTTGATCATTTTTAGATATTAGACTTCTTAAAACTCAACTATGTCTTATAGGATATATGCATGTCATTCGTTCTCACAAGAGTGACTTGAAGTGGTGCTGTCATAGCAACAACTAGGCATGAACTTGATGAGATGCGCTACAAAGGTGGTGCACAAAGTTGATAAAAAAAGTGACTTGAATATCCTGTAGAAAAAGCAGCTCATGTGACCTTGAATAGCCTTGAAAGGAACCTCAGCTGGAGACACATCTGACAGCTGACACTTCCAGGGCAACATGAAAGAGGCATTTTTGGAGGGTGGGTGACATTCAGAAAGTGTTCGACAGCCAAAACACTGAAATCAAATGTCTGTAAATAACATCTTGCTAAATTCAAACTCTCAAGCCTACTGTTATGACATTTCATGAGCCAAGGAGTTAACGGTGCCAAATTTGTGCTATATGAAGTGCAAAAGCCTTGCTATGTAATTATAATAATCATAAAGCTAAATAAACCACAAAGGATTATATTTTGAGCAAGCCTCAAGGAAAATCACATAGCAGCTGCAATTTTCATCCATTCACCTGAGCTAAACTGATTTGTGCCAGTAATTATTAACTATGAAATACTGACTGCACTGGGAGGCCTGGAAAATTCACTTAAACACTACTGACCACAGAATCAATAATAGACACAAGGGACAGATATGGATATGTCATGCTCTATGACATTATATTCGACTCATTGACTGACATATGGATTCTGAGACAGCCTTAGCCGCTGAAGGCTCTAAGAGCACAACCAATCCTGTATGGTTTTATCATTTCATGATTTTGAATGCTTGCTATTGTTATTGCGATTGTTATTCTTTAGTCCACCACTAATACGTATAAGTATTAGTAAAAGAAATCATTTCAAAAAAACAATCCGATTCAACTAAATCAAAATTCCAACTGCGATACATTAAAATTGTCTGATATCAATAAGTTATAATATATTCATGTTCTGGTCAATGAATAAATTACAAACACAAAACTAAAATCAATTGGTTTAAATGCTACATGGGAATTTAAGCATCATCACATAATAAATTTATATATAAATGTGTGTGTGTATATATAAATGTGTGTGTGTGTGTGTGTGTGTATATATATATATATATATACACACACACACACACACACATTTATTATGTTATGATGCTTAAATTCACATGTAGCATTTAAACCAATTGATTTTAGTTTTGTGTTTGTAATTTATTAATTGACCATTACATGAATATATTATAACTAATATATATATATATATATATATATATATATATATATATATATATATATATATATATATACACACACATATATTAACCAATATGATATTGGTCAGGTATATAGTGCATCCCTATTGAAAATACTCCAGAAAATCACAGAAGCATGTTTGTTAGCATCACTAGCTGTTCTTCAATCAATTATTTGTACAAAAAGGTTTTTCATTAGTTAGGAAAATGGATCGAGTGTTGAGTTTGTGAAGGGCTGGTGCTGGTCTCATGGGTGTTTCACAGATTGGCAAATGTCCTGTGAGTGGCCCTCAACACAGAAAGTGCTGAATGATACCCTTGTCTCAATTCTTTAGAGACCGCTCTCATGGATACTGACAAATTGTCACACCATGTTGGTTAACCTTCACTACAACAGAGAGTTGTGCTTCTCCATGACCTATCCATCAACTGATCAGGCATCCAATGAGATCATACATCTTACTCCGTTTTCTGTCAGGTGCATATACATGCGTGTTACCAGCAGCTAGGCACTCGGGCTCCAAACTTGTGCGGGCCTTTGTGTGCCCTTTTAATCGTGTTTGTTCAGTTGCTCTGTGCACTCCGTCTATAGGGACTGAAAACAAATGCAAATCAGCAATACTACAGAATCATTTGCTTCAGCTACCTTTAGCTATAATTACACGCTTGTGATATCAGTCAACTACAGCAGACCCACAACCAATGCCAAAAAACATAAATGTACCATTAATGTACATTAGCAACACCAAACAGTATTTCAAAAATAATGACTTTCAAAACGAGATTGCTAAACCGGGGGCCGCGCAATGTTAAGACAAACATGTAGTCCTGACCCAAACTTATGCCACAAAAACAGTTGGAGCGAAAAACAAGTAAAATAAACTATTTTTATGCTGATTATCCAGTGCTGATTTTTTTTTCACCTCTCAGTTGAAAAGAGAAAAAAACAAAACAAAAAAAAAAAAAACATACAAGCAATTCAGAAATAAGAAAATAAAAGAAACCTTCTGGAAAGTCATCCAAGCATGCTCGTGCCTGCAGCAGACTTTACTTCACAGACTTTATTACATGCAACATAAATATGCCAGTAAATAATAAATGAGATTAAGTGAATGTCTTTGTTCCCCTGAAATACAGCAGAACACCACACACTAAACATTTCAGATTTTGCCCCATATCAAGTATTATTTCCTAGTGTTATATTACAATATATATATTCATACAATTTTCATACACGATCTCCCACTCAGCTCAAAGCATCTCTGGCTTTGTAGGATTTCTTTACCAAAGATCGAAATCCAATTTAGACTGTCAAAAATACGGATGGGATTCGAAAAGAATTTAATGATTCTGGTTGCGATTCCAATTTTTCTTAATGATCCATGTTACCATGTTGATGACATAGCCATTAAAGCTTATAAACTTTGGGCTTGGTTTGTAAAAGGTAGAAATCAAAAGTATCCCTATTGCATGAACTCTAAAAAAAAATCTAAATAAATATTATGCATAATACATGTTTAATTTTAAAAGAATGAATTTGTACTGCACGGCAAATAAAGTAACAGTCAATCTATTCTTTCGAACAACTTAATTGTACATATATGCAGTATTTAGCAATAAACTTTTATATACATTATATTAAAAATCAATAGTTTTATATTAAGCATTACTATTATTTTGATTATGTCATTAATAATGCCTAATGGAATTAAATTTATTTCCCCTCGACCAGCCACTGGCCAAGGCCTTCTCACAATAAAGCCTCCCAAGTACTGAACTTGGAAGAACATAAAAAGCCTCACTGCAGCCTTCCGTTTGATAAGCTATGGGGAAAATATTACCGGAACCGTCTTACAAACGAACAAGGTTTTGCCATTTACAGAGCCTGTCACTCACCAGCCAGACAACAAACAGTAATACATTGCAACGTGAAAACACGTGACTCAGAGCAGGCAGACAGTGAATGTATTTTCAGAAATTAATTACCCGTTAATCAATCCATCATGTCAATCCGTCCCTTAATTATTCATTAAATATGTTGTCTAATTAATGCATTCAGCTCGCAATTTAATTTGAAATTTAAGATATTTGACCATGTTTAACTTTAACCCGCAGAATTCCACATATTTTCATCATAATCAGCACAGAAATTAATAAAGATTCAACATTCCAGATTCCGTAAGGTCCTGTCCATGTGTGTGTCACTAACCTGACGCGTGCAAAGCTGTTATCTATGAACTGTGCACTTATTTCATCTTCAAACCGATGATGAAGGAGTCTGCTCATAGTGGATATAGATGAAATGGGATTTAATTTAAGATCTGTAACTGTCCGCACTAATAACTCAACGTGAGAAGGTGATTGGAGAAGAGTTCTTTGGTTCATGGATAAATCTCTTTAGTAAGTGAATCAGTTTCGTTCACATTGCACTGACTTGTATTGATCAGAGTTTGCCACGTTCTAAGACTGACTATGGCACGAGCCAATAGCATTGGCGCACAGGCTATGAAAGAACATTTCATTGGTTGCACCTACCAAACAAACCCGCCGTCTTCATGGATTCTCTTGAATCTGTGCAAGAATCGAAGGGGGCCTGAACAAGGCACCAAAATGAGGAACTACTGCTGTTCATTCAGTTCTGCAAATGAATGAATCAATCTCATTCAAAATAAGGTTAGAAAGAAGGCAGAATAATTATGAATGCTTAAAAATGACCATCACACAGAATTAAAATGATGTAAGATGGCATTAAAGCACTTAACATTTACAGTTATTGTTGTTATTTCTATAGCTATTTATTAACAGCTTGATAATTGTTATACTAAGCAGTGGATACCACCAGAGATGGTAATAAAATGACAAATATGCCATATTGTTGGTATTTGTATCTACATACATGTATATATAGTTTAAACTTTCTTTCTGTGTTCTCTTGTTAGATTTGTAAACCCCCAAATTCTAACAAACCATGCTTATTATGGAATCGGTTGAGTGACTCCATGATTCATTTAAAACACAAAGACACTTGCCTCCTAATGGCATAACATATAACCGCCAGAAAGGTCACCCGGGCTTATGAGTGAGATCATCTCTTAGGGCCAAGAATTCAAAAGATTGCAATTACTGAGATGAATCAAAATTCCCATCAATAGTGTGCAGTTCAGGTTAAAGTTGTTCTCGCTTTATTTCATTTACTGAAGGAGACAATATCCCAATAGTTAGTTAGCTATAAAAGAAGCATTGTGTTGACATACAGTAACCTCACACACTGAGAAGCAAATAATGACTGAAACAGACTCTTTTTTACAGCAAAGACTCGCTTGCCATTATCCACCAGGGGGTGCAAAGATGACACCCATTCCACCCTCATCTTCAGCCAAAAGCCCTAAGCACAGTCTGACGAAGCTCTCAAATACATTAGGTTATTTCAGTACTATCAATGAGGATTTCAAGTCATTCAGAAAATCAATGTCATTCTGTGCAAGAGCTGAACCAGCAAAACCTGCAAAGTTTAGAGCACACATGTTGCACAACCGGTAACACCTAGTCTAATGCATAGTAATGTGTGACTTAAAACAAACAGAGAACCACCTTAACCATTATAGTCCATATACAACTGAAGTTAACATCCCTTTAATAGATTAAGACTAAATATTTGACTGTCCTGTTTGGAACCACTATAGAGCACAATTAAGTTTCTTGCGTCACAAGCGTATATTCTGTCTTACATTCTCTTGTATGGCATTTTTTTTCATAAATCTAGAAGCATATGCAAGAGTTCAGCAGAATTTATAATAGTAACTCACCGGTGCTCAATGTGATTAAACAAGCACCACTTATATAATGAATTATTTCAAAGAATGATCTAATTGTCATGCAAATCATGCAGTGTTCATTGACTGTCAATTGTTGCGCT